>CM023098.1:44730535-45324445 GCA_013103745.1 Gardenia jasminoides
TTTATGGCGAAGAGTCAAAGACTTCGACTGATTTCTCTCGAGAGGTTCAAGAAAGATTGGGGCGTTGAATGATAAAATATCAAGAAGTAACCCATGACTATGACATTAGATTAAGATTTTCTTGGCAAGTGAGTAGGGCCAATGTTGTTGCTTCTTGTGATTTGCTTGATTCAGATATGACAACGAATTTATGTGCTGGAGGCCTATGATACTAGTCATTTGAGCCAAGTAGCTTTGGTTTTGAAAAGAAAAAAGAAATTGACATATTCTCTCTGTTTGGAATTTGGATGGGATAGCTGGGGCCTGGATGCAAGTGTAATCCTTAGTCCGAATGACACATTTATGTGTTGACATTTATATTGTTTAGTGGAGTCATTGGGGGAGATTTTACTCGTTATAAGGCATTCTGGTTTTCATGTTGCAGAAGATTGTACTTGTTTGGACTGCATCCAGGACCAAAAATGTGAACTTCCTTATAGAACTTTTGATTTTGATGTTTACAAGCTTGATCGTTCGGGGAGAAAATGACATTTGGTGAAAGATTCGGGCTATCAGGCTTTGTTTGTGGGAATTAATCAATCCTTTGCTGTCTCTGCTAAGCAAGTCCCAGGAATTGAAGGGAATTCTATCTACTCTGGTGATCATTACATGTTCAATCACGCACATTTCCGTGGAAACAAGAATTATGCTTTTGGAGGCCATGATTTCGGGATATTCAACATGGAAGAGAAGAGATCAGAAGTTTAAGCTATCCACCTGAAACCATGAAGTTTAAGCATCCACCAGTTTGGATTGCTCCCATTTCCCATCTAGCTAGAGATCAGAGCCAGGAGTAGGCTTTCGTATAGTATAAGAATATGATTTTACTTCATCAATTGGTGATTTGACAATCTTTAATTTTCTGGTCAGAGTAATCTGGTTCCTTCAGTTTTGCACTGTCCAAAATCATGCATTTGTTCTTACGATTTGCAATAGACTTCCATGGAGATAACTAGTATCAAGAACTCTGTCTCTTGGTTTCTCTCCTATATGCTACACGAAACAAGTCTAAGCTCCTGACTTGCAATAGACTTCCATGTGATTGATTGGCTATGATCCTCCGTAGAAGTTTGAATTCAAGGACAAATAGCTTGATTGCCTGTAATTGCAGTTGAATGTTTTAATTGGTGGCCTTAGTTTGGTTTCTGTAATTTCTCTTTTATCTTATTTAATCAAATTCCATAAAAAATATGAATGGAAATATGTGAAAAGATACATAATATGAAAGTGAATTTTGATGAAAATAAGAATATGGTTATAGTGGATATAAAGTAGTATTGGTCTGTAAAGAGATGAAAATTTGAAAGTAGAATAACATTTGGAACACATCAACCAACACTAAAAAAAACAGAACTTGGAAGACATTTTCACTACTAACCAAACAGCGGAAAATTAAGGAAAAAATGAATTTGGAAAATATTTTCACTAACTAACCAAACACAGGAAAATTATGAAGAAGGAAATGATTTTCTTGGAAAATAGCTTCCATGGAAAATATTTTCCCTAGGAAAATATTTTACATCCAACCAAACGGACCCTAAATATGCTATTTTTTCATCACTATGATCCTAGTAGTTGTTGCTGTTAGGAATGTGACGAGAAGTTGTCACTACATTTGCAAGGTCATCAGTGACAATTTTGTTTCATTATTAACCCGACCACATAGTTTATTGAGTTGCATTGTCACTAGTAGTAACAGAAGATGTATTTTGTAAATTCGGTAGTAGCATTCCACTTAATGTAGCTCTATACTATGAAAACTTGTAAATTAAGTTGAAATTTACTGGGACCAACATGATGAAGTTAGAAACATGAACAAAGCAAATCCGCAAACCATTATACTAAAGTCAAGAATTAATGCAAATCCATAAAGCGAATTTATAACCACAACATCTAATTTGTTCATAGCATCCATACATCTAATTATCCAACAATCTACATATATGCATAATTCATTATATCAAGTTTATCTACAAAAGTAAATCAAAAATAGCATGAACTCCTAAGCAAAATTATCCCAAATGTGGTCAAACAAAAGTAGATCCCCTTTGTATAGGTGTACTCCATGTCTTCATGAAGGGAAGCAGAAAGGAAAAAATGGCATCAACTGATGTGATGCAACAGAGTACATGGCAAATGGAATAAGAAACTACAATAATCCAATTGGAATAGATAAAATTACTAACCATGAGATATGATGGAGAACTTGAAAGGTACAAAAGAATTTATCATTAGCTACATAAATCGAAGACGGCACAATCACTAAGAAGACAAATAAAAATAATAAAAGGAAAGCAAAATATAACCTGATATATGTAAGAGTATGAAAACTGTAAAGTGGCATCCATTGTAAATATACAAAAAGTATGCTGCTCAAGAAACTTGTGATTATATTTCTGGGCTAATTAGGTAGTAGCTATTAAGACAACAACTTCAAGTTCACCATAAAATTCACCATTTATAAATGAATAAAAAAGCCCTAGACAGTTCAGTTTTATACTCACCTAGCAATTCTTGTCACTTGCGCAGTACATCCAACCTTTCTAATGATTCACGATAGAGTTGATTTCTTTGTTGTTGTTACTCCTTAAGCTCCTTGATTTTGTTGGCCATTGCAACAACTTGTTGTTCAGCTTGTTTGGCTCTTTTCAAGTTCCTTTCATTTTTAGCTCGAAATTGCTCAATATAATAGCATGACTCTTGCTAGCAACACAACCACGAGTCCATCTACGTGTGTGCCCAACTTCTTGCATATAGATTTCTTTTAGAGTCATTGAGGTTCTAGTCTTCAATTCATCCATTTTGTCCTAAACATGTAGCATATATCCATAGATCCCAACATCAGAGGTTAGACTAAGAATATACATAGGCAAATTCGTGCGCTTACTTACTAATATGATTTTTGCCTTGTCATTGACCATGCTACTTTTCTTCCTAGAGTTCTGACTCAACTTGTAAAGATTGCCAATTATAAATATAAACATTGCAGAAAGCATCAAGCTGTAGGCAAAACGAGACATGTAAAATTCTGAGATGCACTTTTTCCTCTACAACTCATGTGAATGACTTGGTACCAATAATTATTGGAATGTCATGGTGCTGGCTATTTTTCTTGTTATGCTCACTGACAATCTAGACTCAATAAATAGTCAAGATTAGAAACAAATGTATATTTTGAAGTTTAACAAATAATCTAGAATCTTTTGAACTGAAATCACACTTCAATTGATTTAACATTCACTTAACTAACCACTAAGATTAGACATATGCATGAGTTATAAATTATAACAAACATGGTAGGCTATTTGAGAGTGAGATAGATCTTAAATTCTTTAGATGAGAAGTACTCACACAATCATATCCAATTTTTGAGTCTCACATTTTCAAGCACATGATTCTTTGCTTTCTCTTTAGTGTTAAATTTCAAAAACCAGATTTGAAGCTTGTAGCAACGACTGACAAGTCCTATATTGTGTGTTCAGCTGCTTAAAAATAGCCAATTTTGTGTGTGGCTATCCATCAACTTCAAACCCAACCTTTTAAAAGAAGAATGTATAAGTGATTGAATAGCAATAATAGTACAAAAAAGTTACAGCATCATACTTGAAGACAATTGGCTAGTTCTTAGATAATCTTGGTGAAAATGAGAACTAAAAGAAACACTTACAATGATTGACTTGTAAAGGTCATCCCGATGCTTCTCTTCAAGTCTTGACCATTTGCTAACATTATGCCTTGCTACCTTACAAACAACACATCCTGACTCAGTGATAAAATATTGAGAATCATCTCCCACTATGCGACCAACATCCTGCTCCACATCAATTTTTAGCTTTTTTTGTGTGTCTCTTTTCTTGTTTAGTCCAATATTCCTAGTAGATCCCCATCTTGTTACATTTGAGTTCCCTATTCAGCACACAAAGAAATTTGAAATGAGCGCGAAGTAAAGACTAAAATGGTCATTAATGCCTATCTATATTTGTTTTTGGAGTCTATACTATCTCATTCAGGTTGTCAAAGGAAACAAACTAACTTGAACAAATGGAATAATGGTTAACATACCAGATTAATTTTTCCTACCAAACTAGAGAAGTCTCATTATTTGTATCTTGACCTTGCTCTACTTCTATTTCAACCCTGTCTTGTTGTTGTTAGTTCTCATACCCAGCCACTCCAGATTCAGATAATTGTGGTTCTTCTCCATTAACTTTGTCCACAGGGTCTTGATTTGCTGATGAATTGGGAGTTATGAACTGATCAGATGATCCTAATTCCTTATTGGTAGATGCAGTTTGGCCTTGGATGCAACGACCTCCTTGGACACTTGCAAAGCATTGGTGGTTATTTTTTTTCCCTTTTCCTTTTTTCCAGGTCCAACCATGTATTAGATAAACATAGACAAAGAAAACAAAGTCAGATTTTGAATTTTGCACCTAAATAAATTACAAGGATAGCAGTACAAGAGGGTACATATATAGTAGGGAATTAAATAACATAGACACTTTGTAAATGCACACCTACAAATAAATATTAACACATATTTTTCTTTAAGAGTGAAGAATAGGAAATAAACAAATGGATTGAAGTTATACACCTTGTCAGAAGTACTTTCAAACTCAGTCAATATGTCCTCCTCTTCACTACAATTATTGCTTGAAATTGCATCCATGTCCTCTTCATCATTGATGAACTCATCGTCTATTGACTGCATCTTACTTTTAGACGCTTGAGTATGTACCATTGAAGATTCAATTAACTATAATGGTGGTGTATTCTCTCTTGCAAGTGGTTGCATTTCACCAAGATCTATAACAATTGAAAATTCACCAACCTGTTCTTCTTCATATATGTCTTCTTCTTATTCTTTCTCCAATTTCTTTGGGACATCATATGAACTCCAAGGGCTGAAACTTTTGACCACGTACCAATTATTACCTAACTTCATATCTGTTACATAAAAAACCTTTTGCACTTGATCGGCAAGCACATATGGCTGGTTTTCGTACCATTTCTGTGATACATTTACACAAATGATTCCTCAATTTGTCTATTTGAATTCCCAAATTCTCTCCCACATTCTACCAATCACACTTAAATATTAAAAACTTTCTCCTCCCCTGAAAATATTTAATCTCAATAATATCTTTTAGGACCCCATAGAAGTCTATGTTATTATTTTCATGTTCGCCTCTTATTACAACACCGCTATTTTATGTTTTTCTATTTTTTTTCTCAATCTTGGGTATGAAATCGATATCCATTCACCATACAACCAGTATATCTCATTACTCAATTATCAAGACCCAAAGCCAATGATCGCATCACATCAGTATGATGCTCCTGACCGTATATTACCTATTAGATTAGCAACTAACATTATTTGCTAAGTTTGTCACTATTCAAATTTTATTAGGACAAAAGAGATCTAAATAAAAATGCTAATGACACTATATTCTCTTACACGGTGTTCAAACTATAGAGCAAATTCTCAATTATGCCTCTGGTCAATAATCTCACTGCTTTCTGCTTCCAACTTGAGTTCATGCTCGCTAGAGTGAAACAGTGAAATGAAATTAGAGACAAATTATGAAAATTTTTTTATAGGATATTTAATAGCTTAATTTGGTACTAATTAATACATTTAGAAACAATGTAAAGGAAATAATGTAAGTGAAATCTAATTACACTTACTTGATGTATCTCTCAATTTCTTCACAATTATTGAGGACGAATATGCGAATCTTTGTCCATTCAGATTGAGTTAACAGGCCTATTTTGCTTCCCCCAAATGGACGACTTTGATTAGAAAAATAGACAGCTCCCTTGGCTGGTGTAGATTATCATTGTTCTGCTCTACTCTGTTGAATGTTGTCTCAATATTGTGCAAGTAATATTGAGCAGAATGTCGAGCATTCATTGCCAAGATACCACTTACAATATATCCTTCCGGTTGAGCCTTGTTATTAACATAGTTTTTTGTGTGCTCATTTTTCTATTATTTATTAAAAGTAATTTTATTGTCAGAATTTAGAATTAATTTAATCAAATAAATGTTACAATCATAGGTCTAAGAAAAGTAATCTTTCCTTACCTTTCAAATGGAAACATCCATCGGTATTAAGGCAGTTCGGCAATTTTGGTTTCACTAGGTAAGTGAACCAATAGATGTACCATTATGTCAAAAATGAAAGCGGAAAAATCCTCTTCAATTTGCATAAGATAAGTGCAATGTTTCTCTCCTGCTCTTCCAAAATATCCAAGTATTGTGTTCTTGAACATAATTTTCTAAAAAAGCTACTCAATTTAGGTACAACTTAACAAACTTCTTTCGTTAAGCATTCACATAATGCAACTAGGAGTATCCACTATATGAATATGTGGTAGTCATGGCTTTTCATTCCCGAAACAATAAACTCACAATTCTTTATAGCAAAACCATTTGGATACTTGATACAGGATAAAAAGTCACATATCTTCTTTTTGTCCTACTTATTTAGATTATAGCAAGCAGCTAGCATGATACAAGAACTACCATTGTCAATCAAGTGCAAGTCTTTCTTCAAACCCGAATCCTCTAAATCTACTCTAACCTTTCAATTGCCTCTAGTTTTATGTTGTATGTCCATTATTGTACCAAACAAACTCTTAGCTACATTTTTTACCACAGGCATTATGTCTAGATTGTGTTTTACCTTCAAATCTACCCAATACAGCAATTTAAAAAAATACTCTTCTTCTTCCAAATCAGATCTTCATTTGTGGCATGTTTTCTCTTTCACTGCTGGATAGACCCATTAGCTTTCCCAAACTGGATTTGCCTTATGTTCTATAGCTATTGAAGAATTTCCTTCCCCGATAGAAATCTAACCAAACTTCTCAGTTCAACCTCTCCATTAAATGCCCTTTTTTGCTCTTCTCTAACGATGATTATCGGCCAAAAAATAGTGATGGCCCATGTAGGATAATCTGTGTGCATTAGGTAGATGGATACAAGATGTCTTGGTCATGCAAATAGGGCATGCAGTATACCCTTTAGTGCTCCACTCGGATATCATTCCATAAGCGGAGAAGTCATTAATGGTCCACAATAGCACAGCACATAGATTAAACTTCTTACTAGTATATGCATCATATACTTCAATACCAGGCCACAATTCATTCAATTCTTCAGTCAAGTGTTGAAAGTAAATGTCTATATCATTCCCTGGCGATTTTGATCCAAGAATCAATAGACATTAGGACAAAATGGATCTTTCATATACCTCCACAGAGACAAATTATAGGCAACTATAAATGCAGGCCAAATATATATGAATTGCTCATGTTTTCAGATGGATTGAATCCATCCATGACTAATTCTAGGCGCACATTCCTCGAGTCTTTAGCAAAATCAGGATAAACATCATCAAAATGCTTCCATGCCTCATTATCAACTAGATGTCTCATAATATTAATATCACAGACTCACTTCTTCGTATGCCATCTCGTATCACGAGATATATTCCTATTTGTCTACAGCCTTTGTAGCCAAGGTTTCAAAGGAAAATGCATCAACACCTTTCGAGACACTCTAGAACCTACTAACTTGTACCGAGATTCCTTGCAGTTTTCATTTGGACAAGTGTCCAACTGTGCATACTCTTTACAAATGAGCTCACAATCATTTATATATGCATGAATCTTGTTAGATCTAAACCCCACGTCTCGAATTATCTTCCTAGTCTCATAAAAGGAATTGAGAATTTCAGCCTCACTAGGTAAGGCATTTTTAAATACCCCAAGTAAAATGTCAAACGACTTGGAGTTCCAACCAACATTGTCTTCAAATGAAGAAGAGTTATAATAAAAGACAATTTGGAATCATATGTGCAGTTGGGGTACAAATCTTCATTTGCTTTTTCTAACAATCTAATGAAGGAATCTACCTCACTTTGTTTTTCTATTGAAGGCTCACCCCAATTATCCCCCCCCAATTAGCGTTCTAATATCATTCAACAAGTCATTTATATCATTTTCATCACTATTATCTCCATTTTGATCAATTATATCATTACCGTCAGCCGAGTCATCTTCAAAACGTTCCCACCTTATATTGCACTACCTTTTAAAGCAACTTGCAAGAGTAGTTTATTGAATCAATATCAAGATTAGTGTGTGCTTTGGCTTATATTAAGTTGTATTCTTTGTTGTAAAGGACAATTTTTCTGCATACATTAGCAGCAAGCCAGTTCATTGAGATTCCAATTTTTGCTTGTTAAGCTTTTCATAAAAAAACAATTACTCTATTTTAGTATTTCCTCAACGTGCTCCGACAGGGGATGTTCCAGTAAGAGTGAGAGTTTTGGTATTGGACATTATTAAATATTAATAACAACTGAAAAAGGAGCCCAAAAAGAAAAAGAAAAAACAAACACACTATATATCAAAGGGAGCATTTGCTTTGTGTATGTAATAGGGCTAATGTACCGAAGTGGATATATCGTGCAAGATAATTATACTTAGTGGGTGCTTATTAGTTGTCTTGGGTGGTTTAAAACTAATTTATGAAGATTAGATTAGGAATAATAAAAGTTAATACAAGAGGTTAACACGCTTTCAACAACCAAATATCGTCTTCATGCCAGTGCGCAGATACACAACCGATGAGCACTGTCTGATCACTTATCGCTAGTTTCTCTCCATTTTTGTTCTTGTAAGTCTTGCCCAAGACTTGATTTCTATCGGTAACTGCATTCATATGTTATATTTACATAAATTTCCTTGCAAATTTATAAATTTCTAAATAAATTTCTTTGTCGTTGGGTTCAGATTGTCTTTTACATTTAGTTAGTCAACTTCCTAAAAACATTAGAGCTTTAACCAATTCGGATAGACTTAGTTTTTCTTATATTCAATTACAACGCACAGGGGAGTAATACTTCTAATTTCTGCCTCCCCGTGTCAGGATTGGGTAATTTGCGTGCCTGCTGCCTTCCTTGGATGTGGTAGTCGTTCTCAGGCTCCCTCTCCTGAAGTTCAATAAATGTATTGGAGGTCATATTTAAATCTCCCTCCATATTTTTATTTGCAGTTATTAATAAAATAAGGACTTAAATCCTTTCTCCGTGTATAGGGTTTTCCAATTAAAAAATTTTTCTTTAAAAATTAATTTTTGAAGTGTATAGATTTTCCTCTTTCTTAGCCACTATAGTCAAAATCTGTGGAAATAATAATTTTCAAAGGTTGGTATCTAAAACTTTGGAAGATATGCAGATCCCTTCAGGTTAAAAAATTACAAACATCTCCTTGATTTGGTGCTCTAATTTACATTTGTACGTTTTATTATCTTCTCCAAATTATTATATTTTTACACAATTTCTCGTCAAATTTCTTGTATCCTCCCTTTAAAGTTAAACTTCTAGAGTTTTTATCTTTAATACGTCTCTAATTTTTCAGTTTTCACTCATAAGGTTCCTATGCATGTCTCTAATCTGCATAAAGTTTAAATTACTTGTGTATCAATCTGAGCAGTACTTGATGCATTTTTTGTTGGCCTCCAATCAGAAATCAGAATATGTTTTTGTCTTGAAAACATCACTTTAACTAACGATTCGAATACAAAATTAGGAAGCGCAAATCCATTAAGTTAGTCTGGAGCAGTTTTCTTGAGAAGTCTTTTGAAAAGTGCCCAATGTCAAATAAATCTAAATCTTTTGAAAGAGTTTTTAAAAAAATTAAAAATTATTAGTTGTAATTCTACGTAGAGTTGTTTAAATGGCCATGCATGGCAAAGGGAAATCACTAGTAGCAGCTACAAAATGATTGGAAAGCTTTCAAAATTCGAATAATCCAACCAGAGGAAATAACTACGAGAAAAAGAATTTGATAGAGAAATCTCCACTATTTCTTTTCAAATTACAAATTTTAGCGGAAGAAGATTGAAATTATGCACAAAACTTTCTGGTAAAAGCCCAAGGGTGTGGATTTGCACTGTTTCTTGGTGATCCCATGTAGTCTCTCTAGTCATCAATCACCCTTCGAAGGTCATGGATTTTGTTACGTGTACCATAACAACAATTTGCATGCATTGTGCAGACTACATTAAGATCCTTACTTGGCTGACAAAACCCACTAAACTATTCTGTGTCCAAGAATCTCATCTTCAATCCAATCTTATTGACAAATGGGTCAAACTTGAGTATATTAAACACATCTTGCTCAAGCTTGTCAGGATATGTTTCTCTTGACTCGTACCAGAAGTTGTAAAACTGGAGAGTCTTGTTATTTGACCTTACATATATGAAGCCTGTGTTTGACTTGTTATTTGGGTCAGTAGAGTTGAATCGATATTCATCACTAGCAATTTGAAAATCTGTATCCTCATAAAAACGTGGAAATGGATCTCGCAACCAAAGTATACCAGAATCCTGAAAGGCATAAAAAGACAAACAAAAGACAATGTCACGCAAGTTATAATGTAGGAAAAATTTCACAAACTTCTCCTAAGGTCTATTACAATTTCAGGCGGTAGCCTCCAATTTTGAAAAATTACACATACCTCCCCTTATGGTGTAAAATGACAAAAAAGACCCTGGTGGGTGTCAAACCGTCAAAAATAAAATACCTACTCTAAGAATATAAATTCAAGTATAATGGCGAGTAGGGTCATATTCTCAGGGATTGAGTGATTTATTTCCTACAGAGAAATAGGGGGTTTTTGGAGGAGATAGCAAATACTTAAAAAGGAATAAAAGCCGAAATTCTACATAAGCAAGAATGCAAGTATTGAATAACACAAGAAACAATCAAGTAAAATAACCTAGTTAAGGAATTAATTTCGGCACCGATGCATACAACTGATCATAGATACATGGAAATATTCATACGTTCACCAATAAATTGGTTATAGTGGTCAAGCGACGCGCCTAACCACCAATTTTTCCTTAATTTTATAGTAGTCCAGAGACGCTCATAAACTACCCTTTTGTGAACTAGACAATCCTAAAGACGCTCATAGGATTTAATGTAGTCACAGCATTAGAAATTAGAAAAACCCAATTCTAGATGACAAACACACATGTGCGTTTATTTAGACTAGATTAATTATCCCCACGATCCAGATTAGACCGCTTACGAGGCGGTGAAATTGTCTCGTTTGCCACTAATCAAGATGCTTAAAGGCGATGCGCCAACACCCTAATTGGCTATATATTACTTAGACAACTGAACAACAGGCACTACAACAAATATGGCCAATTGCGGCATTTTTTATGCAGCGCATGGTGATTCTGCCGCAAATCAGTAGCACAACTCGAATTCCGCCACAAATCTCACAACATGTTTGGTTTACTGTGGGAAAGTTGCAGCACATTAATAAACTTTGGCAATTAGGCAGCTGAAACGGCGTCGTTTTCTGAAGGCAATAATTTAAAAACACACATACCCCCGTTTTATTTCTGTCCATTTCTTATTAATATCGAAAACTCTGTACTTGGAGAAAATTTTCCATTTCATATCATTCCCCTCTTCCCCAAATCTATAAAGGTTCCTCATTCCCTCTCTACCATCTGAAATCCTAATCTATCAATTACTGCTCAAGAATTCAATTCCTCTCTTAATAATTAAATGCCTTTGTTCTAGATTTCCTATCATCAACCCTATTATATCAGTTTCTGCAACACTAATCTCTCAATCTTTTTCTCAAAACCACAATTTATTGATCGATTGCTAGCTTAATGATTACTAAATCATTGGGCAAATTGATATAATAGAACGTTTCAATTTAATAGCAAGGAAAAGTTTGTATTAATCGACGAGAAGAGTTGAAGTAGCAGAATTATCATTCTCGCATTTCTATGAAAGACGATGCCGTCTTCGAAAGGAACGCGTGCGCCATCTCCTTCTCTCGTTCTTCATCCAAGTCTCGGACAACGAACACTATCTTCCATACCGTTTCTGAGGTAATATTCGGCTTTTTGATTACTCATGTGAACTTAAATTCAAGTGATAGTTAAGTTACCGGTTTGGAATTGTTTAATTATACAATTCATGATAAAGTTGGATTAATTTCGGTCTCTCCCTTTTTTTTTCAATTTTTATTTTTTCTTTTGAAGTTTAGCTCCATCTTTTTTATTTATGAACTGAGTGAAACAAAATTTGTCTTCAAAAGTTTGTTTTGCTGTTCTTCTAAATTTTATGAGCTTTATACTTAAAGAAAAATATTAAGCTTTATAAATTGGAAGCTATCTCTCTAGTTCAAGCTTTTTGACAAAGCATTAGTAGCTTAAGTGTTCCCACAAGAAATTGTCGAAGAACTTCATAGATTGTCCTAAACTTACTATAGAAAATTATTGATTGGAAACTATGGCAAATGGCCTTTTATTTTGAAAAAAAAAATGATTTTTTCTTTGTCTCTATCATTTAAAATTGAACTTTTGTATCATGTAGAAGTGATTTAATATGTCCTTCAACATACTATGTCATAGGTTTCTCATAAAAATTGGCATGGGGAATTTTTGGAAGGAAATTGTAGTTTAGTTTGCCCTTAACTTATGAAATGAAATTTTTTGGTCTTTGTCAAGTGCAGTTTAATTTTACTATAGTGTCAAAATGGTTCTCTGTGTCACATAAATATAGTAAAACTACACTTTAGATGATTTTGATGCAGCAACGTTTTAATAATGTCAAGCTGGTTTAGATGGAGAATGGTTAGATATTATGTGTTCTGAAATACACCTTATTTCCATTCCGAAGGAAAATTTGATTTGATAGGGAAAATTTGATCCAACGGGGAATACTAGGTTGTAATACATGCTATGGCTTCTATTTTGACCACTTCTTCCCAAATAAGCCATATAAACCCAAATATAAAAGACACTTGGACTGGTGGGTATGTTATTGCATACTCTTTTCTTCATCATTTGACAAAATTCCTGAAGTTTCATCACAGAACAATTACTCTGTTTTATCTCTTCTCTTGCAGGTTTAAACAATTCTGAGGTACTGCTCCTTGTCTTCCAGTTAAAGACTTGGGCGTTTTCTGTTGCAAAATTTATTTAAAAAGATGGCTTTTTTATAAGCATTGAATGGTAAAGTCCAATTTTTAAATTTTTCTTATTATTTTTGTCTTTACTATAGTATCATAGAGAAAAATTTTGGCAGCACAGCTCATATCAAAAGTGGTCTAAGATAACCTTTTTGTGTCTAAAGGCATAGTCTAATAGTTGATCTCATATTTGTTTTATGGTGCAGTCTAAAATTGTTTTTTATTTTTAAGCTTGTAGTATCTACATTATCACTTTTTTGTGCTGATGCTTTATATGCATTTCAATTTGAGAGGGAAAGTAGCTTTGCAATTGGCAGAGTTTTCTGTCTATTATGTGAATAAATAGTTGTTTTAGTCCTTGGAAAATATTTTCATTTTGTACTAAAATGTTTGCTTTTTACCACCATAATGTTCTATTAATTAGTCTTTTATTTTCTTAGGCTTGCTTTTAGATATATACTTTGGTCAGCTTGTCTCGTTGTTTTGTGTCTTTTCCTGAGACATATTATGCCTAAATTTGGTTTTGCCATCATGGCTACAAATTTCGCCTGCTGCAGAATATTGTGAAAAGTCTTATCTTCACAATGAGCATAAAAAATGTATGACATATTGCCGCTATCAATTTGCAATTGCAATTAATTTTTTTTTTGTTTTTGTAGTTTTAATAGCAACCTTTCATGATTTTTTGATTTTATGAATTTTATGCTTCGTTTGCAAAAGTTGGATTAAGCTAATTGATAGATAAATCATTTGTTGGTTTAAGTTCTTTTCTTGAGTTTGCAAAAATTCTTACTAGAACTTCACCTATGAGTTGCTATACCTTAAATTTGACCTATCTATTAAGGTACTTGATTACCGGAAAGCTTATGCTTTAGGAGCTCTTGTAGATGCTGTTGATCACTTCGAGATTGTTGATTATAAATTGACTGACCTCTTTGATCAGCATACCATGGATATTTGGCCCCTGGAATTAAAAATTGCATGTATATTAGGTATACTTCTGTTCTTTTCCTTGTTGATTAGCTAGTTTAAGAGAATTTTGATATCATAGATACTAACTTAGTCTTTTATTTGGTTATTTTATTAAGTATTATATAAGCAACTTGTTACATATCAAACATTCACAGAGAGAAAGCCCCTGGCAGTAGCAATTGTTTGTCAAGTATGGATAATCATAATTAAGTACTGAAGAAACAATTACTGTTTTAGTAAGATTCAAAAGCTTTTTGTTCACTGTTTTCATTTTTGTTTCTTTGCTACATGCTGCTAATTTTTAACAATTAGCAGCATGTTCTTTAGTTTTCCTTGGCCTGCCAAAGATTTCCTTGGGCTTTTTGTGCATATTCTTTAGATTTCTTACGTTACATGACATCTTTCCAGGAGGCAATTTTCAGGGTTGTGCTGCAATTCTCCGCCTGGGTAATGTTGAGTTTACAAAGAGGAATGAGTTCAATTCTTCTGTGATCAAGATGAGAAATCTAGGTTCCATCTTGATGTGACAGCTAAGTTGCTCAAGTAGGCTTATTGCAATTAGGTCAAGTAGGCTTATTGCCTTTCATTCTTGAGTAAGATTTTTAAATTGCAATTAGGTCTCTAAAAGGCAGAAACATGATGGAACAGGTGTGATCCTAATTGCCAAGAGCTTGGAAGACGCATTCATGAAGCGTGCGATGGTGACGCCTAAGGAGGTTATCACAAGGACCCTTGATCCAGAAGCAACTACTAGTAGCAGGGATGTTTTGGCTAAGATGATATATTCTCCTCTATTTGACTAGTAAGGAGTACTTCTAACTTTTCTAATTATTATCAAATATTTGAACACTTTTGGAGTTGTGTATATTGATAGGGTGCAATTTTAGTTATTTCTTGTGTTAATATTTCCTAATTATTAAACTAAAAATTGTATTCTTGGGTGGATTCTATTAAATTTATTTAATTGTTGGTTAATTGTAGAAGTTGGTGAAATTGTGCTAAAAAGGGAAAATCCGTAAGTTGACAAGCTAAGGCATGCCTAGGCCGTGATTTCCAAGATTTCCAGGGGCGCGTGGGCAATTTCCAAGAGTTCGTGAAGTCCAAATTCTGAAAGATTGTGGAGTCAAATTTGATGTTTTCTTAATTAGTAGTTGGAGCTAATTTGGTATTTGTTTTAGGAAATTTTTTTAGAATAGGATTTGGTATTGTTGGTAATTTTTGTTTCTAAAAAGACAAAAAGGAAACAAATGAACAACGTGGCTGGAAGTTAATTTTCAGAGTTGGAAAAGGAGTGTGCAACGTGGGAGTTTGAATTGGAAAAGGAAACAAACTAACAAGAAGAAGTGGGGCCATGCAAGGTATACAAATACCTTAGGGGTTAGTAGATTGAAGGAGGAGATCTTCTTGGCTGCGTCCTTTGCTTGGGAAAAAGACGAAAGACTACGGACGAAGAAGCAAATTGAAGACAAGCCATAGTTTCTCCATTACTCTTCCTTTCCTGCGATATTTTCCTTTAGAATATTAATAGTTAATCTTGCTATTTTTCTTCAAATACTTTGGTGGAATTTTCATACATGATGTGTGGCTAATTTCATCCTTCTAGTCAAGGAGCACTTGAAGATTTGGTTCATCTACTACTGTGAGATCTAATCGATTTTATTTATTTCTTCTATTCATTGGTATTTGTATATTTTCTATTTTTTTATTGGTGGTGATTATTGTGTGTGATTAAATAGTTGCAATATTTGATTGCTCGCGTAATTTACTTGCTAATTGGGGTAATTGAACTGCAATTGTTTGATTACTCTAATCCACGGTAGCAATTGCATAATTGGGTTTGTGTGGAAATATACAATTAAATTTAAATGGACCCTCGTAGCGGTTTGTTAATTAGAAAGGGGTTTCTATAATTTTAATGCAATTAGAATTAAATCCTATGGTCGCACCTAGGTTATTCTTGAATTAGGGAAATAGTCAATGGTCGCACTTGCTATCAAACATTAAGGAGAGATCACCGCCGATCGTGACGGCAAGTGAAAACCTGTTTGTCAATAAATGTTGGAATTATATTTGCATCAATGATCAGTCATTCGAACCATTTCTGAAGTGTATCCTTGGCTAGAGTTTTTCTCATTAATTCTCTCTTTTAATTATTTTTCCTAGTTGGTCAATTAGTTAATATTTTGTTAGCATTCAGTTCCTAAAATCCCCCCGTTTCCTGTAACTTGAAAAAGGAGTTAATTTTCCCCAGTCGCTGTGGAGACGACCCTATTTGCCACTGTATACAAAATTAACTAATTCTGGTATATCGGATCAAGTATACTCCTTGGAATCAGTGAAGCTGTAACCCATTGCACATCCGGAGTCCCTGCTCCAGTACCTGGGATTAGCTTTTAGTTATTTTTATTGGCGTTAGGTCTATTAATTATTATTATACAGGCTCGACACCTGTCATATATAAAAGAACTTATATGAGTAGAAACATGTAAAGACAAGATACTTATTTCATGATCTTTGCAGAAAAAAGGAACTTATAAAGTAAAGAAATTTAATGCCTAGTTGTACTATGTTGCATACTTTCCTAGGTGATTGGAACTTATATGACTTGTCCATGGTTTTGAAATTGCTTCAGTAGTATTAGGTAGCATGTCGAGGATTTAATTTGTTTAATCTAGCTTGGGCAATGGTTCCAAATTTTTTTAGTCATCTTCTTTTGGAAGAAATCAAAGAATTTCTTAATCTTGTTGATATAATTGTTCTTTAACTAGTTATTATAATGGATAATATCTACTTTTAATGGTTCATTTTTCTTTCTCATGCAGGTTGTTGTAAAAGAATAAGTCTTCTAGAGTAGTAATTTCTCTGGTCATTTACTTGATTCTTTGTGGTCTTAAGTGTTATACCTAGAACAAATTGGTAACTCTGAACTCTGTCTATCACGGTTTTGTTTGTCTGATACACATGTTTTCTGCGTTCTCCATTTGGTGTCTCTAATGGTACAATCAGTTTCTTCATTTCCTGAGGGCAACAAATCGATATGCTTAATTGTCATATTATCTTCTTCAGATCCAATGTGCATAAGCGTGTCTTTCTGTAAGGTCTGTTTTGGAAGAGGGGATAAACCTATACAAGTGTCACACAAGTAGACATGGAAGGTTGGTAATCAGATTTCCAACTTCCACCTTATTCTGAATTTTTGTCTTGGGAGCCATAGTAAAAGAGGTTCCCAAGTTGGTTCAATCCAGCTGTCTTTCGTACTACATCTTTATTCTTTTAGATTGGAGTCAACCAAAAGAACATATGCAACAGTAGTAAATTACTTTAAGTTTTTATTAATTTCTTGTCTTGACGAGAGTATCATGAAGGGAAAAACTTTGACAAGGCATTTTGTAAATTGATGATGCAATAGGGTAGTTTGGGAAGTGGCCATAATCATAAGTCTGTACGTAGCCTTAACCTATCACAAGGGACCGTGGAAGCATGAGGTATGTCAAGAAATTTTAATTCAGGTAGTTTGAGATTATTCATCAATACTTTATCTTAGCAACAATTGCTTTTTCATTTTACAGAAATAAAGAATCCTAATGACAAAGGAAGTGGAAGATTCCGGCATTGAGATGTGAAGATAGCTTTGAGCTGAAGTAGTGCTTTCCAAGACAAGCACCTGTAGGGAACTTCGTTTATTTGAAGTGAACTAATACATTATTCCAAGTTCAAGCTATTTTTTTAAAAATGGTGACACATGATGAACCCCGTAGAATTTGACTTGTGTTGAAACATTACATGCTAATTTGTTCCTATTGTAATGTGGAAATTTAATTTTGTTATAATATTGAATTTTAGTATATTTGGGCAAAAAAAATATGCTACTGTCAAAAGATTAATCTTTGACCATTTTAGTATGTAATGAATGTTGCTGCTAATTTATTAAATTAGTTTCCTAGTTTAGTCAAAAAAGGGAAAAGAAAAAAATTCTATGCTGCCAAAAATGGCTTTTTGCGACAGAAATTTTATGTCACAAATAACAGTGTGGGCATTTTTGGAGCACATTTTTGTGCCGCCAATGCAATGGCGACACTCTAACTAGTGTTGCAAAAGCCGTAACATATGCAGTAAATGCGTCACTTTCTTTTGACTACTTTTGAACACAATTGAATTTTGTCAAAAGGTTTTGCAATGCCTTTTGGTTTTTTATGCACATTTTGACGTCGCAAAGGCGGTTTTCTTGTAGTGAGGCCTAATTATCCAATAAATCCAAATAATAATAACTCATGGAAAATAGAGAATAATTAAATACCCATGAACGTATAAATTAAAAATAGACAATTAGAACGATCTCACAGTTGTGGTGCCCCGAGTCTTGATTATTCCTCAACTAGAAAAGGATTTAGCCACGCCTCAACATAGCCATGCAACCCGTGAATGCCATGTAGTTGGTATGAAAGAAACAACAATTGAATAAAGCAAAGGAAAGAAAATCGCCAATTACTACTACGGACAATCCTGGAAGACAAGCCAATACCAATCCCAAAAATCCAACGACACCTAAAAGACGAAAAACGAAAAGAAAAAAACTCAAGCAGTACTAGTCTATTGTTTATGCCAATACCAATCCCAAAAATCCGACGACACCTAAAAGATGAAAAACGAAAAGAAAAAAACTCAAGCAGTACTTGTCTATTGTTTATGCCTCTGGCAGCAAAAAATAAAACAAAGCAAGCCAACTACAAATCAAAACAATAATCCCCTAAAAGGATGAAGAAAGCAACACTTATATAATAGTCTCCTATTCGTCGGGCCTGCAAAGGCCATGAGAAGACCGAATCCATCTCGCCTCTAGAATCTCCCCATGACAAGGAAACCTCTTCTAATTTTCCTCCAACTTTTCCACCGCCTAAAGACCTCTCCAATGGTTTTGGAAATCCACAAAATACGGAAGGTAAGTCGGTTATTGCCTTAGTCTTCAAATCGTGAGGAATTCGTTTCCTACTTTGCTGCCCACGTTCCTAAAAGAACAGCTTCTTCCCAATTACTAACTTCCACTAAAACTCTCCAAAAATATCAGCATATGTTCAGAAACTTACCCCCAACCGTTGCCACCTCAGCCTTGCTCCCTTTATCTGGCACAGGCACGCCCTGGAAGTACAAGTCTTCCGGAATTTTGCCAATAAACACCAATTTTCACACCAAAGGCCTACGAATGCCACAGAAACAATTTATCAGTAGTAACCTAATTCTTAATGTAATAAATGATAGAAATTAAGTCTAAATAGCCTCAATTAACATATATAAATATTACCCTATCAAATCCCCCCACACCAAGACAATGCTTGTCCTCAAGCATTTCAAAACTCAGATAGGCAATTACAAACACTAGCACATGGCAGTTCAACAAATGAATACAAATATCCCAGCCCTCAAACAATGTCACCAAAATCAACACATGCAAGAATCAACCCTCTCTCTTATAGTATGATGTATTACTACTCACCACTCAGAAAGGAAATACAAGGGTTACTCTTATCACATGATGAAATGATGTTACCATATGCTTGCTAATATATCACATCGCCACCTCTAAAGCTAAATTTAATGCAAAAATCAAAGGGTTTTGACATGGGTTGTAACGGGGCTCAGGTAAAGGGTTGGATGAAAAGGAAAATTTAGGCTAAACACATCAAAGAAAACACCATTGACCCGTTGCATGAAAACACCTTTTCTTTAATCTCAGTAATCTTTCCAAGGCATACTCAAAATTTCTTTCAAATTGGCAAATGCAAATACACTGGCGTGCCCCACTATTATGATACTACACCACATGAATCTCCTTATTGGTGTTGTGTGCTCTTTTTTTTTTCTTTTTTTTTGAACAAGGCGTGGGCACGCCAGAGAAACTCTAGTCTTCTGTTCAACACATCGTTTAGCTCTTTGAAAATTCAAATGCACTTGCCTACTCAAATCACAACCTTGTATTACCATTCAAAAGTATCATGCAACAAACCAAGGTATCCCTTCAACACAGGGTTCAAAATAAAAACGGTTTAACAAAGAACGGATTAAAGGTAACACAATGGGCAATTAAACAATGAAAAAGGTCTAGGTTCAAACATAGTCAATTAGGGGAAATACAACCAGGATAGGGTTTTAGGCAACCAAACAAGGGGAAAACCTAAGTGTCCTTATCACTTTAATGCACCAAATTCAACAATTGAAGTCTTGACATGCGTCACATAGCAAGTTCTAAAACAATCAAATCTCATGGAACAACACTTAATGAAAGAAAATAGAGCAATTATGAGTAAAATGCTCTTTGGTTCAACAGCTCACAAAAGTGGTTCCAATTAGCTAAATCTTGCAAAGTGCATCATTCAAGAACATTGTCAAAAAGAGACAAGACATTTAATCACATCATATCACTGCCCATGCTTGCAAAGTGATTGCCAATATCATCATAGCATCCTGTTGTAACTAACAGAATTCGAAGAGTTTTTTTTTTTTTGGAAAACACAAACTAATGAAAAACTAAAGCAAATGAAAACTAAAACTATACCCCCCACACCAAAACTCTACATTGTCCTCAATGTAGTAAAGAAGATGCAAAAACAAGGACAAGGGAATAGGAACTTCCCGAAGGTGGAGGGGCGCCTGCAAGAATCCTAGGGATGTGAAGGATGAGGGGGCTGGAAGCCAATATGAGCAAAGAAGGCATCTAGATTCTGGGACTGGATGGAAGACAGGACATGCATGTTGGTAAAACGCTGATTCAATGTATCAATCCGGTCGTTCAAACCCAGCACGGTGTCCTCCAAACTCCAGCACGACAGCGGTTGGGATGACAGATAAAGAACAAGGTTAAAAAAAAAGTGACAAGAAAAGAAAGGAAAGGAAAGGACAAAAAGGGTTGTGACTAAGGAATGGATTCGAAGGCGTGGGCATGCCTTAGAGCCCAGAGTCTTCTGACCAACCGCTTCTTTCTTTTCTTTCTTTTTTTTTAACTACTTCCGGATAAGGCGTAGGCACGCCACAGAAGAAAAAGTCTTCTGACCATCGCTCCATTGCACTGATTTAAGATGGGTGCGTAAGGTGTGGGCACGCCTTGCAATTGAGAGTCTTCTGATCCTTGTCCAAGCTTGAGCGTCTGACATCCGCTTAGAAAGCGTGGGCACACCAGATAAGCAGAAGTTTTCTGATCATCATCTCTTTGCTTTGCCTTCAGACGGACTTGTAAGGCGTGGGCATGCCTTCGAACCAGCAGTCTTCTACCCATTACCACTGCAACTAGAGATGGCAAATGGGCGGGATGGATGGGACTTGGGCGGGACTTATTTGGAATTGGAAAATATGGGTCATACCCAAACAGTCCCATATTAGCCATGGGACTAATATGGGCGGGACTAAAATGGGCTAAGCCCATTTGATCCAGCCCAAATACCCAAATTAATCCCATTTTATTTATTTTTTAAGAAACACTCTTTTTTTTCTCAATCAAATATCTCAATATTGTCTTCTTTTTATATTATTTAGTTTGCTTATTTAATTTCATAAAAGTTCTACACTCTTCTTTATAAATTATGTAATAATTTTTCAAACTAAATAAATTTTTCTAAATATGAAATTTATAAAAGACCAACTTCATATAAGTAGATGATTCTTTTTGGAAGTTCGTGTTGATTAAATAAAAATCTATTGATCAACAAAATTTAATTATCCCCAAAATTCATTTACTCATGTACGTTATTTTATTTATTAACTTTCAAGACCTAGTCTAAAATTTTTTTCAATTCTAAGGCCATTCTAATTCAATGAAATTCTATCAAGAATAGAATTTTGCAGTGATAGAATTTTATAGTTATTTGAGAGCATCTGATGCATAAGTGCTAATTTACCTAACTTGTACTACAACCTTATAATATTAATTTATTAATGGTGAGAAGAAAATGAAAAGATTGTTTTTTATTTTGTTATTATTTTAATGGATACCCATGGGAGTCCCAAATAAATCCCATACATACCCATATTTTAAATGGATATTATTGGGTATATCCCAATAAGGCCCAAAACCCATATTTTAGATACTCATCCCGCCCAAATTAAATTTGAGTATGGGATCCCAATGGGATTTGGGTATTTTTGCCACCTCTAACTGCAACATACTCAAAGATAATTTAAAAAACTATTAATAAAGGAAAACATAAAAATGAGAAGAACGAAAAATTAAATCCTTGGGTTGCCTCCCAAGCAGCGCCTTTCTTTAATGTCTTTGGCTAGACATTTCCATGCTTAGTCATGGAGGATAAAATCGTATAGCTCTTTTCATTACATCGTTCTCACACTTATGATATTTGTCATGAATAGAGAAATCTTTAAGCACGTGAGCTATTTTCAATTTTGGACTAGCGGATGGCTTCAAACATTCAAGTAATGATTTCAATTCTTTATTTAGTCCTTCATCACAATCAATCAGTAACCAAATAGTCTGTGCAAGTCCTAACTTATCTCTATCATGAAACTCATAAATTTCTGGTATAACAAAGTCAATCTCACTAACAAAAAATATAGAATGAGAGGTAAGAGTTAGAGATGAAGGAGATGTCACCACAGTTGGGATTTCACCATTGGACTTTTTCACTGGAGAGGCTATAGGTTGCGGTCCCCTTGTTTCTTTCTCAACCTTCTCTTCAACCACAGAGTTGGATTCTTCCCTTTGAATCTCTTGCCATTCGTCACCACTTCTCAAAGTAATTGCACTCATATCTGGTTCGGAATTGACAAGGGTCTCTGAGTGCAATGTTTCAGAATTTTGAGACATCAATTGGCTCACAGTAGATGCTAGTAGACATATTTGATTCTCCAAATTACAAATGCTTGTCTTTGTTTCTAGCTGAAATTGAGTAGTAATTTGTTGGAATTCAGCAGTGCTTTGTTGGAGTTGAGCAGCGCTTGTGGCCAAACTCTTAACAAAATCTTCCAAGGAACTCCCACTGCTAAAGGATGAGGATTGAGATGTTGGACTCACTGCATATTTATAGTTGAGATAATCCCACCATCCTTGACTATACACATTTGAATAAGTATCAAATATCGGTGGAGATGGATTAAGGAATACTCCAACATCACAAATTTGGTCATTCATGTCTTCTCGAAGTAGCGGGCACCAGTCAGTTAGATGATCCAATTGATATATTCCACAAGTGTTGACTTGTGGTTTTTGTCCATCACTCAATTTTTGCATGAGAAGCCAGATCATCTAAACAAGGATCACTAATAGAATAGCTCTCATTAATCCAATTAGGAACAAAGTCCAATCTATCACCAAAACATTGAAAATTAGTAGCCATCAACTAGTAAGAAAAATAGAGGAGAAATAAAGGAGAAAATAATTTGAGAAAATAATTTAAGCACCAGACCCCGGCAACGGCATCAAAATTTGGTGGGTGTCAAACCGCAAAAAATAAAATACCTACTCTAAGAATATAAATTCAAGTATAATGGCGAGTAGGGTCGTATCCTCAGGGATTGGGTGATTTATTTCCTACAGAGAAATAGGCGGTTTTTGGAGGAGATAGCAAATAATTAAAAAGAAATAAAAGCTGAAATTCTACGTAAGCAAGAATGCAAGTATTGAATAACACAAGAAACAATCAAGTAAAATAACCTAGTCAAGGAATTAATCTCGGCACCGATGCATACAACTGATCATAGATACATGGAAATATTCATACGTTCACAAATAAATTGGTTATAGTGGTCAAGCAACGCGCCCAACCACCAATTTTTCCTTAATTTTATAGTAGTCCAGAGGCGCTCATAAACTACCCTCTTGTGAACTAGACAACTCTAGAGACGTTCATAGGATTTAATGTTGTCACAGCATTAGAAATTAGAAAAACCCAATTCTAGATGACAAACACACATGTGTGTTTATTTAGGCTGGATTAATTATCCCCACGATCCAGATTAGACTGCTTGCGAGGCGGTGAAATTGTCTCGTTTGCCACTAATCAAGATGGTTAAAGGCGACGCGCCAACAACCTAACTGGCTATATATTACTTAGACAATTGAAAAACAGGTCTAATTATCCAATAAATCCAAATAATAATAACTCATGAAAATAGAGAATAATTAAATACCCATGAACATATAAATTAAAAATAGACAATTAGAACGATCTCACAGTTGTGGTGCCCCGAGTCTTGATTATTCTTCAACTAGAAAAGGATTTAGCCAAGCCTCAACATAGCCATGCAACCCGTGAATGCCATGTAGTTGGTATGGAAGAAACAGCAATTGAATAAAGCAAAGGAAAGAAAATCGCCAATTACTACGGACAATCCTGGAAGACAAGCCAATACCAATCCCAAAAATCCGACGACACCTAAAAGACGAAAAACGAAAAGAAAAAAACTCAAGCAGTACTAGTCTATTGTTTATGCCTCTGGCGGCAGAAAATAAAACAAAGCAAGCCAACTACTAATCAAAACAATACTCCCCTAAAAGGATGAAGAAAGCAACACTTATATAATAGTCTCCTATTCATCGGGCTCACAAAGGCCATGAGAAGACCGAATCCATCTCGCCTCTAGAATCTCCCCATGACAAGGAAACCTCTTCTAAGCCTAAAGATCTCTCCAATGGTTTCGGAAATCCACAAAATACGGAAGGTAAGTCGGTTATTGCCTTAGTCTTCAAATCATGAGGAATTCATTTCCTACTTTGCTGCCCACGTTCCTAAAAGAATGGCTCCTTCCCAATGACTAACTTCCACTAAAACTCTCCAAAAATATCAGCATATGTTCAGAAACTTGCCCCCAACTGTTGCTACCTCAACCTTGCTCCCTTCTGCACGTGACATACGCCTGAAGTACTAAAGCCCTGAATTTTGCCAATAAACACCAATTTTCACACCAAAGGCCTGCGAATGCCACAAAAACAATTTATCAGCAGTAACCTAATTCTTAATGCAATAAATGATAGAAATTAAGTCCAAATTGCCTCAATTAACATATATAAATATCACCCTATCAGACCTTTATCCAATATTGAATTTAAAGTCTCCATGAAGCGAAGTAATCTAATTTTAAATTAAATTTGATAAACCCATCTAAAAAGTTTTAAAAAATAAAGAAAAACAAGAGCAATAAAATTCAATCTTATCACAACTACCTATATTACCTCAACCCAATCTTACTCAATATAGTAGTAATTTGAGAATAAACAAAAAAAAGGTCTACTTTTCTCTATAAATATATTCTTACTCAATTAGTATCCATTTTTTCAGTGGGGGGAGGGGGGAGGAGAGGGGGGCTGGGGGAGGGGTCATATGGATATCAACATTTTTTATTTTAAAGGAATAAAAACAAATTTGTTAGAGAAATTTTTCAAAATATGTGAGGAATGATTTGAGTTTAACGTTGTTAAGGAGCTTTGTTTTTGTAGAGGATAATCACCTAAGGGCATTTTAGGATTATCCATAAAAAATATTTTGTTTGCATAAGCAAAGTGGGAACCAACCTATTTCTTGAATGAGGTTTCGGTAATTTTTTAAACCTCAAGGGTACTATCTGCAATTATCACAAACCCAAGGGGAGGTTTGTGAAATTATCCCTATAATTTATTAGAAAACGCTTCATAGTTTTAGAAAATAAGGATAGGCTGCACTTTAGTTTCCTGTGATTTGCAACATTTTATGTTACCTTTCTATAGATTTAAAAGTAAGAAACAAACCTTGTTCTTTGAATCAATGTTTTAAAACTTGACCACCAACTGAACCGGAGGTGGCAACCGGGTCCTGACCGAGTATCGGTTTCCGCCTTTTTTTTTTTTTTTTTTTTTTTTCTTCCTCCCTCCCTCCCATCACACCCCTACCCTCTTCCCAGCACTCAGATTATGAACACTGGGAGAGGGAGAGGGAGGGAAGAGGGAGGGAGGGGAGGAGGGTGGGTGGCATGGGAGGGAAGAGGAGAGGGAGGGAGGAAGAAAAAGTAGTCATCACTGGCTAAGGGTTAAAGAAAATGAAAAGGCACAGCGTGAAAGAAAAAAAGAAAAGGAAAAGAAAAGAAAAAGAAAAGGAAAAAGGAAAAGGAAAAAATTAAATCTATCACACAAATTTTACACATCCAAAAATAAATTCTACAAATTTCTACAATAGGAAGAAAATTCTTCTACAAACACCCAAAAAAACTCATTACCAAACAGCTCATGAAAATTGAACATAAATTTTCTGAAATTTGATAAATGTAATTTCTTTCAACCATACAAAAAAAAAAAAGTCTGAAAAAAATTTGACATATTAGATACATTTTAACCAAAATTGGAAAATAGAAAAAGAAAACCAATATCAATAAATGAAAAGAATTCAATTTTCAAATTTTGTAACTCATCTAGTTTCAAAATAATTGCAATTAAGACATACTGTATCTTATATATGAGGTTCCAAGATCAAATCTCACTATCACCACATTTTATATTTTCAAAAAACCACCGATTCGACCGGTTCTTGTTTGACCATTTTCGCTTTGAAGAGAACCGGACCGTGTATAGCGGTTCATGTCCGACCGGGTCAAACCGCCGGTCGTCCGCTCAAAACACTGCTTTGAATTGAAGTGCAAAGGTATCAGAAAGCTACAGGAGTCACCTAAAATGTCATTATGTGCGCTATTTAAAAACTGAACGAAGTGCTCAAAATACATAAATTTAAGGCGAGTTGTACCTAAGTTTCTCGTGATTTAACTCTGTTTTACATGACTCTCCTATCACTTGGAAAACTATGCATGCACCCAATACTTAATATACAATTTCCATCTTGACATAAGAGTGTCCTTAATATTTCAACTAGTACCACCACTAAGAATAATTTCCATCACTTTGACACTTCAGTGGAAAGTGTGAGGGTACTCTTAACATTTTCAATCTGCAATGAAAATCCATTAGTGTACATGTTTACTTCACATTTCAAAATATAATCATCATCAAAAGAGGTCAGCTCAAAAACTTAAACTCACAAGTCTAAAACTAATGAATGGGACATACTAACTTACTTTCACTTGTATGTAACAGAATTCATGGAAGAAAATATTACCGTGAAAATGAAGCTGTACCCTAGCCCAAGAACGTTTCGTATGAAATCAAGTCTTCTCCACATCATCTTCACGTATTGGTCGCTCATAAAATGGGCATCAACAGAAAAGTCGATCCCTTCTGTAGTAAGTGCAAAACAATGTTGGTGCACCTCCAGGCAACGAGAGTATGCTTTTCGGTCCATGGCCACAATTACCAAATGATTCAGTAGAGATATTGTCTGGTCGCCATTTCTAAATCCTTCAAGAAAGAGATCCATTAAAGA
Source organism: Gardenia jasminoides (assembly GCA_013103745.1). Taxonomy (NCBI): domain Eukaryota; kingdom Viridiplantae; phylum Streptophyta; class Magnoliopsida; order Gentianales; family Rubiaceae; genus Gardenia; species Gardenia jasminoides. The sequence goes on from CM023098.1 coordinate 44,757,914, forward strand.
AACTGGAGTTGTCCATGCTGCGTTTGCTGCTGTTATGATAACGGTTTTGTTAATCGTTGCTGCCTTAGATAATACTCTCTCCAACTTGGTTTTTTCATTCTGTTGGTCAACCTTTATTTGTAACAGAGTAAGAAACAAAAATATTTTATATTACGATATGGGGATTAAAGATTCAAAATATTTTTTAAAAAAATGAAAGGTTTGTCGGACAAATATCGAATGGGAGATCTCAATATTATTTTTTTTTTTGGGAACAGTAAACTGAAATTGGGAAACTATCTACAGGCGATGGAGAAAATAAAAGTGAATTTGCATCGATATAGTTAGTTAGATGTAAATTGGTACAATAACAACGCCTTGTGGGCACTTTGAACTTCTTAGAAAGATCCCAAGACGAATTGTGAGTGCAATGAATGGTTATGCAAATACCAGCAGTAACTGGCCGACCTGGCTGAAGATTTCATGAATGGTTAACAAAGATTTCATGCAGCAGTAACTGGCCGAAGAGCGACGTTCTTTAAGTTAGGCAATATGCATTATTTGGAAAAGTTTTGGCCATCAAATACTCAAGTTAAACTGTTTATAATCTAGATTAAAAAGAAGGATTGAACTATTGTTTGAGGAAAAAGATCACAACTGGTATCATGTTAATCTAGTGAGCTATAGTGCTTACTATCCTACGCTCTCCTCATCTATCTTGCATTTGCCTACACTCTCCTCATCTATCTTGCATTTGTACTAAACAAAAAGATTGGAAGCACCATATTAATAAAGGGTAACCAAAGAGAAATTCCGATTTCTTGTCATTGTTCCTCAAGCTAGAATGATTCATTTACTAGATAAAGTCCAAAAAAAAAAAAAAAGGAAGAAAAAACTACAACCAACATGGCAATTAAGCTTGCCAAACCAACATTACCTAGGCACAAGTTGATGAGATCTCGTATCTTGCGCCAAAAAAAAAAAAAAAAACTTTACCCGTGGAGATAGGTTTTCTTGCACGGATTCAGTTGGAGAAGATCGATTTCCATTGCACGAAGAGGACAAAGTATCTGCTTGTCCAACACAGGAATATTGAGAAGTGGGCAATGAAGGATTATCATGGTAACCTGAGCGGTATAGAACGAGGGATAGATAAGCAGCAATGACTAATACTCACTACAAGAGAAAACAGGCTTTTGTGACTTGTAATATTTTGTGAGTCACAAATATAAACCTTTTATTACTAGCACTGACATGTCACATAAAAGTAATAAAACGACGTAGTTTTGCTTGCTTTTTGTGACCTGTAAAATGTTGAGGGTCATAAATATGAGTTCTTTTATTACTAGAAATTGCATGTCACATAAAACTAATAGAACTTATGTTTTGCAACCTGGATAAGGGATGCTAGATTAATTCAAAGGAATAATCCAAATTTTGAATGCCTGAAAAGATTTAGCTATAGACTTTTTTTTTAAAGGACATTCCCAAATATTTGTTTTAAACTAATCCAAAATAATGGAATTTTTGAAACGTTTGATCATTTAGTGAAGTAAATAATAGATTCCAGAAGCAAGTATAGCATTTATTGATTAAAATGGCATATGATTAATGTTAGGGTGCCAATAGTGAGAACAGATATCCTAATAATTCCTCATTGGTCAAAATATAATGTCCTCATTGTAGTTGTTTATTTAATTTATTATCTGGCAAAATTAGTTGAAAATAGAAAAGTAAAAGGCATGGACGAGTCATAAACGCCAGGATAATGCTTCCTCTTTTAAGTTGAATGCCCTGTCAATAGGCTTGCGTGCACTTACGTACCATTTAAAGCCGAGTCCAAAAAGGTCATGAACTTCTGATTCATTTCATAGAAAGGCATATTCTCAATTGGTATTTTTAAACATACTCTTAATTTTTAATCGTCAAAACTTTCATTTAGCTTCCTATTGTGGCTAATTTATGCCACAGTATTTTCAAGTACTTTTTAACCCAAAAAAAAAAGGTTTTAGTTTTTCCAAGACCAAAAGGAAAACTAAACATAAGGTATATCAAAATTTTTACAAAAATCATAATGAAATTTTTTTTCAAACGATACCAAATTTCATTGCCGTTGCAAAATTACAAGGTTTGAGCCAAAGCTCTTACATCTTTGTTGACTAAACAACTGAGCCAAGCAGTAAAACTCTCTTTCCAGTCAAGCGTACTAAGCAAATTTAAAGCAAATTTTACTAAATGATGACTAACACAATTATCCTCGCGTTTAATAAAAGAAATATGACAACTACAGAAAGCCTTTCTAAGCTTGTATATGTCTTCAATGATAGTCCCAATCACTGGATCCTTGAGACATTTCTGGTTGCATTTATCCACCACCTGTTTGCAATCAGATTGAATAATGATGTTTTGCCAGCCTTGTGTTTGAGCTTTGATCACAGCAGTCCTTATAGCAAGAGCTTCTTCTATTTCTAGATCACCAGGTCTGTTTGCATTTCCTGCCCACACTGCCCAAAAATCATAATGAATTGAAAATAATATATGAGCCAAAAAATCCTAATCTCCAATGGACAGTCCAGATTCTAGGTCACCTATATGACGCCAAATAAATATGCATTGCTTTATTTATATCTCTTCACCTTCATCGGCGGACGTAATTAGTGGGTCTGCTTTGTATCCCCTTTTAATTTCTCATTCCTGCAGACCAAAGGAAATCAAAGACTCCATTTGAACTTGCTTCTCCCGTCCTCCTGCCCCTCTTTTCTAGTTTCCACAGTGGTTCCTCTGTTCCTGTCTCTTTCCCTTTCAAAGACTCGCTTTCGCCAAATCTCTTTTCATCTACATTTTTTCTTGCTCTTCAAACTGATTTCAAAGAATCAAGGTTCCTAAGGTATTTCAGCTCATGTTTTGATAATTATTTATGTCGCTTCTTCTTCTTTATTTTTTAATTTTTTCTCCATTATAGTTCTTTATTAGATTTTGTATCCTCTTGTAACTTGCAAAAGGGATTTTAGTATTTGTTTTCTATTTGGGAAATTCATTTTGTTTGCTTGTGTGTTTAGTCTCTCTTCGTAAATTTATTGGTACTAATTTAATTACTATATGTTGTTCAAATTCAGTTGTAATGCTTACTGATTGAGGACCTGTGTGCAAGCTGTAATGCTAGTTAGAAATCCTTTTATCTCCTACATTTTTTGACTTCTACGTTTGCAATTGCTTGTGAAAAAAGCCTTTCTATGTTTTTATTCATCGGAGTATGTTTTTATTCATCAGAGTAATCGGCCTCAGTATGAGATAAGATTGTGTTATTGTGTCTGGTTCCCAATTCTTGACTGATGCTCACTGGGAGCCTACTTCCTGCATTTGGAAGTGTCACAAAGTTCCTCCCATTTATGCCATTGATGAGGTATTTAAGCTAAATAATGCATAGATGGTGAATAGGTCATGGGTAATCCTGCTCTATAGGTTATATGCTATAGTCATGAAATAAACTTTGGATTAGAATAAGTGTAGTATTTCAATGCATTACTTTGGGTGGTCAATTTTTCGATGTTCTCTCCATTGTTTACTGATGTAGTATGAATATGGGTTAAAACAATGTGTTGTGTGTTTGTCGCAAGATGAGTAAGGGGCGTAGAAGTTGAGCACTGGAAATGAGAAACTTGGTGTCTCATATACGCGGACTTTGGCACATCACATCACATAGGATGTGATGTGTATGGTCAATTTAAATTTTGCGTTCTTTGTCTCTATTAATATTGTTATTCTAGAGGGCATTACCTCTAAAACCTGCAATTCATTGTTTGCTGTTTCTCCTAGATATGCTTAATGATTTCTTGAAACTAATAACTTGTTGCAAAGCCTTGTGATAATATTGGATAGTAATCATCCTAGTAGTTATACTAAAAAAAAAAATTGCTTTCAACTGAATAGTGTCAGCCAATGAAATTGTCAGATTAATATCATGTAAATTTTTTTCCCCAGAATTGTGCCTATAGTAATAGATACACTTGGCTTCCTCTGGAGAGGCCGATTTGAAAGTTGAGTTATAAAACTTGTGTGAAATGATTATTATAATCTTGACCAAAAAATTGAAATTATATGATGGGAAAAAAAAAGGAAAAAACAACAAATCACATTAAGCTGTATGTAATCTGCTGATGTAATCTGTATGTTATTGATTGTTTAGGTCATTGTCAATTCGTGAGTTTGATGATAGACTTTACTTCGGACTTAAGATGGAACTTGCATGCCATTGTCAATCTTTTGAGGAAAAAATATCAATACATTTGTGATTGACATGCTTCTTGTGCTGGATCACATCTTTGCTGTTCTCTCTCCTTTGAAGAAGCTGTATGTTATTGTACATGTCATTGCTGTATATTTTACAAACTCTAGCAAATCTTAATATGTTTGCAAACTAATGTCATTATCTGCAGTGTTGTTATCAGTTGGAATATATACATGGTTAGAGTGAGATTGCAACCAAAAGTTTAATGTTCTTTGAGAAATGTGATTGATATTTTGGTACTCTGTCTGATATTGGCAAAAGCTTTTGTCGGATGTAACTATAGATGGCTCTTTGAAATGGGAAGATAAACACTAAAATGGACAATTTGCAGCCCAATGCTTCTCTTCAGTTCACTAATGTTGGATTAGCTTGGGAAAGTGTGAAATTGTTTATCTTTGGCCAATTAACAACTTAGCAGTACACTTGCAATTTCATGTTGCCAGAGTAAATTGCTTCTTGATTTTTACAATAAATTATAGTAGACAAGCATTGTCATGATGTAGTGTGGTATATGGTAGTATTAAGACGGTTTGTGCAGTTGAAATGCGTAGGATTCTTTTTCATCTCAACATTTTCATGAGATTTAAGATGGCTGTTTCATTCGCCTTTATCTTTACTGAGACATGATTACCTCTGCTTCACAATAGTCTTAAGTAGCAGGGCTGAAGTTTCATTTCCTGATCTAATCGTTTGCTTTGTTTAATTTTGTTTGCCTAGTAACCATTCATTGACTTCTAGTTGACTCTGTTCCCCTTATTGGTCCCCTTGTCGATCTAATCCATTTTGTTTACCTAGAGCCCCATAGCCCTTTACATCTTTTGCTTTCATCACCCGAGAACCTTTAACAGTGCTGTCTTCTTAGTTCTATAGCCTCCAGCACCAACAGCCTAATAAGTGCTCAGCAGCCCTTCATCTCTTATCAGGGCACACTGGCACAGTTTGCCTCCATCCCTTTCCCCCATTAAAATAAAACAAAAGAAAGTGAACAAATAGCCTCCATTTGATAAGTAGCTCAGCTGAGATCTCAGGCCTTTATGAACTCTATATGCATATAAAGCAAGATCAACCAAGTCATAAGGTTTCATCCATGTCTGAATTTGCTTTGGTTTAAGCTACTTTAGGTGAATGTAGGTTAGGTAAGATCTCAGGTCTTATAAGCTCTATACGCATATAAAACAAGATCTGACTCACAATTCCATTTGATACTTCTGTTTCTCAAGATTTGAAGTTCAGAACTTTTCAATATTTACAGAAAGTGCACCATGGAAATTATCTGTACAGCTGAACTTGAGCAATGTTGAAGTAAATATTCCACCTACTATAGAAACTTTGGCTCTCATAGACATTTTCTGCCTTACAGGCTGGCTGATCCTAAACAAAAACTACCTGAAGAATCACTAGATGCTGCTAGTTTGAAGCAGTGTTTTCAAAGAACAGGCTTCTCGTGAGTGTGAAGATGGATCTTTTTGTCATGTGACTCTTTATTTATTAAACTGATGTTTCAATGGTTATATACCACATTATTAGATAAAACTCAATATGCTTGGTTTTACTAGCATATCCATTCTTCAAGTATCTACTTTTTAAGTTTAGAATAATGATTGATTGGTTTTGAAGTTATTGAAAATTATTAATACCTTAAACGAATGATGAATAATTACAGTCTGTTGCTATGCCCAACCAGAATCAGTCACATTTTCGTGCTGGTAGTATAATAATCAGATTTGAGTATCTTATGAGTTACATGTTGATTTTATTTGTTGAACTTTCAACAATTTTTTGTGGTGCTGGAGAATGTGTAGCCCTGCATTTACAATTTTTACAGCACACAGGAACTTGTTGCATTGTCTGGAGCTCATACTCTTGGAAGCAAAGGTTTTGGAAATCCTACAATCTTTGATAATTCATACTTCAAAATACTCTTGGAGAAGCCCTGGTTATCTTCAGGTGGGTCACCATAATATTAGCCTCAACCATTTTATGCATTTGTTGTCTTTTTCTATGTTCCTTTCAGTGTTTACTTTCTTAAACAATTCACCAATTCAACATCTAATATCAGACCTAGTCAGATCTCATGCTTCTAGTTTTAGTCTCATTCATGTTCAAGTTATCTGGAAAAGACATTAGTATAAGTAAGGGGGGCAAAGCCCTCGTCAATACTCCTTATAAAATGTGCACAAACTAAATTAGCTCATAACAACTGTTATAAAGAGTATGACAGACTTCCAAATAGGAAAAATGCTGTTATCCTTCTCCTAAAGTTGGCAAGATGACTAAAACTATTTTACCTCTACGTCAAAGTATGCAACAGTGTTACTCCTGTGTCCCAAAAGCATTTACCAGTGAATCATAGGAAGGTGATTATCCAAGAAATCAAAACTCAGATTGTTGAGGAGGTACGAGAGGAAGTACTACAGCAGGTTAGAAGAATGGCACCGCATGAATCAAGAGAGGAGATAAGAGCAGAGATAAGGGCAGAATTCAGCGCACAATTTGAGTATATGCGGAAGACCATTAGTTTCTTGATGACCCATTTGGATGTCAATGCCTTACCCATGCTTCCGGATTGGATTTTTTGTGCTTTTCCTAGTCGACAGGTAACAAATTTTCAGAAAATTGTAATGTATATGTTTCATTTATTCCACATGTCTAATATAAACCTTTATTTCTAAGGGTCTAGCTGAGTCTACTAACCAAGAAGGATTAAGCTTGTGATAGATTTGGTAAGTATATTCTCATTTTCGGTATAAAATATATTGGGTGATTGTTCATTATTGAGGTTGGATGTGTATAGATGCTTGACGTTTACACGATTGAAGTAATTTAACCAATATTGAATAGATTGTAATCTAATGGACAGATGTTATGTGATTGTGTTTGTGTTAGGTCTTGATTTGATTTAGGTGAATTTGGATTGAAATTGCCAAATGCACCAAAGTTTTATGAATTAACATAGAAAGAATTGGATTTGATATCCACCAATGAGTAGGAGGTTGCAGGACTTAAAAACTGCAAAGTCCAAATCCTGAGACATCATTTGATACCATAATCTTTTTTCCTCTACCTCACATTGCTTTTGTTAGGGGGTTTTTGCAAACTATGCTTTCGTTCTTTGTGATATTGGGGCTTGTCTTGAAATGCACGACTCTGCTCATATGCCTCAGCCATTTTGCTGCTTCTGGAAAAATGAGGATGCTGTAAAGGGCTATTTTGGGTATTCTAGATAGTCGATTTAAAATCATTGAATAAATTCACATTGCTTTTGTTCTTTGTGCTGGAGATTTGGTGTAAACATCCCATATACTTGGAATGTTGGTTATGGATATATGTTTAAATGGGTTAGTTACAGAACTCTTGCATGATTGATTGGGAATTGTGATTCTTATACAGTTGCACTATAATTGGACTGATTGATTTTCTAATGTTGGCCAGGTAGTATTGATCACGGGGATTTTCTGTGCCGCAGTTTTTATATTGATCATGTCTTATGCTCGATATAAAGGACTTTTTGGATCACTAACTGCATAATTCATGGCAAGAGGAACATCCAGTTATGATATACTATGGCAAATTATCTGGACTATCTTCGAAAACGCAATTGAAAGCTATAATAGGCACTATTATTAATAACTTGATGCAAAAAATTCAAGTGCTGTGATTAAGAGTTGTTTAGGTTGCTGTGTAAAGAATCTTCTGCTCACAATTGCTTGTATTATTAAGCTTGGAAAGTTGCCACTGTTGTTAGCATTGTGGCATTGTATTGATCCTATCGTTCAAGCAAATTTTATCTTTTCTTATTTGTCCATCACGTGAGAATTTCTTTTGGTTTTGACTTTCCAAAAAATTAAAAATTAAAATTAAAAACAGGTTGAAAAAGGGAGGAAAACATGAGAATTTCTTCTGGTTTTGGCTTTCCAAAAAAAATAAAAAATAAAAAATAAAAACAGGTTGAAAATAAGGGAGAAAAACAAAGCAAGATGTTTTTGTGACTTGCAATCCCGGTAGTCATAAGGCTTTTTGGTCTCATTTTTAATGATTAATTAGTGGGTCATTAGGAAACTTGTGACCAACAAAACATGACACAAAAAATCTTTTATGACTATTATTTGCATGTCACAAATAAATTCTATTTTTTTGACTTTTTATTACATTTAAAATGCAAGTCATAAAAGGTATTATTGCAAGTCACAATTGATAATGTGACTTTCATATACAAGTCACAAAAGTTTGTGACTATTAAATCGGTGACACTCATATGCATGTCACAATATGGTCACAAAAAGTTTTTATGACTGTTTAAACTCTTTTATGACTATCATTAATAGGTCACAAAAAGAACTTTTTCTAGTAGTGACTGTCATCCAAATGATAACTTTGTTATGATTCAAGAAGTGGTGGAGGTGGCGGCTCAGGCCCTCCATTGACTTGTGATCATCATCTCTTGTGCTAGTTTTTCCACCTTCTAAATTCACCATTCCACAATTCTAATGGCTTCTCAGCAAATCTAGGATCAGTGCAACTGCAAGATGCTTTTCTATCTATGAAGATAAAAATCGACCTAGCATCAGTACCGCATATTGTTAAGCCATTAATTGTGCATATAATTTGTGAATATTTCCCTCTTTATCATGCCAAAATATTGTGTTAATTGCTTGATTCTACTCATATTTGGTTTTTGGCATTGATTTTAGGTCAATGGAATTAATTGAAAGTTAAAAGTGCAATTAAGATGAAAACTCCAGAAGACAATTCCTGATAAGGTGCGGGCACGCTATATTTTGCTGTGAAGAAGGACTTTGTGAAGAAATCCTACGGAAGATATTTGTTTTCTTTGGAAACAAGATTTGATTCACTTTTGGGAATTGGTCTAAGATCCTTTTATTTAGGAAAGTTTGTAATTGGTTTCCCTTTATATTTTGTTATTGTTATTTAGCAAATTAGACTCCTATTAGGACTACAACACAGGAAGTCCTAATTTGGTAGGAAAGCTTTCCGTCTATTAATTAGTCAAGGTGATCATTGACGGGGAGAAGATTTCATTGGAGGCTGCCAAACTTTTGCCTTTCATTGGGTTTGAAGCTTTAGTCGTTCCTTTGTTTTCTTCTTTTAGTCAATTAAAACTTCAAATTCCAAAAACATCTTTTGGTTACAATTCTCAATGAGGAGTGGCTAATCTCTTTCATCTAGTCGAAGACTAATCAATCTTTGGTTCATCAACTTTGTGAGACTTGTTTGAATTATTTTTATTTCATTTATTTACAAGTATTTGAATATTTTCTGTTGCTCACGTTTATGATTATTTCTTGCAATTAAATACCTGATCACTATTTATTTGTGGAGATAATCTACTGTCATCTAGAACGCCAAATCCGTAATTGTTTGGAGGGTTTTAGTATTTGTGTGACATAATTCAGTAGTACAAGAAACTTTTGAATTATTGTCAAGGGAATATTCAATCTAGCTTAAATGAACCGAACTTATGTGTTTGTTGGTTAGAATTGGTGGCTTTTCTAAATGTTAATGCTGTCGATGGGCTAAATCTTAAGAGTTTGTTTAGGGTTGTCTACTGGCAAGAGAAGTAGTTACAGACCGTGTCGTGGCTATCGAAACAGTAAGGATTGGCAGATTGTCAGAGCTTGTTGACAACCATAACCAATTTATTTGTAAGTAAATGAATGCAATTTAGCGTCAGTGATCAAGTTCATGACATCAAAGTGAGATTAGGCCTTTGACTAGAGCTTGTTATTGATTGATTTACTTTCATATTTGATTCCTGTGATATTGTTTGGTTTAATTGGAATTTTGTGATTGTTTATTTTCTTCGGCATTGTTAATTAGGAATTGTTCCAAACTCCCCCCAATCATTGATTTATTTTACAGAAAATAATTCTTCTAGTTCCCTGAGGAGACGACCCTACTTGCCACTTACACAAATTAATTGAATTTTTGGGCTAAATTCTAGTATATCGGATTAAGTAAATTCCTTGGAATCAGGGTGAAGCTAGTAACCCATTGCACATCCGGAGTCACTGCTCCAGTACTAGAATTAACTCGGAAATATTTTCGTAGGCAGTTAGGTTTTATTTATTTTTGTGTAGGCTCGACACTTGTCACATATACTTGTACTACTGGGGTTGGGGTCAATTTTACCTTTGCAATCCAATTTGCCTTTTCCCAATCGCTTAACAAGTAACAACTGAATCTATAAAACCTTGATTGTAGTTTGATATTATGTAAGTTTTGAGATTTGTGATGAACATGGGTATTAGAATCTCCTTACCCCATGGGACCAAATCCCAAGCTTTAAAATGCATAAATAAGTTTCAAGTCAAAATTTTCCACTATTTCAGATTCTAAAATGCATGGTCAATAAATCGAATCCATCTTAGATCTGAACCTTGAGAGAGCCTAAAGTATAGTAAATTTTCTGATATAGTAAAATAATAAGGGATAATTTCAGAAACCTCCCCTGAGGTTTCTGACAATTTCACCTGGTACTCTCAAACTTCTAAAAATCTCACTTGCCTCCCTTACTTTATGTTTTTTGTATCATTTATAACCCATTTTAAAATATAATATTAAAAAATTCATTTTGGAAAAGTAAATGCAATCTCATTCCAAAATTACCCTTTGTTATCTTACTTTTTATTGTCTAAATATATTAGTAACAAAATAAATGAAAGTTCATGTCGATTGGAAAAAATATAGTGCGTTTTTATATAGCAAACGTTAATATTTGAATTCTACAAATTACAAAGATAATATGTTCTTTGTTGCAAAGTGTTTTGAGTTAACTTAAGAAATTTTACAAATCATTTACATATTTTTGAATTTTCTACTTTTTGTCCAAATTGATGGTTTGAAGACTATAAAGATATAACATGCCAAAAATTATATATAAATTTGTTTGTATTGTTTTTAAATCAGTACAAAAAGGTATTATCATTTTTTGTCCAAACCAATGACATAAAAACTACTAAAGAGTTTTTTTAATATTGTTACCAAATCCTAAATGTTCATTAAGAAACTAAGTCCATCTATTTACAAAGCTTAAAAAGATACGTTTGGTGTATTATAGTAACTAAGAAATCATAAGAAAAGGGCAAACTTGGAAGAGAACTATATTCTCTCACCCAAAATAAGTTTTTTAACATTATATTTTGAAATGGGTTTCACTTGCAGAATTCAAATATTAACGTTTGCTATATAAAAATTCACTATATTTTTTCCAATCGACATGAACTTTCGTTTATTTTGTTATTAATATATTTAGACAATAAAAAATAAGACAACCAAGGGTAATTTTGGAATGAGATTGCATTTACTTTCCCAAAATGAATTGTTTAATATTATATTTTAAAATGGGTTATAAATGATACAAAAAAACATAAAGTAAGAGAGGCAAGTGAGATTTTTAGAAGTTTGAGGGTACCAAATGAAACTGTCAGAAACCTGACGGGAGGTTTTTGAAATTATCCCAAATAATAAAGGTTCTGACAACACCATTTATCAGCGTTACGTTTTACTTGTAACCAGTAAGAACAGTCGACTTTGCTGTTTTAAATTTAATTGTTCTGTTTTCACAAAATTCAAAGAATTTTCCGGGAGTCATGCATTCCAACAAATTTAGACTATGATTGTTATGTTTAATTAGTTCGTGGAATCAATACCAATCAGGTAATTTGTTCATTTTAATGTGCATGGGTTGTTGTCAAGAACGACTTTTGTGCATTTGTTGGCAGCATTGCATTTAATTGAGATTCAGATTTCTCCTTACCAGACTTTTCATAAGTTCTGAAATGGAACCTGGGAAGGGGGGGGGAAGGAAGGACACAGCATTCCAAAGGTGTTGTCACAAGGCTAATTTTCAAACGCAATCCCTTCAGGTGAAAAAGTTCAGCATTCCTTTGTTGCCCTGATTTATATATGTAGGCTTATTATCTTCACCGAGATACTACACTTTCTCACAGGTTAAATTGTCCAAGTAATTATATCCTTCCTCTACATCTAAACTTCCAAATTCTACCTTTAAACATGAACCTGAGGTCTCAAATAGCATATGCCTCTAATTTCTCACTCATGGCGGTACCTGTGAATGTCCTTGATTTGCGCAAATTTCAAATTATTCATGTATTAATCTGAATGGTATTTGATGCATTAGTAGTTGGTCTCAGTCAAAATATGTTTTTGTCCAAAGATTGAGAGATGGAGGCAAGACTGTGACGTACACTTGATGAAATACCTTTTGATTTTTCTAAAAAAAAAAAAAAAACTTAGGGGAACAAGCCCTAATTTATATAAGGATGTTAATCAAAATCTCTTAACACTTTAACGAAATACAAAGAAATTTTTAAAATCTTGGAGGCAACTGTCCTATGGGGTCAGAATTCACCTCCAACACAAACTAGTGGATTACTACACTAGTTAAATAAATTCCAAGATCTTATTATGGGTTTTGGAATTGATCGGTCGAATGATCCAACCCAGTTTTGTGTGATTTACCATAATAAAATGAAAATAATTATAAAAAGTATTCTGATAGAGAAATCTCCACTACTTTTTTCTCAAATTACAGAAAAGTAATTTAGCAGAACAAATCTGAATTTATGCACAATACTTTTTCTTAAAAGCCCAAGGGTAAGGGTTCGTGCTGTTTCTTGGTGATTCCATGTAGTCTCTCCAGTCATCAATCACCCTTTGAAGGTCATGGATTTTGTTACGTACACCATAACAACAATTTGCATGCATTGTGCAGACTACATTAAGATCCTTACTTGGCTGACAAAATCCACTGAAGTACTGTGTGTCCAAAGATCTCATCTTTAATCCAATCTCATTGATAAAAGCAGTTTTCTTGAGCCTATTAAACACATCTTGCTCATTCTTACCAGGATATGTTTCTTTTGACCAGTACCAGAAGTTGTAAAAATGGAGAGTTCTGTTATTTGACCTCACATACATGAAACCTGCGTTCGATTTATTGTTTGGATCGGTAGAGTTGAATCTATATTCGTCACTAGCAATTTGGAAATCCGCATCCTCATAAAATCGTGGAAATGGATTTCGCAACCAAAGTATATCAGAATCCTGAAAGGCATAACCAACCAAAAACAAAAGAAAATGTCACGTAAGTTGCGCTTTTTCACATTATTATTTTATAGTTTGAAAAGTTATATATAACTCCTCTCCCCGGCGTCATGCTTTAAATTGAAGTACGAAAGTGACAAAAATCTACTTCGTTGACGTAGTCACCTAAAATGTCGATATACCGCTATTTAAAAACTAAAATGACAATGATGGTCAAGATATACAAGTTTAGAACATTTTACAATTTAGTCCCTTGATTTAACTCTTTTTTACATGACCGTCTTATAGTTTGGAAAGGTATTCATAAAATCCAATGCTTAACAAATATTTTCCATCTTGATAAGAGGGTATCAATTGGTTTCATTGTAGAGAATGATCTCCACCACTTTGACAATTTATGTATAGCTTTTGAATCCTTATGAGGATTATGTGAAAAAGCAATAAATTAAAAGGGAATAAAGAGTAATTCACTCTAAAACATAGGCAGGAAACGTTAAATTGCCAATCTAAACTTCAATCCCACCGAAACTTTAAAATCACCATCAAGAGAGATCAGCTCAAAAATTTAAATTCATAAGTCTGGATCAATGAGTGGGACATATATATTAACCAACTTTCACTTGTGATTCAATCTGGGATTTTTTATTTTTGAAATTCTAGTATTGATTGCTTTTCTCCATATATGAACATGTTTTTGGTATATTTTGAAACCTTCAAACAACCAAAAAAATTGTTTTTGGTGAATCGTATGTAACACACTAATGGAAGAAAATATTACCGTGAAAATGAAGTTGTATCCTAGCTCAAGAATGATTCGCATAAAATCAAGTCTTCTCCACATCATCTTCAAGTATTGTTCGCTCATAAAATGGGCTTCACCAGAAAAGTCTACCCCTTCGGTAGTAAGTGCATAACAATGTCGGTGTACCTCCAAGCAACGAGAGTATGCCTTTTGGTCCATGGCCACAATCACCAAATGGTTCAGAAGAGATATTGTCTGGTCGCCAATTCTAAATCCCTCAAGGAAGAGATCTATTAAAGAACCTGGAGTTGTCCATGCTGCATTTGCTGCTGTAAATATAACAGTTTTGTCCGCTGTGGCTGCCTTACATAATACTCTCTCCAACTTGGTTTTTTCATTTTCTTGGTGAACCTTCATTGGTAGTAGGGTAAGAGAAAAATTTTCAAAGTTTCAGACAGCGTTTGGGAGAACATCTAAAATTATGGAAATGGTTTGTTTAATGAATGACCCACATGAAATATCAAGTGTAATATTTTGTGAAAAATTGAAGTTAGATTGGAAAAGCATTTAAACGAAACGGAGGCAGTAAAAATCAATCTGCATTGAAGTAGTCTGTTAGATGTAAATAAAGTATGTATAGTAAGGAAGTCTAATGAGCACTTTGCACTTGCAAAGAAAAAAGTTTACATTTTTCATGAACTGTTTTCATGATTATATTTTTTAATTACTTTTACACCTCATATATATCAAATCACTAGAATATACATATATATATTTTTTATAAAAGTTATAGAAAATAATAATCCAAACAGGACGTTGAGTGCAATAAATGTTTTTGAAAGTAGCAGCATAATTATACACAGGCACATGCATGTACATAATAAGTGTTTGCATTTTGTGTATTATGTATATCTCGAGGATCACGATTTAATTAATACAAAAGGGAAACAAAACGGGGAATAATATAATATCTTTTGTGGTGTTTCTTTTAATTAACTTTTTGCTTCTAAATAATAATATTCCTACCTAAGAGTTAAATTTTATATATTCCTATTTTTCCATGCAGTATATTTAGGTCTTGTTTGGAATTTCAAATTGTTCTTAACATCATTTGAGGATGTTGATTTCTCTTTTCATTGTATCAGCACAAGAAAACACGCTTTGCACATTACACGGTTCTTTTTTTTTTTTTTTTTGGTCATATGTGGTCGCACTAATCAGTTTATGGTAGTTTGAAGTGTTATACAAATCTCAACCTTTTCCTTCAATGAAACATATAAAACACTTTTGCAGGATTTTTACAAAATCTAATTGATTACCATTCTGAGTGGAAAATTATAGAAAACCAATAGGTAAGTAAATTAGAAGAAAGAAACATAGCGACTTACATCTAAACTCTCCTATCGAACCCTAACAAACATTTTTCAAAGAGCTATTTTTTTTAAGCTAGGTAATTTGTATGATTTGAAAATGTTTCAGCAACCAAATAGTCAAGTTAAAAGGCTAATCCAAAATAGGAAAGAATTTTATGTGAGGAAGATGGACTTGGTTTATATGTTAACCTAGTTCGCATCAGTGTCTCACTGACTGTTATTCCACACTAGGAAATAAAAAGCTTACCTGGGGATTTAGTGAAAATTGATTTGCATTGCAGGAGTGATCACCCGAGTTAGTAGATGAAGAGGAGACATTTGCTTGTCCAGAACTGAAAATTTGGGATGCAAAAGAGTACACTTTGGAGTCTTGAGAAGTGGGCAATGAGGGAGAATTAGGGTAACCTGAGCGGTATAGAACGATAAACACATCAGCTGCGATGACTAACACAGTCATCCAAATGATAACTTTGTTAAGATTCAGGAAGTGGTGGAGGTGGCGGCTCAGGCCCTCCATTGGCTTTTCATGTTCTCTTTTGCTATTTTTTCCACCTTCTAAATCCATCATCCCACAATTCTAATAGCTTCTCGACACAACTAGGATCAGTGAAACTACAATATGCTTCTCTATAAATGAAGATCGAAGGCAACCTAGTAACAATACCATTTATACTTGTATTACGGGGGTTGGGGCCAATTTTTCCTATGTAATCCAATTTGGGGTTTCTCCAAAGCAGACATTTCGCTGAAAGGACTGAATTATAAAACCCTTGAATTATTGTTTGACATTAAGAAGTTTTGAGACTTGTGATGAACATGGAAATCAGAATCTCCTCAACCCACGGGACCAAATCCCAAGATTTAAAATTCATAAATAAATTCCAAGTCAAATTTTTCTTCTATTTCAGAATCTAAAATGCATGGTTAATGGATTGAAGCTATGTTAGATCTGACCCTTGAGAGAGCTTAAGGTATAATAAAGTTTCTGATTAAGTAAATATAGTAAAGCTTCTGACAACACGGTTTATTAATGTTATATATAATACTTGTCATTAGTAACCAAACGCATAGTCAAGTCCCATGTGGTAAAATTTAAATGCTTTTTTAACCAATTTCAAGAGTTTTTCCGGGAATCATTGCAGTCCAACAACTATAGACATGATTATAAGTGCAGTTTATGGAATCAATGCCAAGATCGTGCATTTTTTTCACTTTATTGTGCCTTTTTTTTTTTTTTTGAAGGACGACTTTTGTGCATGTGTGGGCAGCATCGCATTTAATTGAGATTCAGATTTCTGCTTACCAGACTTTTCATAATATACAAATTGATGCTATAAAAACTCTTTAACATGTTCCACAATGTGATTTCGGTGAAAGAGTGTGAAAATTTGATATTGGCTAAATAACATTGACTTTTGGATATAAATTACGTTGTTTCACAAACAAAGATTTAGATGTCCAACTCAAAGCAGCTGCCCTTTTAAGCACTTACGAGTGTTATATGTCATTTTAGGTGAATTTGGCTTGTCTACAGATATTGATCCGATTCGGGTCAAACAGAATTTGGGTCCATTTCTAGACATTGAAAATAATCGGATTATATCTATCCGATTCAACTGTTTGGGTAAAACGAATGGAATCCAAAGAGTAGCATTAAAAAAAAAAAAAAAAAAAAAGAATGTATAGTGCAAGGTAACCATTTTCTCTGAAAATAATTTTTAGGATTAATTTGAAAAAGGTAATAGGAAGATTTGAAATTCATAAATAGGGTGTAATTCTTGAGAAAAGATAGAAAGAAATTTCAATAGTGCTTGGAATTTGTGGAAGAAATTCGAAATGAAACAACTATTTATATGCAATTTAACATATCAAGTCGTGCTTAGAAGTTCTAATATGTGTTCAATGGGTAAATATGATATAACCAAAAATAATAATAATAATCGCATCTCCAACCCTCAGTGTGTATTTATTTCTCTCTATATTTGTCTCATTCAGCGATCTTTCCCTCCTTTCACTTTTTTCCTCTTCTCTTCTCCCCACTGAAAACCCCAAGTAAGATAAATTTCTTTTTTCTCTTCTTTTGTAAACAGAGCAAAGAAAGGTGGGTCTAAACTTAAAGTTAATAAAACTGAACATAATGGTATCATTTAGAGCAATTTAATCCAGAAAATTTTGACATCTTTTTTCTTAACCTCCCACACTTCCGAACAAACCCTTCTCAATCCAATTGTCAAACTTGAGATTCAAATTCTAAATCCAACAATAGGGAAAGTTCTAAAAGTTTTCTATTTTTGGCCCAATGGCCATATATCTTGCACATAGGCCAATCAATAGGATTGGGCTAACTCCAGCTCAGTCAATCGACCCTCAATTTATTGGGTCGAATCTTGTGCAACTTACGTTGAGATGCTCTAAACTTTCGACAAATATTTTGCCCAATTGAGTATGAGCTCAAGTTGCTCAAGTTGGACTGTACTAAGCTCGGTCCATTTAAAAGTCAGCAGGGATTATATACACACACAACCGGGATCTTTATGCATTTATGTACACCACATTGTAAAATGGGTTGTGTAATTTTTAGTGCCCACTATTAAAATCCTACTACCCATACGACAATATCAAAGATCTCTTCTTCTATTTTTCTTATATTTTATGGTTTATATGAGAATTAAGAAGATTTGTTTATCTGAATCCAATCAAATAATTATCTTTAGATGGATAATACAGTAAATTGTTTCCTTTATATCTTTATGTAATAAGTATATGGATCTTTTTGGTGATGAAAATTAAACTTTTATCGACGTTGCACCTACATTTAGATATTGTAGGACATTTATGGGTTGGTTAGTTATTTCGTTTAACTGAACTTTTTTTAACATGAAAAATACATGACTTGAATTAGGGTTTACCCGAATTAGGCCCGATTCCTGACCTTTTTTTTTTTTTTTTTGGTGAGTTGAGTATGTGCTATAAAATTTTAAATTTGTTTGAGTTCAAAGGAGTGATATTTTATATGAGTTAAGTTTGAACTCGTCAAAATCCCACTCACGTAATCCACTTAACAGGCTATTTGCACATGATCCATTTTGTTGACAATTTGTGAAAATCAGTCAAATTATTCCTACTTTGATCAAAATTAAGTACTTTAAGGACTAAATTCTTTAGGAACTAGGTTTTTCCCTTTCCAAAATATTGGAGTTAAAATTGTATTTTTGTCATTTAGAAAACTTACCTGTGAAGATATTAGGTATCTTTGTACAAATTGGAGAAAATTAAGTTCCATAACTTGAGTTATCTCGAAGATGGAAAAATTTTCTCCTGCCAAAGTCGACTGATCATGAGTTGACCAGAAAATATTGATTTTGGAGGATATAAATTTTCTTCTATAGTAGGATAATCATGAAAGGGAAAGGAAATATTTGGCTTTTACCAAAACAAAATTCTTTCAACAGAGTCCATATCTTGACAATATGTGGAGGAGATATTCGCACATCCAAAACAGAAATATTAGGACGGAAAACAGTTTTTTGAGTCTTGAGAAGTGGCCAAAAGAAATTAATACAGTAAGTTCAAGTTGAGCCAACAAAAGCGAAGGAGAGATCAGCATCTATGACTCTAGTAGCATCATCCAAATGATAAGTTTTTCAAGATTTTCCTAGTGGAGTTGGTGGCACAGAAGCTGGTAGCCATCCAGTTCCATTGACTTCTCAGTATCTCTTTTGCAAGTATTTCCACCTGCTGAGATAATAATCATCCCAAATGCGAATGGCTTCTCGCGAAATTAGGATCAGTTCAGGCTGCAACTCATCTATATAGAGATGAAGTAAAAGCCAATCTAGTCTCGGTATTTCCTCAATGCTACATTTACTAGTAGTAGTAGGTTACATATTTTTTTGGTCACAAAAACACACAAGCTATGCACGCTTGGAAATATATGAGTTCATCTATTTGAGGGCACAAAATAAGATGTGGGGTTGGTGCTATTTTTTCTGAGAAAAAAAGATAAATTTTTTTTACAAAAATGTTGCAATTCAGAACAATAGGTAGTAATTTTAATGGTTTTATAATAGACACACCCTCACTTTTTGTCAGCCACATTATTATGAGGGTGAGCAATCGCCTCCCAACCCCTCCCTCGACTTTTCAAAATTACAATTTTTTTTTTGAGCAACCTGTCAAAAAATTTTTATTGATACGAGAAAAGAAACTTTACACATGGGGAAACACCCCACCTCATGTAACTCTGTACAAACACGACTCTAACTATCCCACACATTTCCAGTTTAGGCCCCATTCCATTACTAGTTTACGAAATCCTGACCAACTATTAGTTACATAACATACTGCTTCACCAATAGATTTAAGCAGTCCAGAGCATGTAGCAGATTTGGACTTGTATATCACTTCATTCCTAACTTTCAAAATTACAATTTTGTCTTGTAGAAGTCTTTAATTTTATTAATTTGCCTTGTTGCACCCCCTGAATTTTACAAAAACTCTTCTCTCCTGTTAGATTGCCCTCCTAAAATAGCTCATATCCTCTTCATGTTTACATCAATCCATAGAGAAATGTAAAATCACATATATCTCATTGAAAATTCTAAAGATCACCACAAATATTGAGAGAAATTTACAAATCTTTAGATTTACTGGATCGAAAATTAAAAGTTGTTTACATATAATATAATATAAATGTGTATATACTTATACACACACATGTGCACGCGCTTGCCGAATTGGTTGCCAATAACTCTAGATTTTGGTTCTGCCACTATATATTTATATGGTGTCCTAAAGATGCCAAATAGAAACCAAAAACTAATATATAATATGATTTTTGTTGCACAAATCATTTGGTGGAATCATCAAAATACATCAGTCAAATGTCTCGATGTTTCAGATAATAAAACAAATAAAAATTGATTACTATAGTTGTTGCTTTTACCGGACCAACTATGGTAACTTTAATGGTTCTGACTATAGTAGGAATTGATCAAGAAAGATCGAGAGTAGTTGCAGGGAAACAGAATTAGGAAGGAAAGGAAAAAGAGTAAAAAGGGCAGAAAGGGAAAAAAAAAAGAAAAAGAGAGAGAGAAATTAGAAGAAGATAGAATCGAGAGGAAATAAGGGAATTTCTTATTATCAAATCTGATAATGCTGTGTGCTCTCAATCGTTACATTTATGCAAAGCTCTTCTACTCTTCCTGCTCACGTATACAACGCACTAGCTGCTTGTAACAAATTCATAACTAGCTATGGACTGTCTTGCCACGTCAGTAAAAGAATTGTTTATCACATGATGATCATAATCACAAATCATAACAATAACATATATGGGTTTCAAAACATAAGGACATGCAAGCCGTGCAAAACTTGTGCACGTATTGGAATGGAAGTTTATTTTTACATAAATTCCAACTTTCGAGTTCATAGTTACTCACTTAAATAATCGGACATTTCAACTTTTCGACTCATGAAAAAACAAATGCATTCATCTGTTGCTCAATCCATGAGTGGTCGCAGCAGAAAGTCAGAGAGATTCACCAGAGGCATCGCTTTATCAATATTGAGCATTAAATTAACAATTAAAATTCACATTGAGGCAGGACTGTGTCGGTCATCCTATGATTGTTAGAACTTATTAGGCTACATTTATATTTATCCATACAAACTTTCATAATAGAAGAAAATCATCGATAATTCAGGATATCATGGTATGTACATATTGTTAGGAACTGGGGCAGCAGGCACAGTGAAAATTTAAAATTTTTACCCCAGTCTCCCACTAGGATTCACTCTAGTTCTACGTATGACTTACAAAGGGGGTTCTAGAATTACCTTAATTCACAGATGGCATCTCTGACTTGTCTGAGAAGACTGAGAATCCCCTGAGGAGCAGTCCAGATGTCCTGCCTCTACTGTAATCCACGCGAGAGTGCTCCTGGATTATTCCTGATCGTCTCTACGATCTATGTGTGTGTGTGAGTGAAGAACAGGTGCTAGCCTTTCTCACACTCTAACTCACAGACTCTCTGTTTTCTCTCTACGTGAGTTTTGGAGAACTCTTCTCTCTCGCCTCGACCATCGAAGTTCAACTTTTTTTCTATCGTAACATCTAATATTATTAATAGGAGAGAGAGAGACAAGAGATAAGAGAGAAAAGGGAAGAAGAGTGGTTTGATTCAAAATCAAACCACCGTAACATCTTATCTCTCATCCCTTCGTTATCGGCAGATAAGAGATAACCACTTTATCCCATTCCGCCGATGACTCCATGATTTATTTATCTTTATAATTAAACCCGAAGTATTTATTTCCAAATCCCTACTTGGACACACAATTTAATCCAACCCATCTCTATGCAGATCCAATAGGTCCCAAATACACCGTAATAATTATGAATTATAATTCTTAAAAGAATTAGATAAAATAAACACTTTTATTTTTCATTAATTACAATAATTAATCATTCATAATTATAAATTGTGAGCGTGTCTAGCAACACATCACAACCACCCGTATTCGGAATTGGTCAAGGGAATTCGACCCTAACCTTTCCATGGAAAATTACCGTAATTATTATCCTTTCACCATTGATATCTAATTAGTCGTGAATAAGGAACAAGTGCCAATTCCTAATGACTAATTAATTTTCTAGTTCGAATTAACCAGATTAGGTTAACTTGAAGACACTCTTCAATTGACCCTAATGTAGTCGACTACTAAGGTTACATCCCAACTAGTGGCCTATCGGATATCGCCTCCTACTATCGAGTGGTGAATCTCTCTTGATCACTCACTATCTTTCCATACTTCACACTACCCCAATTTCTATTCTTTAAGTCACTCCGGTGAGTAACAAGAAAGTAATCAAAAGGTAGTGATTCACACTCAAGATATTATGGTGATCTCAGGTCTAGGATCACTTACACCATTTTCCATAAGAGATTCAACCATTGGCACTAGATATCCTAATGGGATCTCACGTGGATCACTCCAATGAATTAGTACTCTACAATTCATCTACACATTAGCCTAGGTATCCCTATACCATGGTTGATGAAAACAACCACTACTTACATTAAGTAGGGGCTAGCTGTACTAGTCTCCGTCATAATTAATGATGTCTGTCTCATTAATACTATGACTAGACATTTAAGAATATTTATTATAAATGTGATTGATATCTCATAGTCAGCAACTCTTGTGACTATCATCACATTAATAAATATTCTAAAGACTTTTACCAGTTATATCATATATTAAACAGAAAAAATTGGAAGTTCATAAAATACAACACTTTAATTAGAAATGTATTTAAACAATATAATTGTTTTAGGGCATTCATTCCAACAAACTCCCACTTGCACTAAAACAATTTATTCATAATTCTCAATCCAAATGAAAGTACATGACTATCATGTTTCTTTTGAGATAGTGCCTTAGTAAGAGGATCAGCTATGTTATCCTCAGTGGGGACTCTCTCTATCTTTACATCATTCCTGGCAATGATTTCCCTAATAAGGTGAAACTTTCTAAGTACATGTTTGGACCGTTGATGAGACCTAGGTTCCTTTGCTTGGGCAATAGCCCCATTGTTATCACAGTACAGAGTTACTGGATTAACAATACTCGGAACCACATCAAGTTCAGACACGAACTTCTTGATCCAAACAGCTTCCTTAGCTGCCTCCACGGCTGCAATGTACTTAGCCTCTGTTGTAGAATCCGCTGTGGTGTCCTGTTTGGAACTTTTCCAGCAGACGGCACCTCCGTTGAGAGTAAAGATGAAACCCGACTGTGACTTACAGTCATCCTTGTCAGATTGAAAGCTTGCATCTGTGTAGATCTTGACCTCCAATTCACCATTTCCATAGACTAAGAATAAATCTTTAGTCCTTTTTAAGTACTTAAGAATGTTCTTAACGGCTGTCCAGTGACCTTCACTTGGATTAGCCTGAAATCTACTGGTGACACTCAGAGCATGGGAGACATCTGGTCTTGTACATAGCATAGCATACATAATTGATCCAATTGTCGAAGCATATGGAATATTATGCATCTTATCAATCTCAACTTGTGTCTTAGGACACATGCTCTTAGAAAGGCTTATCCCATGAGACATAGGTAAGAAGCCCTTCTTAGACTGATCCATGCTAAATCTCTTTAGCACTTTATCTATGTACGTAGATTGTGAAAAACCAAGCAACCTTTTAGATCTATCTCTATAGATCTTAATACCCAGTATATAGGCTGCCTCTCCTAAATCTTTCATGGAAAAGTGTTTGGACAACCAACCCTTCACTGATTGTAACATTGGGATATCATTTCCCATTATTAATATGTCATCCACATATAATATAAGGAAAACGATTGAACTCCCACTAACCTTCTTGTAAACACAAGGCTCATCCGGATTTTTGAGAAAATCAAACTCTTTGATTGTCTCATCAAAACGGATATTTCAACTTCTGGATGCTTGCTTAAGTTCATAAATGGACCTCTGTAGCTTGCATACCTGACTGGAATTTGGCGATATAAATCCTTCAGGTTGTGTCATGTACATATCCTTTTGCAGATTCCCATTAAGGAATGCAGTCTTTACATCCATCTGCCAAATTTCATAGTCATGATGTGCTGCTATTGCAAGCAATATCCGAATGGATTTAAGCATAGCTACTGGTGAGAAAGTTTCATCGTAATCGATTCCCTCTTTCTGCTTGTAGCCTTTGGCCACCGCCTAGCCTTATAGGTAATCACATTACCATCCATGTCACTTTTTCTTGAAGACCCATTTGCACCCTAATGGTTTTACCCTTCAGGTGGATCAACCAAGGTCCATACCTTGTTGTCATACATGGAATCCATTTCGGAATTCATGGCCTCTAACCATTTGGAGGAGTCTAGACTGTTCAGAACCCCTTGGTAGGTAGTAGGTTCGTCATCTTGAATGACTAGTACATTATTCCCCTGACTCACAAGAAATTCATATCTCTTGGGAGCTGCACTTTACCGACCTACGGGCTCTTGAAGCGTCCACGCCTCCGCTTGCACCTCATCACTATGGGGCTGAACCCTTTCTTCAACAGGTTGTTCTGTGTTTGTTTGGACATTTTGAACTTCTTCAAGTTCCATGTCAGTTTGAGTGTCTTGAACTTCTTCAAGTTCTATTCTACTCCCACCTTTCTAGAATAAACTCTTTTCTAAAAAGATGGCATGTTTTGAGACAAACACTTTGTTCTCGCTTGGTTGTAGAAATAGTATCCAATAGACTCTCTTGGATACCCCACAAACAAACACTTGTCAGATCTAGCTTCAAGATTATCTGACTCTGCCTTCTTCACATAGGCGGGGCAACCCCAAACCTTCATGTAAGGCAGTTTTGGTTTCTTTCCTTTCCATATCTCATATGGTGTGGAAGCAACAGCCTTACTAGGTACTCTATTAAGAGTATGGGAGGCTGTGTCTAGAGCATATCCCCATAAAGATTTTGGCACACTCGAATGGCTCATCATGGACCGTACCATATCTAATAGGGTGTGGTTTCTCCTTTCAGATACACCATTTAGTTGTGGTGTCCCTGAAGGAGTCCATTATGGAACTATTCCATTGTCCTTTAGATAAAACTGAAATTCATCGCTTAAGTATTCACCACCATGATCAGATCGTAGTGTTTTAATACTTTTACCAGTTTGTTTCTCTACTTCATTTCTGAATTCTTTGAACTTTTCAAAAGATTCAGACTTGTATTTCATTAAATACACATAACCATATCTAGAATAGTCATCTGTGAAGGTAATGAAGTATGAGAATCCACCTCTAGCTATGATTGTCATTGGGCCACATACATCAGTATGTACTAACCCAAGTAAATCACTGGCCCGTTCCCCTTTACCAGTAAAAGGTGTTTTGGTCATTTTTCCAAGTAAACAAGCCTCGCATACATCATATGATTCATAATCAAATGAGTCCAAATACCCACCTTTGTGTAATTTGGAAATAAGTTTCTTATTTACATGACCAAACCTACAGTGCCAGAGGTAAGTTTTATTCAGTTTATCTAACTTCATTCTCTTTTCATGTATATTGAGAATTTGGTTATCAAGATCTAGAATGTATAAACCGTTATTCCAATTTCCAGAACCATAAAACACACCATTCTTTGAAAAAGAACAACATTTATTCTCCTGAGTTATCTTAAACCCATTTACATCCAAACAGGAAATAGAGATGATGTTTGTTGTAAGTATTGGAACATAATAACAGTTTGATAATTCTAAAATTAACCCACTAGGTAAACTAATATAGTAAGTCCCTACAGTTAAAGTAGCAACCTTTGCTCCATTGCCACCACGTAGGGTTACTTCTCCTTTACCCAGCTTTCTACTGTCCTTTAGACCCTGCATAGATGTGCAAATGTGAGAACCACATCCGGTATCTAATACCCAAGAGTTAGATTTGGAAGTAGAAACATTAATCTCAATCATGTATGTACCTGCTGATGAAGCTTCCCCAAGCTTCTTCTGCTTCAAACTCTCCAGATAGGCCTTACAATTCCTCTTCCAATGTCCATTTTGTCCACAATGGAAGCAGGTTGCCTTTTGATGTCTCCGCCTTTAGCCTTTTGGGCTTCTTGACAGGCTTGTTATTAGGCTTCTTGGGCCCTTTTCCTTGCCCCTTCCTTTTACTGGATGAAGCAACAACAAGCACTTCAATAGAACCCTTCACCTTTTTGATCTATTTCTCAGCAGTTTTCAGCACATTCAACAATTGAGGTAATGTGTGCTGCAGATTATTCATCTGATAGTTCATAATCGAGAGAAAGAGTCTGCGTAGATTGAAGAACCAAATCAACATTTAGCTCACGGTCCATCTTGAAGCCCAATTCACTAATTTCTCAATTAGCTCAATCATCTTCAACGTGTGGAGCAACCGTGCTCCCTCCCCATTTTGCACTGGCAGTTCTTTAGAGGTGTCATATCTCACCGTCCTAGATTGTTGTTCAAACAACTCTCTCAGGTGTTGAACTATTTCATATGCCCCCATGTTCATGTGCTGCTGTTGAAGTTGGGGAGTCATAGAGGCTATTATGATACATGAAGCCGTTCTATTATCATCCCTATGCTTCTTGTAAGCATTCTTAACAAAGAGTGGTGTATTAGGTTCGGGCTCATTAGGCATAGGCCCATCAAGTACATACTGATCTTCTCGGGTGAGAATGAGTAGGACGCTTTGATGCCTCGAGAAAATTTGTGTCGCTAAGTTTGCAATCGAGGATGGTGTGAGGCTCGCATTGTTACTCATTCTACAACAAAATAAAGATAGAGTTTATCAGAAAAAGTTTTGTTTGATAAAATCATAAAACTTCCAAAATTATGATTTTATTTCCACTATTTTTTCAAATCAATTGCCCTCTAAAATTGATCCGAGATTTTCAAAAATCCATAGTGGCTAGAATCCTGCCTTAATTATTTTTGACCTTGAGTAAATCTCAACAAATCAAAATAATTTTAATAGGCAGGTACTTTACCAATTACAACCCTTTGTAATTTCTAGATCCGTTAGGTATCAACTCTTGATTTTACATCTTATGTATTAACCTAACTCTTGCCTCTAAAATTCATGGTCTTGAGTAAATCCCAACAAACCATAATTTTAGTTAAATCAAACCCATCATTCTTAAGAACATTTCTTATAGTATAAAACATGTAGTAAGTAAGGCAGTTTTGGGTGAATCCCAACAGACTAGCACTTAATAACCACATTTTGTTTAATACTAGAATGATGGAAGGCAGTCTTGATTTAATATTTAAATTTGAGGGATTTATTTCCTTTTCCAAAACATTTTTAATTTAGTTTGAGGTTTTGGAAAAATATTTGACGGTCTCATCAACATGCATATAAATATTTTAGAAATAAATATAGCATAAAAGTAAATTGTGGATGGTTGTGGATATTCCTAAATTAATTTCCCCAGCCATTAGGGAAATTAATGGTTGACTAGGGTTAAATCAAATTTCCTCCTAGTTGCACTGCTCCTTTCTTCATCTTCCAATTTACAATTTCTATGCTCAAGAACAATTTCCTATCATCTACTCCTATCTATTGTACATTACAAATAAAATATAAGAAACTCCGAGTTACATTCGGGGGAGTTTAGATGAGAAGAGAAATTACAATTAAAAAAATGAGAAAGGCAGGACACGCAGGCCCTATTTATAAAATTACAACCATACAACCAATCCACAATTATATTGGGGTTATATCCACAACCATCCACCATGCATCCATACGAATTTAAACAACTTTAAATAAAATGAAAGCATGGAAAAATAATTATTCATGGATTATTTGGATTTTATATATATCAAGATCCCAAACAAATTTTGAGACCATACATGTGCAGAGAACTTTGGTAAAAAAAAACTTTATTAGGTCATTTTAATTTCCAACAAAATTAGAAATAATTAGAATGTTATCTGAATTAATCAAATTAAATTCAAATTAATTCCTGACCTAATAAAACATGAAATATAAAATTTCACAGCAAATTTTAACAATTAAAAACGAATCAGTATCTGAAATTTTTCAGAAAATCAAAACTCAATTTTTCAAAAATTTAATTTCGTAGACTTTTGTTTCCAGAAAGATCCGCGAGATGATCCGTGAAGCCAGTTCGCGGATCCACGTTGCGCAGATCAGTTTCTGGAACGGATTCGCGACCCTGATCCACGAGTCATAGCTCGCGGATCCCTGTCGTGCGCGGATCAGAAACTGAGGGCTACTAACAGGATCCGCGAATCAGATCCGCGGACCGATCCACGACGCTAGTTCACGGATCTCACCATGTTTCTGAAACGCGAGCATCATCCGCGAGGCGAACCTCGCGGATCAGCCACGCGGATCAGAGTCACGAACCTGATCCGCGAGGAAAGCCTTGCGGATCCACTTCGCGGATCCGTGTCGTGACTCGCTGTTCTAGTAGCCAACGATTGGCTACTACAGAATCCTGCAGAAAAACCATCCGACAATTGTACAGACCATTCAAGTGGAAAAACATACGATTGAAACAACAAATTTGCAACATAAGTTTTTTCCAGATTAGCAAAAATACTTTAATCAAATTAAAGCTACAGTTTTCAACCAAGAATTCTGCACACATATACATATACATCATCCAAACACCAGTTAATCCATGAACAGTAACATAAAGTCATACGTAAACGCTAGAGATTGCTCTGATACCAGTGTTAGGAACTGGGGCAGCAGGCACAGTGAAAATTTAAAATTTTTACCCCAGTCTCCCACTAGGATTCACTCTAGTTCTACGTATGACTTACAAAGGGGGTTCTAGAATTACCTTAATTCACAGATGGCGTCTCTGACTTGTCTGAGAAGACTGAGAATCCCCTGAGCAGCAGTCCAGATGTCCTGCCTCTACTGTAATCCACGCGAGAGTGCTCCTAGATTACTCCTGATCGTCTCTACGATCTATGTGTGTGTGTGAGTGAAGAACAGGTGCTAGCCTTTCTCACACTCTAACTCACAGACTCTCTGTTTTCTCTCTACGTGAGTTTTGGAGAACTCTTCTCTCTCAGTTTCTCTGACTATCAGAAGTTCAACTTTTTTTCTATCGTAACATCTAATATTATTAATAGGAGAGAGAGAGACAAGAGATAAGAGAGAAAGGGGGAAGAATAGAGTCAGGTGGTTTGATTCAAAATCAAACCACCGTAACATCTTATCTCTCATCCCTTTCTGTTATCTGACAGATAAGAGATAACCACTTTATCCTATCTGTCAGATGACTCCATGATTTATTTATCTTTATAATTAAACCCCAGAAGTATTTATTTCCAAATCCCTACTTGGACACACAATTTAATCCAGAACCCAATCTCTATGCGTGTGATCCAATAGGTCCCAAATACACTGGTAATAATTATGAATTATAATTCTTAAAAGAATTAGATAAAATAAACACTTTTATTTTTCATTAATTACAATAATTAATCATTCATAATTATAAATTGTGAGCGGTGTCTAGCAACACATCACAACCACCCGGTATTCGGAATTGGTCAAGGGGAATTCCGACCTAACCTTTCCATGGAAAATTACCGTGTAATTATTATCCTTTCACCATTGATATCTAATTAGTCAGGGAATAAGGAACAAGTGCCAATTCCCTAATGACTAATTAATTTTCTAGTTCCCGGAATTAACCTTAGATTAGGTTAACTTGAAGACACTCTTCAATTGACCTAATGTAGTCGACTACTAAGGTTACATCCCAACTAGTGGCCTTACTGGATATCAGCTCCTACTATCGGAGTGGTGAATCCTCTCTTGATCACTCACTATCTTTCCATACTTCACACTACCCCCAATTTCTATTCTTTAAGTCACTCCTGGTGAGTAACAAGAAACAGAATCAAAAGGTAGTGATTCACACTCAAGATATTATGGTGATCTCAGGTCTAGGATCACTTACACCATTTTCCATAAGAGATTCAACCATTGGCACTAGATATCCTAATGGGATCTCTGTGTGGATCACTCCAATGAATTAGTACTCTACAATTCATCTACACATTAGCCTAGGTATCCCTATACCATGGTTGATGAGAACTACCACTACTTACATTAAGTAGGGGCTAACTGTGTACTAGTCTGTCCGTATTAATGATGTCCTGTCTCATTAATACTATGACTAGGGACATTTAAGAATATTTATTATAAATGTGATCGATATCTCATAGTCAGCAACTCTTGTGACTATCATCACATTAATAAATATTCTAAGGACTTTTACCAGTTATATAATATATTAAACAGATAAAATTGAATGTTCATAAAATACAACACTTTAATTAGGAATGTATTTAAACAATATAATTGTTTTAGGGCATACATTCCAATACATATATGTTTCTTAGCAGAAAAACATATAAATAAGGATTTTTCACTAATCTATTTTCAAATTACTGCAATAATATAGCAAAAGAAATTGATCAAGATCTTTGTGGTACCATGTTCACCAAGAAATGACCTCAAGTTGGATCCTGGTTCACATAGCAGTCATAAGCAATAGCAAAGCCTAGAGAATGTGACAATACATTTTAAACACCAAGAAAGTTCATTCGTACCATTATGCACGGTATGATCATTGTGATAAAATTCGCTATTTTGTTGCAGAAATAGCATCTTTCTACTTTTAGTTCTGTCCAGTTATGGATCTAATATTCAGTGTAAACGTATATAATTCTAGTATAAACGTGAATTTTGTTTTAAGTTGATGCAAAATTCACGACTACATCAAAATTGTATTAGTTTATACAACTGGATGGAACTGGAGATAAGTTCAACTGGAGAAGCCTCTAATCCATTTTGTAGCTAGTTCAGAGATGCGCAATACCGTCCCTCTTTCCAAGATTCAGTTCTATTACTGTTTCTTGGTGATGCCTTGTATTTGTTCCAGTCATCAATCACCATATGAAGGTCATGAATTTTACTATCTAGACTGGTACAACAATTTGCGTGCATTGTGCAAACCACATTTAAATCCTTACTTGGCTCACAAAATCCACCAAAGTAAGCTGTGTCCAAGAACTTGATCTTCAGTCCAATGTTATTGATGAAAGGATCATATTTGATAATATTCAGCACATCCTGCTCATTCGTATTGGGGTAGTTATCTCTTGACTTGTACCAGAAGTTGTAGAACTGGATGGTTCTGTTATTTGATCTTACATGCATGAAACCTCCGTTTGGTCTGTTATTCAAATTGGTGGAGTTGAATCGAAATTGATCACAGGCAATCTGAAAGTCTGCATTGGAATAAAACCGTGGAAAAGGATCTCGAAACCACATTATGTCGGCATCCTAGAACAGATAAACACCAAAATAAATAAATGAATAAGTAAGATGAGAGTCATTCAACATAAGTTACAGACATAAAAATGTTATCGTAATTAAGAGAATATTTTTGCAGGGGAGAGTGTGTATTTTGCTGTTCTGCGCTTCAAATTTGTTGAGAGTTCATGAAATTGCATTTCCACTTGGTATTAGAAAGTTTAACAATCATCAATAGAGTTGCACTCAAAAGGGATAATTTCAGAAACCTCCCCTGAGGTTTCTCATAATATCACTTAACTCCCTTAAGGTTTTGAAAATCTCACTTACCTCCCTTATCAGTTTAACAAGACTATATATTCCTACTCAAGGTCACAATTTGACAGTATTACCCTTGCTCTTAATAACTACTTAAACAAAAATTCAAACCCAAATAAAAATTTTAAACTAAAAAATGTATATTAAGAAAAATAGTTACTATCTAATAATAGTTTATATTTGTCTCCATCGAGGTCATACTGAGATAGCAAAAGACATTGATAATTTAAATCTAATAAAAGTCAATCATTTGGGAGGATTTTGGTGAGTAATTAACATTTTGAAAATTTTCATGTACAGTTATAATTAAGAAATTCAAGAAATTTTTTGAAAAATATGTTTTAATACATGATATAGTTTTTATTGAAAACTAAAATGATCTCTTCATATGTGTTAATTTTTGATGGTGTAATTTTTTTCTTGTTTTAGTACAACTAAAATAAATATTTTAAATCAAGGAATTTACACCTTGTAAAAATTTAACCTTAATTTATTTTTCACTGTTATTGTAAATTCCATAAATAGGATAATATAAGGGTAGTATTGGAATAAAAGTTTTATCTTTCTTGCATTTTCTTCAAAGGGGTTAAAATGTTACAAAACATGTCAATCTAAGGGAGGTAAGTGAGATTTTTAAAACCTCAAGGGAGCTAAGTGATATTATGAGAAACCTCAGGGGAGGTTTCTGAAATTATCCCCACTCAAAAACTAAGTGTGCACGGAAAAATCTTGATGCCATACGCATTTTATTCTTTAATGAATCCCTAATGCAAAAGGATTCCATACATAGTGAAGGAAATACATTAGAAATCGCATAACTAGAATCTCGTGCTCATCTCAGAAATTCGTATGTCCATCTTGGGTACAATTAAATTTTGGATTCAGGATGTTGTGTACAAAGAGCTGTATCAGTTGTAGAGGATACTGAAATTATCTACTCAACTTTCTATTCTCCCAAAGATGCACTTGCAAATTGTGCCAGAATACCTACAACTTCTACATTATGTCTCTAATTTTAATTTTCCACTACAAGTTTTTTTCCCGGTAAGTGTTAGGATCCATTTTTGTTCACAAATTAACACAAAAGAAAAAAAAATAGCAACGAATTGTGTAATTGTTTTTTGCTAACATATTCTAACATATTAACTGAGACAATAAGAGTTTATGGAAGAAAAGTCTACCGTAAAAATGAAACTGTATCCCAACTGAAGAATGGTACGCATAAAATCAAGCCTTCTCCACATCATCTCCAGATACTGTGAACTCATAAAATCTGCCTTGCCAGAAAAGTCGACCCCTTCAGTGATGAGTGCATAACAATGTTGGTGGACCTCCAAGCAGCGGGAGTATGCCTTTTGGTCCACGGCTACAACTACCAAATGACTCAGAAGATGCTGAGTTTCGTTGCCAATTTTGAATCCCTCAAGAAAGAGGTCAAATAATGAACCTGGTGTTGTCCATGCGGCATTTACTGTTGTAAAGATGATAGTTTTGTTCACGTTGGCTGCTTTCTTTAGAACTTTGTCCAAAGTGGTTTCTTCAGTGTCTTTGTTAACCTTCATTGGTAAGGTTAAAAAAAAACTTAAATTTGTGAGATAGGATTAACTATTTGAATAATATTTTAGGAAAGCATCTAAAAATCCAAATGCTATTGAGTGTAACTAATTGTCGGTTTGAATAATTTTGAAGGATCTAGAGTTGGTAGTGTAAAAACTATGCAGACTATAAATGTAGACCTGTTCATACCTCCTTGTACTTATTTTACACCTTATTTACCAGTTGGTAGTAATGACCTTAGTCTCAAGAGAGTTTACGTAATAGTGTCTGTAGTTTTCCGCACACTAGAACTGGGGAAATAAGTATTTTCTTCCATCGGAGGAAACCCACACTATATTCTCTCCTGATTCATTTTTAAAGAGATTTTTTTGGTACATCAGTCTATTTTCTATGTTGGCCATCATAGGTACAGCAACTTTTCTGATCTTATGTCTCATTTTCAATAGATCATTTTTAGTGTCTAATAAATTAGATATATATCGATTAAAAAAAAGGATAGTATCATAGAGGTTTTCTTTTTTTTTATTTTTTGTTTTAAATTTCATTATGGAGCACAGCCACGGGCGACAGTCTTAATGTTATAGAGCCAAGTGCTGTAGGGGTCCCCGAAACAAACTTGAATAATTTACTAAATTTGTGTATATTTACAAATTTGTGTGGAGTGATTCATATCGAGCTTTGAATCATCCAACTCAATTGGATCAAGTAACTATAAATTTCAATTGTTTGTTTTATGAAAAGGTTAATTTGAGAAGCCTAGATTAGGCCACATTAGCCACAGGCCAATCTAGCCGATGATTATCATCTACAATTGCAGATAATCCGTTGGCCTTTGCAGTTGCATCTACCATTGTAAAGACCCCCCAATCCAGTTGATATGATTCACATACCATTAGTTTCACTACTTAGGTTGAAGGAAAGGAAAGGAAAGGAAAGGATTCCATTAGGGGGAAAAAAAAAAGAAAAAAGAAAAGAGAGCAGAGGAAATCAAAGTTCATTCATCTTGTTTGGATTATGAAAGGGGAAAAAAAAAACAAAAAAGCTATCATGCAATATTTACATTTTTATCCATAATTTAAAAGTTTAATTTGTAAATATATAGTAGGGTTTCTAGAAAATTTTAAAATTTTCATTAATTTTGATGTCCTTCCCCTCTATTTTCTGCCTACTTTAAACAAAAAACAGGCTAACTATACCTTATTCCTCTAACTTTTTCTCTCCATCCTTTTCTTTCCCTCAAAAACCAATCCAAAAATTAAAAAAAAATCTTATCCCTCCATTTCCTTTCCTTTCCTTTCCTTTTCTTCTCATTCCCTCAAAACAAGCAGTAAGGGAGTGGATCTACAGATACACCAAACAACATTGATCCCACGGTAGTTGTACTAGTCATTGTGTGTTCAATAGAAGCAAAACCCTGAGTAATGTTTGGACGGCTGTAAAAAGTCGTAGCAAATTCCATACCAACTTGAACTATCCAGTGAGTTGTAGAAAGCTGACAGGGAATTCCAATAGTAACTATCCATTTTGACCCTTTGGAACAATTGGTGAACTTAATAGAAATCTTAGACGGCCCTAATGACAATAGATTGAACCTATCTAATTTTTACGTAGCACATATAAAACGCAAAGATTTAAAAATGCATTAAGCAAAAACTTACTGTGGAAGGTACGCGTCCTTGCTCTGAGTCAATTGGAGAAGACTGAACATGTTGCACAGATTCAGTTGGAGAAGATTGATTTACTTTCACAGAGTCATCTACAGAGCTAAAAGGTGGATGAGATAAATAACTATCCACATTGGAGTCATCAGGCAGTGGAGAGGAAATATTTGATTCTGGAGAAGATAAATCTCGTTCTTCTGTAGAATCGTCATCTGATGGAGAGGAAATATTTGCCTTAGGCAAAAACAAATCCCCTCCAACATTAGAATCATCATGAGAGAGGGAGGAAATATTTTCTTGTCCAAGACTGGAATATTGAGATGGAGAAGAATCTTTGGAATCAGAAGAAGTGGCCAATGGGGAATGGTCATGGTAAGTTGAGCTGTAGAGAAAGAGCAGTAGATTAGCAGCAGTAGCAAAGACTAAGAGCATCATGCAAATGACAGTTTTATTAAGATTCCTAAGGTGGTGGAGCTGGTGACTCGGGCGGTGGTCGCCACCTTCTGAATCCATCATCTTAGGAACCTAATGGCTCCTCGTCAAACTATGATCTGAAAGCTGCTTCCCTGTAAATATTGAAGCTACAAGCTGAGTAAACGATGTATCAACTCATATCTCCTCATTGTGAATTCTATGTTATTGTTCATCCGACTCCATGGTTAGAACATGAAACCATACAAATGAAAAATAGGGTAAGTTACACTTTACCCTCCTATGGTTTAATATTTTTCACACATTACTCCCCTGTAGTTTCAAAACTTACGCATAACCTTTGCATGATTTGGGTCAACTAAAATGCCAAAATTACCTCTATGTAAAAATGGAAATTATTTATTAACCCCCTATATTGAAAAGTTTTGGGATTCGGACGCGGAATACATGACAACTGAGAAATCAGGTGCACAATAATTTAATGACAAACAACCCACAACCATGAAATACACGCGACACAAGATTTAACGTGGTTCGACTCCACTATTGAGGCTACATCTACGGAGAGAAAACCCGTTCTTTATTATGAAAGAAAAATCCCATACAATAATACAACTTGAACCCATGCCCAATTTTTGTATAAATTCTCTCACCTCTCAAGAATCCTCTCTCACCCCATGTATAAGGATACATGTCACCTCTTGTGTGTCCCTTTGTAGTATGCCAATCCCCATCTATTTATAAACCATATTACTTAACCAATACCCAAGTAATAATAGGAAATAACTGCTACTTTCTAATTCTATATAGAATAGGAAATAACTTCTAATTTCTAAACTCATACAAATAGGATATTCCTTATCTACTACTCCAAGTGACTAAACCAACTAGAAAACTAATTACTTCACACACAAAACAATGATTCTATCTAAAAGAAATTAAGCCAATTTCCTAACAAAAAGTATAAAGGAGTTATGTAATAAAGCACTAAACCATAAAAGGGTTACAGGTAAAATACAAAACCACAAGGGGTTAAAGTGTCATACATATTATGTTTATATATTTTGGTCACTTCAACCTTTTAATTTTTAAATAAAGTTAATCTAGAAATTTTTGTGGGTTTCATTACAGATGATTATTTCCACCAATTTGACACTTTAATCTAAACCATGAGGGAGTTATATATAACTTTTGAAACTATAAAGAGGTTATATAAAAAAATCATTAAACCACAAGATGGTATATGTATTTTACCTAAAAATCATGTAAATGTGCCAACACATATTGACTTACTTGGTAAGCACGGTAGTTTTATGTTAATTTAATTGATAAGAACGGGTAATTTTTTTCACAAAAAATCATGTGCCTAAATCCTGCTATCAATGTAAAGGTTATATTTATGAGTAATTTGTAGGTTATGATCCCCGACATGCTTTAACTAGTGATAGTCACGACTGAAACCGAAGCCATCCAACTTTTTACATACCTAGCAAAGAAGGGAAAAAAAATGTATCTGTACTGGAGTTGCACCACATATGCAAATACACTATTTTTAAAATAGATGACCTGTATCTATTGTTTTATAAAATTATACTATTGTTTTACCAATTTTTCATTAAATTTATTTTATCAATTGCATTCTTACTATTACCCATTAAAACTATATAATAAATGTTAGGCAGTAAGAAGTCAGCGCAATTTGAGTTAATCGAAACTCCTTAACCTACGGAAACCACATTCCAAAGCTTCACGAGCAAATGTGGCAACCAAAATTCGTGCCCCAAAAGCCATTTTAACAAGAAAAGAACAAACTGTACTGCGAAGATGACGTTTAATAAATTGGATCTGTATATGAAATTCAAGTTCAGCAAGTATGAATTTTATATATTGTAGTTGTAACTTGTATCAAAGACTTGTATAGGTCCAAGTGTCAAAACTTAAATGCTCGACTCACCAGTGCAAGAGCTTTTCCGGGAATCATTGCATCCCAAGAATTTTAGAACATGGTTACAAGAGTAGATTATTGAAACTAGTACCATTCATGGCACAAATCTCTTGGCAAGAAAATGTCATCCTGAACCGAAACATGAAATTCAAAGAATTGAAAACCATTTATTTGGATTTATTTTCCAGAAACATGTTTTTGAAATACTTCAACCATCTTTTTATTTCACAAACATATGTATCAATAAAAGGGGTATATAAACTTTTTTTCTCCAAAGATAAAAAACCACTTTTACTATTACATATAAATTTTATAACCGAAGCACATCAATGTAATATGTGTAACATATTTGGTCTTTTATCATCTTTAAAATCTTCTCTCCTTTGCATGGGTAGGACCACTTTTCAACTTCAAATAAGTCAACCGAACCTTTCAGTACCTTTATCAGAAAACCATTTAGGGGGAATTGTAAAACAAAAAAGAGGGCATATCTCAATTTATATTATGAAATAATTACTTTATTCTGAATGTCTATCACTTTATTTTATCTCCTAAATAAAGACGGAGTTATCACATTCTATGAGACAATGAGGTTATCATAGCACGACTTACGAAAATATATCATTTCTATCTCTATCTCTATCTCTATCTTATCTTATCACTTCATGTTTTACGAAAAGATGACATCTCTATCTCGATAAGAATTCAAATGTAATTTGAACTCTCCATAAAGAATACAAATGTAATTTGAACTTTTCATATCTTCCCCTATAAATAGGGGTTCACCCTGTGCAATTTCATAAGAAATGAATAGGAGTTCATTTGATTTTCTCTCTCTACTTTCTCTACTTCTCTCTCTACAAATGAAAGTTTAGATTTCTCTCTACTTCTCTCTCTACTACATATTAGTATTAGTTTTATATCACGTTATCAGAACGAGTTTCTACCATTGAGCATATGTGAATCACAAATCTCTGTCACTAAGCAACTGTGATGCATGAGATTCTACTTTTAGAGAGAAGAGAAGCACGAGACTCTGCCAAAATTTTGCCGACGTTAGATCAATCGTCAGGCACTTCCTTAGACGATTTCTAGTGAACCTTTGGAGGTAACATTTCTCACTTTTCATTCATTTACTTTGCTTATAACTAACCTTTGAGTACAAGTATTTTCCATGGAGCAACCATTCAACACGAATATATACCTATGGGGTAGTTTTTAGGTAACATCTATTCTATTCTATTCTATTTAATTATCTTTGTTATCAAAGAATTATTTATTATGAATATTCGATGGTGAAATACATCTTGATACAAATGGACTTTGAAGGCACCATTAATGAAAATAATGATGCTTAAAGGATCCACTTGTCCTTTGAAAGAAAAAGATCTGACCGCCTGAAGATGGTCTAGATCAAACCACCTGAAGATGGTCGTTCTTATAAGACTTGACATGATCAAGTTAGCGGAAGTTATAATCTTTTGAATAAATTAGTGAATATATTTTGCAATGTTTAGAGTTATTTCTCAATCAAAATTGTATGGAAAAACTATCACTGATATAGCTATATGAAAAATATATTCTCTATGTTTCACTTCTCGAATATGCTCCAGAAGTAGCAATATCGAGAGAAGAAATTTGAGAAGGTATTTTAAACTTATTACATGCCTTTGTTTAAAATTTGATTTAATGGATCTAGTCTATTCCCTGAAGTGAATATGACTAAATTTTGATCATAATTGTGATTATGGATGCAGCAAAAATAGATATATATACCACCTGAAGTTGGATATTGAAAGAATGTGAAAAGAATGATTCTAAAATAAACACTATTTGAAGGTTATTAGTTACGTATATATCGTATGACTAAATATCTTATTAACCTTTATCAAGCATTATAAGCAAACACCTTGAAGGTACAAATTAATGGTGCAATTGATGATGATAATAACCATATTTTCTTCCTGAAGAAGAAATTGATGCCAAACACCCAATATTTATTTAGAATTTGGTTATTTATTATTTTCACATATTTTATGTCATTTTCTTTATCAGTTATGTTATTTATGAATTTTGTTAATGTTTACATTTATTTGTAAGTTTCTTCATCAATTCTTCCTGAAGAAGAACATTTTTTTATTATTTCTTCCTGGCGAAGAAATGGTTGTATTATTTTATTATTTCTTCCTGAAAAAGAAATGATTTTTTTACTTTATTATTCTTCCTAAAAAAGAGAGATTATTATTCCTTCCTGAAGAAGAAATGTCTCTTTATTATTTGCTCTAGAAGAAGAAATAGATGTATTTCTTTATTAAAAAGAAATGAATATCAAATATTTGGGATTAAAAAATTATGGTGATGATAATATATGTCTCATTGATAGTGCTATTATGCAAACTACATTCCTCTTTGAGAATAGAAGAGATAAATACATTCAGTGATGGTGGTAAAATAATCAAAAACTCCAGAAGAGCAACCACTAGATTTCTCCTTGAAGGAGTAAAGTTTGTTATAAATTATGTACTATCCTCTCCCAAAATCTCAAAGAAATATATTGAATTTAAAATATCCGTTGAAATGGATATTACTTCGAGACATAAAATGAGACAATAACAGATATCATCAAGTGAGATAAAAATTGATTATATCCCAAAACCATTTGAAAAAGAAATGGTTATTGTTATAGTTGTCTTTATTCTCATTTGGTTTGATTAAATCAAAATCATCACCTACAGTGAACTGGAAGTTTACTGATCCCAACATATTTATGATTTGTCACAAATAAAAGCCGACAATTATTCATATATACCCCCTTGTGCTATCTATGGCTCTAACAGAAATTTATGTCGGCGGTAAATCACTCTTTACAATTAGAAATTATGCAATATTGATGAGTGATCTATCTATAAAATGAGATTGTACACTTCCCGACATTAGGGGGAGGAAATGATCAACCGAAAGGAAATCGTTTGAAAAATATTATTGGATTTCCTTGATTCTCATACCAAATAATGTGAATTGGATGTTCAATAGATTATTTATTTGCAGCAAATTGCAGATCAATTATCAATATATTTATCGACTCCAGAAGAGTTATTAAATGGAATATTCCTGCAGGAAATATGATAGTTAAAATTGATGTCCCTAAAGGACACGTACAAGTGCTAAAATGAAATTCAAGCCGGCTTACCAAAATAAGACATTGATTCAAATATCTCCAAAGATAAAATAAATGTCATGACAAAAATTGAATCTCCTAAAGAGGTCGCTCCAGAAGAGCCAACTCCTGAAGAGCTTACTCCTGAAGAGA
This sequence comes from Gardenia jasminoides, assembly GCA_013103745.1. Lineage (NCBI taxonomy): Eukaryota > Viridiplantae > Streptophyta > Magnoliopsida > Gentianales > Rubiaceae > Gardenia > Gardenia jasminoides. The sequence continues at coordinate 44,798,461 of CM023098.1, forward strand.
ATAAATCATAGAAAATATGAATTTGGAGCCTAGACGAAAAGAAGTTACGTATTGTGTAGCACTTGACATTATGAAAAAATAAGAATCATGCAAATATATCGATTGATGAATGTCAGAGAATAAATGATTGGCCGAAATGCAAAGATGCAATCCAATCTGAATTGGATTCACTGACTAAAAGGAAAGTATTTGGACCTGTAGTTCAAACACCTGAAGGTGTTAAGCCTATGGTTTTTCACAAAGACCTGAAGTTGACTATGATGAGAAATATTCTCCAATAATAGATGGAATTACATTTAGATATTTTATGAGTTTAGCAGTGCATGAAAAGCTTGATATACGTCTGAGGGACGTAGTCACTGCTTATCTGTATGGAACATTGGATAATGATATATACATGAAAATCCCTGAAGGATTTAGCATGCCTGAAGCATGTAAATCAAGCTCTAGAGAAACTTATTCCATCAAATTGCAAAGGTCTTTGTATGGTCTCAAACAATCTAGACGTATGTGGTATAATCGCCTTAGTGAGTGTTTACTTAAAGAAGGTTATGCTAATGACCCAATATATCCATGCATTTTCATAAAGAAAGATGGGTCCAATTTTGTAATCATTGTTGTATATGTTGATGATCTTAATTTGATTGGAACTTCTGAAGAGATCCAAAAGGCAGTTGAATATCTGAAACGATAATTTGAGATCAAAGATTTTGGAAAAATCAAATTTTGCCTTGGTTTACAAATTGAACATCTGGAAAATGGAATTTTCGTTCACCAAACTGCTTATACCCAGAAGGTATTAAAGCGATTCTATATGGATAAAGCACATCCGTTGAATACCCCAATGGTCGTTCTGTCACTTGAACCTGTCAAGGATCCTTTTAGACCAAAAGAGGAAGATGAAGAAATACTTGGTCCTGAAGTATCATATCTTAGTGCTATTGGTGCACTAATGTGTCTTACTAATTGCACAATACTAGATATATCATTTGCTGTGAATCTATTAGCGAGATTCAGCTCATCTCCTACAAAGCGACATTGGAATGGTATTAAACATATTTTTCGCTATCTCTAAGGAACAGTTGATTTTGGCCTATTTTATTCCAATAAATCTCGACATGAATTGCTTGGCTATGCTGGTGCCGGATATCTATCTGACTTGCATAAAGCAAGATCTCAAACTGGATATATATTCACATGTGGTGGTACAGCCATTTCATGGAGATCTACAAAGCAGTCCATGACTGCCACTTCTTCAAATCATGCTAAAGTGATAGCAATTCACGAGACTAGTCGAGAATGTCTTTGGTTAAAATCAATGGCTCATTATATTCGGAAGAATTGTGGGTTATCATCTGAAAAAGAAAATCCTCCAATTATATTATATGAAGATAATGCAGCTTGTATAGTTCAAATGAAAGGAGGATATATTAAAGGAGATAGGACGAAACATATTTCACCAAAATTCTTCTTTACTCATGATTTGCAAAAGAATGGTGAAATTGATGTGCAACAAATCCTAGCAGATAATAATTTGGCAGGTTTATTTACCAAGGCATTGCCAACTGCAACATTTGAAAGTTGGTAAGAAATATTGGAATGCGTCAGTTAAAGGATCTCAAATGATATTTTGAATTAGGAGGAGAAATAAATACACAAGAATAATGTACTCTTTTTCCTTCATTAGGGTTTTTTCCCACAGGATTTTTTTCTAGTAAAGTTTTAACAAGGCATATTCTTTGTGTAATAGACATCCAAGGGGGAGTGATATGAAATAATTACTTTATTGTAGATGTCAATCACTTTATTTTATCCCCTAAATAAGGACGGAGCTGTCATATTCTACGAGACGATGAGGTTATCATGACATGACTTACGAGAAGATATCATTTCTATCTTATCTTATTACTTCACGCTTTACGAGAAGATGGCATCTCTATCTTGATAAGAATTCAAATGTAATTTGAACTCTCCATAGAGAATACAAATGTAATTTGAACTCTTCATATCTTCCCCTATAAATGGGGGTTCACCCTTTGTAATTTCATAAGAAATGAATAAAAGTTCATTTGATTTTCTCTCTCTACTTTCTCTATTTCTCTCTCTACTTTCTCTACTTCTCTCTCTACAAATGAAAGTTTAGTTTTCTCTCTACTTCTCTCTCTACTACATATTAGTATTAGTTTTATAATAGTTTAGAGGATTCAATGTGTTCCCCACAAAATTTTATGAACTTTAGACCTTTCTGCCCTTGTTTTCCTGCACTATAAATAAGTAGACGTGGAATAAAAAGCAGTAATTCTCTCAGATAAAATGATTAGTCCTTATTCCATCAGAAAAAGAAGTCGGATCATGCTATCCATCTAGCTCAGTAACTAGTCCCCCTAATCTTTATTATGATTATTAGTTTGTTAAATTACTAATAATTCCCCTATGGTTTCATCTATTGCCAATTAACCCCTTAATATTTCAAAATATCCACTTCACCTAATACAGTTCATATAAAATGAAAATTTAATTGAAAATAGTCCATGTAACATTATTAGTTGAAACACTTAGTGCTGTTACTTAAATACTAAATTAAATAAAGACTTATTCATTTTGTACAAAATCATAGGGGGACTACATGGACAAATACAAATATCATAAGGGATTAAAGTGGATATTTATATAAACTACAGGGGTTTTAAGTGGATATTATGATTTCATCACACACACTTTTAAAGTGTATGCAATCTAATCACCGCAACTAACTATGCATTTAGTCCATTTTTTACTTTATATAAAATTATAAGGGGTTATATGTATGGTTATTTTAAAACTCTATGAGAGTCATCCAGCATTATACAAAATAATAGGAGGTTGCATATATAATTTACCTTGCATATTTCATTGAGTAAGGAATGTTGGATTTAATACCCGAGTACATCAAATGAAAATCTTTTCTATTTTCTTGTTCATTGGGTCAGATTTGGCCTGCTTATATGACTCTTATGCTGAACTAATTAGACAACGAGAGAGAGAGAGATGGGACTCAGTACAATACAATAAATGGTTAATTGGACAAGTGGCGTGAACTTAGCATCTTGTCGACCTGCAGTCAGGAACTAGAAATTGCTTTTGTTTAATGTTTTCCTTTTTTTTTTTTTAACTGGAGAAACATATGCTAGCCCGTTTTGACCCAGTTGTCCAACTTGAATAGTAGAGCCCGTAAACATTCGGAGCTTTTGAGTGGTAGATTTGGCATGTTGCTTAAATTTCTCCGATGACAAAATAAAGAAAAGGTAAACTTGTCACTAACCACTTCGAATTTCGACTTTCAAATCTTTCTCTGGCAAGTAGCTCATCATTGATTTTTTATTAGCTACCATCAATAAAAAATTGATAACAGTGACAAGACAAGTGTTATAGTTCAATATTACCCTTTCCTATTTTGACAACATATCTATTAAATGGTTGTAGATGCTTGTGATATGTGTAAAATTCAAATTTCAATTTCAAATTGTAACTAATTATCATAAATCAAGACTTATTAGTTTGTGCAGAACATTGTCAGTATTAAAAAGATTGATATATCTATTCACTTTAGTAAAAAGAAGGGAAAGAAAACATACATATGAGGAATTTTAAATATAAATATCTACTTGTTTTATTCAAATTGCTAATCCTAATTTATCCACAATATCGAGGCATTGTCTAAGAGTTTGGTTCTGTTTGATTCCTTGGCAACGTCCTGTATCTTTTCCAGTCATCAATCACCATATTAAGGTCGAATTTTACTATATAGACTAGTACAACAATTCGCATGCATTGTGCAGACAACATCAAGATCCTCACTTCGCTTACAAATTCCTCCAAAGCAAGTTGTGTTCAACAATTTGATCTTTAGCCCAATCTTCTCAATAAATGGATCAAATTTGATCTTATTAAGCACATCTTGATCATGGCTCCATGGATAAGTATCCTTTGGCTAGAACCAAAACTTGTAAAATTGGGTCATAGTGTTGCTTGATTTAACATAAGTAAAGCCTCCATTTGGTGAGTTGTTCAAGTCAGTAAATTTGTAACGAAATTGATTGCATGCAATTTGGAAATCTGCATCCTCATAAAAGTATTGAAATGGATCTCGAAACCACATTATATCAGCATCTTGAAAAAAGAATCAATTAAACCATAAATTGATGCAGTAAAATATGGAGAAGTTTCTTCATGGTTTTGTAAAATCCCGTATGAAATGATTTAAAGGAGATTACCATGAAAATGAAACTGTAACCCATCTTAAGGATGGTATGAAGAAACTCAACCCTTCCCCATATCATCTTCAAATAATCTGCGCTCATAAAATCTACCTTACCGGAGGAATCGACCCCCTCAGTTCTTAGTTCATGGCAATGAGGATGCAACTCCAAGCAACTATTCTGAGCCTTCTGGTCAAATGCTACTATTATTAAATGATTGAGAAGAACTTGTGTTTGATTGCCAACTCTAAAGATGTCAAGAAAGAGGTCAAAGATTGAATTAGGCATCATTTATGCTTAATTTACTGTTGTTATTGCAGACAATGAAATTTTAGTTATTTTCTAAAGTTTTCATTGGTTTATAAATTATTTCCATAGCATATTTTTATTCAATCAAATATTGGCGTATGCTATCACACGTGAAAATTCGATTATTTAATAACCAATTATATCTCGTCAAGTGTCAAGTTGAGGTGTTCTGCCCAATCAAAAATGCTAGAATATCTCTACCAATCAAATTGTGTCATGTCACGTATCTTTATCATTCAGTGAATTTGGATAAATATCTAAATATTTATTTCTTATTAATGAGATAATGTTTAGAGTTATTTAGTCCTTTTATATATCTCATATGCTACAAAGATTCATCCAATGAGATTGTACCACATCATATGTCTTTACAAGTTGGCCAATCAAGAAAGTACATATAAGCACTATCTCTTTATAAAATAAGGGGATAATATTCAAGATGGCACAGTTCTTATGTGATTGCATGTCTTGCAAGGCAAGTAAGCTGGTACACATATATTCAACTTCTACCTCATGCTACAATTACAAATAGGGGGTCTCTCTACCAAAACTCACACATCAAACATTAGGCATCAGATATCAAGCATTTCTTGAAGTTTCAAAACCGTAAAAGCTCTACAACTTTAAGTTCTTCAAGTTTTCTTCATATTAAGATTTGAATCTTCAAAAGTCTTTAGATCTTCATCATATCAAGATTTGAAATATTCTTTGTGTTCATCAAGTTCTTCAAATCTTCGATATCAGGGTTTGAAAAAGTCAACAGTTGATCCAAGAACAAGTTATGAAATTCTTGGATTAGCATTTGAAGAGAAGAATCAAAAGAGTCTCTCCACAAATTTGAGAAAATCCTGGAGATTGTACTCATATCTCTCGTAAAGTTATATTTTATATTTATCGTGTACTTTTATTGTCTTTTTTGCAGATTTGAAATTTTATCGCGTACAAATTTTTGACACGGCTAGTGGGACCATCTCTACCTTCCATCTCTTCTCTTTACATATTCAACTACACATATCGATCAATGGCACCAAAGAACAACAAGTCCATAACTACTCATTCCAAACTGTTGATGCCAAACCTGCTCATAAAGCTACACACATTGCAAACACTTATACTGTTGGTCCTGTGATGAGGAGCATGACAAGAACTTCCACTCAAAGTAGCATAAAGGTTCCATCTACATCAACTCTTGTTCTCGTTTCAATATCACTAATGCTTTATTCTCCTATATTAGAGCTCAATGATGTTCTTGCCTCAATCAAGAAGATCTTGTCATGTATGAATTTGTATCTAGATCCAAACATCCTAAGCATGATGATGATCTGCCAAGTACTTGATCAGCCTCTTCTCATGAAACTCTTTAATCAAAATTTCTCATTGAAGATTCTGCTATATCTTCTGCTGCAATGTCGGCTATGATGACAAACATTTCAAGTCTCAAAGAGTAAGTCTTGAATATGTCCAAGATGATGGAGACCATGATGAAGCACATCAAAGATCAAGATGCTTTAATCGCTCAACTTCTTAATAAAAAAGATAGTGCCCCTGAAAGAAATTGCATGAACTCCAAGGAGCACCAAGACCATGAAGGTTCATTATCTAAAGGTAAAGAGAATGTGAAATAAGTGTACGTAATTGCTGAAGGAACAATTCCTATGGAACAACTAAAGGAGTTTGTTGAAGACGTGATTAAGGACAAGAAAGAAAATGGCCTGAAGTCAAGTTTCACTTACTTCAAACCTTACACTATTAGGATTGACAATCTAGTGATGTCTGCTAGATATCAACTGCCTAAGTTTTAAGGATTCGATGGAAAGCACAATCCAAAATAACATGTAGCCCATTTCATTGAAACTTGCAATAACGCTTGAACAAATGGTGACTTACTAGTTAAATAGTTTGTCCAATCTTTGAAAAGCAAAGCATTTGATTGATATACTGATTTTGAACCGAATCCATTGATAGTTGGGAACAACTTGAATAAGAGTTTCTGAATCGTTTCTATAGTACTCAAAAAACTGTCAGTACGCTAGAATTGACTAACACACGCCAATAGAAGAATGAGTCTGTAGTCAACTACATTGATAGGTGGAGAAGTTTGAGTCATAATTGCAAAGACAAACTCTCCGAAACTTCTGCCATAGAAATGTGCATCTGAGAAATGCATTGAAACTTAAGTTATATTTTGCAAGCTATTCATCCAAACACGTTTGAGGAATTAGCTACTCAAGCGTTACTCGAGCTCATAATATGAAGTTGAGCATCATAACCTGCAACTGATGGTCCTTCTATTCAAGTTTCCCATGTCCAAATTCCTCGTCAAAATAATAAAAAACAAGAGAACAAGAAAGGGGGCACGTCTCCTTCAAAACTCAATAGTAACGAATCCATGGCTACAAATATGGCTTCCATAAAGATTGTTACAAAAGTATGCCGAAAAATCACTAAAAAACTGGACCTCTTCCAAAATAAATCAACAAGAAGGCCCACTTTAAAAGAAATACAAAAAAAAGGAATATCCCTTCCTTGATTCTAATTTACAATGAATTTTTGATGACCTTTTCAAAACAAAACTCATTGAACTTCCTGATATGAAGTGCTCTGAGGAAGCTGATCGAGTCAATGATCCTAATTATTGTTGTTACCATCATTTGATTGATCACCCTCTTACTAAATGTTTATCTTTAAAGACAAAGTTATAGAGTTAGTCCGTCAAGAAAAATCCTTCTTGAGGAAGATAAAGTATCTGCAAATCAAACCACAATAATGTTTGGTTCTTTATGCTCATCAAGAAAAAATCCTCCTTAAGGACGATAAAGTATCTGCAAACCAAACCACAATAATGTTTGATTCTTTATGCTGTCCAATACAAGTCTCATTCAATCAATTCGCATCAAGCAATATCCCGTCTACAGGGAAGAAGGTTGAAAAATCTTCAATGGGAAATACCATTGAAGATGACAATGAAGAGTGGACTACTGTCATTCAAAGAAAAACTTGCAAGTCAAAGATAAAGAAAAGCACTTTTTTGAAAGACACTTGTCTAAAAAATTTTAAAGTAATAAAGAAATGATGAAGTGCAACGAATAAATCAAGAAGAGTGACTGTGATACCAGTCTTTTCAAATGATCTGCCCATTCAAAAGGTCAACAGCTTGTAACATTGAGAGAGTTATGCCAAAGGGTTATTTAAGTAATGATGATGATGACTACACTTCTCGTAATGTCGTTAAGACTAAAGACCCTCAAAGAAATCTGGAAAGGAAATTTGGAAAAAAAAAAAGAGAAGAAGAAGAAGAAAGAGGAGCGACGGATGGAGAAAAATGCAACTTTTCGTGCTGGAAATGAGGATCACACACAAGTTAGGTTTTAACACTTTTTCATTTTTATGTTTGACCCCTATAGTTTTAGAAAATTGATAATGCATCCAGAAACTTTTTATAACTTACAATTAGTCCTAAATTTTAGTGTTATTTTTCAAATGAGCCCCTAAATTTAATTATAAACTTATAAAATATACATTAAATTATACAATTTGCTTATTGATTATTCAATTTTATTTGTATTTTCTTGCTAAATAGTTTTGCAATGTCAAACATACATGAATGAACATTTTTTACACTAATGTTGGTGTATTACATAGTCTTTCATAGTCCATAAATGGTGTCCATAAATTTAACTTTGAACTTGTAAGTATGCATTGAATTGCTATTTGATTGTTCTAATTTCTTTACACTTTCTTATTAATAGTTTTGAAACATCAAACACACACACATAGATACATACACACATTTATTGATATTGACATGCTTTTAGATATTTTATATAATATTTTAATTTTTAAATAATTTTTATTAATAACATCATATTGGCGTAATCATCATGGTATTGTTCACATCTGTGAGGAAAACCTTAATATGTTAATAAGTATTTTAGATTTATAATTTTTATACTATAGTCGAGTCTTTTTGGACTAAAATAAACTTATGAAGTTGTAAACCCACCAATTTAAAGATAACTTTTATGTATTATTTTGGCTATATATTATTAATAAGTATTTATGACATATTTATGATGTCATTCTATTTGACCCCCAATCCAATCCGGTCGAACCTATTGACCTATGACTCCTGATCTCAGCCAAGTCATAACCCAGTCCGAGTTTCAAAACATAGCTATGGCCTTCAAAAAAAATATTTTGATTATGGTCTAAACTTGTCCTTTTTAACTTTCGGCATTCAAGAACAAGTTTCGAGGGTGCTTTTGTAGACAATACAATTTTAGTTATTTTCTAAAATTTTTATTCTATAAATTATTTTCATAGTATGTTTTTAGAGTAATTTTTTTATACACTGTCAGTGTATACACGAGCGGGTATAGATGTATGCCACGTAATCCAATTTCAAATTTGAAATCCACCTTTTGCATAGGTGGCATTCATCTACACACGTTAGTGTAAAAAATCTACTACACTGACAGTGGATGAAAACTTAATCCATGTTTTTATCCCATCAAATATTGCCATATGTTATGCATACATAGGGAAGTTCATTTATTTAATAACCAATTATATCTCTCTAAATGTCAAGTTGAGGTGTTCTGACCAATCAAAAATGATGGAGTATCTCTACCAATCAAATTGCATCATGTCACATATATTTATGATTAAGCAAATTTAGATAAATATCTAAATATTTATTTCTTATTAATGAGATAATGTTTTGAGTTATTTAGTCCTTCTATACGTCTCATATGTTGCAAAGGTTCATCCAATGAGATTGTGCCACGTCATATGTCTCTACAAGTTGGCCAATCAAGAAAGTATATATAATCATTATCTCTTTATGAAATAAGGGGATAATAGTTAAGGTGGCACAATTCTTGAATGAATGCATGTCTTGTAAGGCAAGTAAGATTGTGCATATGTATTCAACTTCAACCTTGTGCTACAACTATAACTAGGGGGTCTCTCCACTAAAACTCACACATCAGACATCAAACATCAGATCCCAAGCATCACATATCTCAAGTTTTCTTGAAACTCCAAAACTGTGAAAGCTCTGCAATTCAAGTTTTTCAAGTCTTCTTCATATCAAGACTCGAATATTCAAGAGTTTTCAAATTTTCATCATAGCAAAATTTGAAACGCTTTTCGTGTTCGTCAAGTTCTTCAAATCTTTGATATCAAGGTTTGAAGAAGTCAATGGTTGATCCAAGAACAGGTTACAAAACCCTTGGACTAGTGTTTAAAAAGAAGAATCGAAAAAGTCTCTCTACAAATTTGAGAAAATCTCGAAAATTGTACTCACATCTCTCTTAAATTTATATTTCATATTTGTCGTGTATTTTTCTTCTTTTTTTTGTATACTTGAAATTTTATCGCGTACGGTTATGATGACAGTTTTGTTGAGCATGGCAGCCTCTTTTAATATTCTCTCCAACTTAGTTTCTTCATTTTGTTGGTTAATCTTCATATATAACAGAATAAGACATGATTATAAGAATGATATAAGCTGAGAACAATTGTTTTGAGCAAACTGGAAACTGTTATATAATCTGCTGTATTTTGTAGTCTACAAAAAATATGTAAAACCTTAGTGCTAGTAAATATAGCATTGAGGAAATACTGAGACTAGATTGACTTTTACTTCATCCCTATAGAGTAGCAGCTTGAACTGATCGTAATTTCGCTAAAAGTCATTAGCATTTGGGATGGTTATTATCTTAGAAGGTACATAAATCCACAAATACGTATGCTTAGAAATATATGAGTTCATCTATTTTAGGGCACCAAATAAGATGTGGGATTGGTGTTATTTTTTCTGAAAAAAATAAATCTTTTTACAAAAATGTTGCAATTCAAAAGATAGGAAGTAATTTTAAAGGTTTAATACTAGACCCTTTTGTATGTGTATGCGATGCCCTAAGGATACCAAATAGAAATATATATATATATATATATATATATATAATGTGATTTTTGTTGCACAAATCATTTGGGGGAATCATCAGTACATCAGTCAAATTTCTATTGATTAATGTAGTTGCTGCATTTGCTGGGCACAGGTACGGTAACATATATGGGTTTCAAAACTTCCAAGTCGTGCAAAACTTGTGCACGTATTGGAATGAAAGTTAATTTTTACATAACTTTCAAGTTCACAGTTATTCACTTGAAATAATCAGACTTTTCAACTTTTTGACTCATGAAAGGATAAATGCTTTCACCTTTTACTCAATCCAATGATTGATTGCACCAGAAAGTCAAAGAGCTCCTCCAGAGGCATCGCTTTATCAACATTGAGCATTAAATAAACAACTAAAATTCACATTGAGGCAGAACAGTATCGGTCATTTTATGATCGTTAGAGCCTATTGGAAACATGCATAATTGATGAAAACCATCGATAATTCAAGATATCAAGGTATGCAAATATATGTTTCTTAACATAGAACATATAAAAAAGGATTCTCCACTAATCCATTTTCAAACTACTGACACTGATTTAGCAAAAATATTGATCAAAATCTTTGTGTTTCCATGTTCGCCAAGAAATGACCCCATGTTGGATCTTGGTTCACGTAGCCATCATAAGCAATAGCAAAGCCTAGAGAACGTGACAACATATATTAAACACCAAGAAAGCTCACTCGTACCATTATGCATGGGGTGATCGGTGTGACAAAATTTGCTATTTTGTTGTGGAAACAAGATCATTCTAGTTTTAGTTCTGCTCAATTATGTAATGGATCTAATATTCAGTGCAAGTGTATATAATTTTAGTATAACCATCAATTTCGTATTACGTTGGTACAAAATTCGCAATTACATTAAAATTATACTAATTTATACAACTGACAAGAACTAATTTATAGGACTGGACAGGACGGGAGGTAAGTTCAACCGAACAAGCCTCTAATCCATTTTACAGCTAGCTCGGAGAGGCGCAATATCGTCCCCTCGTCCAAGATTCAGTTCTTGTACTGTTTCTTGGTGATGCCTTGTATTTTTTCCAGTCATCAATCACCATATGAAGGTCATGAATTTTACTACCTAGACTGGTACAACAATTTGCATGCATTGTGCAAACAACATCAAGATCCTTACTTGGCTCACAAAATCCTCCAAAGTAAGTTGTGTCCAAGAATTTGATCTTTAGCCCGATCTTGCCGATAAATGGATCAAATTTGATCTTATTAAGCACATGTTGATCATGGCTCCATGGATAAGTATCTTTTGACTCGTACCAAAACTTGTAAAATTGGATTGTAGTGTTGCTTGATCTAACATAGGCAAAACCTCCATTTGGTGAGTTGTTCAAGTCAGTAGAGTTGTAACGAAATTGATCACATGCAATTTGGAAATTTGCATCCTCATAAAAGTATTGAAATGGATCTCGAAACCACATTATATCAGCATCCTGAAAAAAGAATCAATTAAACCACAAATTGATGTAGTAAAATATGGAGAAGTTTCTTCATGGTTTTGTAAAATCCCATATGAATTGATGTAAAGGAGATTACCGTGAAAATGAAACTGTATCCCATCTTAAGGACAGTATGAAGAAACCAAATCCTGCTCCACATCATCTTCAAATAATCTGCGGTCATAAAATCTACCTTACCAGAGAAATCAACCCCATCTGTTCTTAGTGCATAGCAATGAGAATGCAACTCCAAGCAACGATTCTGAGCCTTTTGGTCCAATGCTACTACTATTAAATGATTGAGAAGGACTTGTGTTTGATTGCCAACTCTAAAGCTCTCAAGAAAGAGGTCAAAGATTGAATTAGGCATCATCCATGCTGAATTTACTGTTGTTATGATGACAGTTTTGTTGACCATGGCAGCCTCTCTTAGTACACTCTCCAACTTAGTTTCTTCATTTTGTTGGTTAGCCTTCATATATAACACAATAAGACATGATTATAAGAATGATATAAGCTGAGAACAATTGTTATGAGCAAACTGGAAAATGTTATTGAATCTGTTGTATTTTGTATTCTACCAAAAATATGTACAACCGAGTACTAGTAAATGTAGCATTGAGGAAATACTGAGACTAGATTTACTTTTACTTCATCCCTATAGAGTGGCAGCCTGAACTGATCCTAATTTCGCGAGAAGACATTAATATGTGGGATGATTATTATCTTAGAAGGCACATAAATCCACAAATATGTACGCTTAGAAATATATGAGTTCATCTATTTTAGGGCACCAAATAAGATGTGGGATTGGTGTTATTTTTTCTGAAAAAATAAATTTTTTTAGTCTGTTGGTTAACCTTCATACATAGCACAATAAGACATGGTTATAAGAATGATATAAGCTGGCACTGAGAACAATTGTTATGAGCTAACTGGAGAGTGTTATCTAGTGTGTTGCATTTTGTATTCTACAAAATAAGTAATTGTTGGAATTCAAAGGAACAATAAAAAAAGTTAAAATGGCATGTTCATAAAGGATATATGGCGATTTAATAGATATTACAACCAAAAAAGGTATACGGACAAAAGATCCTTTATTTTGAGAAACGATGATGTTAATGCCACAATTTTAACTTTATTTACACAGCTATTATTGAATGAAATGCCAAATTTTCCTTCCAAGTCCAAATGCAATTTGAATTTAGAAAGGGATAATTTTGTTATTTTAACAAGAATTGCCGTAGAAATAAAAATTCAACTGTTGAACACAATGCTTGAGGAAAAGATTAAATTTCCTATTAATACCCCTTTGCACCGTCGAAACAGAGGTGTTTTCACATATTGCTCTTCAGTATTTGGACTAGAACAGGGCCCATTAGGCCCGTTAAAAGAAAGGCCTTGCTTATTTTACAGCATAGTAGGCCTAAATTTGGCTTAAATGTTGGGCCCAATAAAAATAGCTATACTTGGTCAGTCTTGCTCAACCTGAACAAGGCCCAAACTAACCAATAAGAGTAATATCACTAGTGTCCCTAAGACCTAACTGACCTGGTACGAGCAGGAAATCATTAAATTTGTAATTCAACGTTCAAAATTTACCCAAAAAAAAAAGGTCAAACATTTTTCCTCGTCAAATTCAGAGTTTCTCTTCAAGCAACAAAAATAAGAAGGGCAAAGCAACCATATATTTTAAGACTAATGAAACAATGTGGTCAATTCAGGCACTTGTTTACAACAATTCATGCTATTGTGTAATTGTTTGAAATGTTAGCAGGGAATTATTCTAGTATTGTTTTGCTTCCACAATTATAAAAAGGAAAATCCTGTATTAAAAGAAATTACGACTAAGCGATAGAAACAAACTAAAGAATAACACGCCTTCTTCATTTTAGGGATTTTCATATTTGTATTTATCGTTTAATAATATCGTGATTTACAATCATTCTTCGTAGATGGACTCTTATGAAAAATCTCTAGAGTTATAGCAAACAAAACAAAAAAGAAAAAAAAACAAAATAATAAAGTCTGGGCTGGCTCCAACTCAACTCAGGCAGGCTGCCTAGCAATAGCTTTGAATCCTACCATCCTTCTTGTGGATCATTCTATTGTTGGCCATCTGGCCTCTATCATCTTCTTTCTGGAGGACTTGGTAGTTATTTTTTGTGAGCCTTGGATAAGCAGAGATTTGGTCCAAGTAATTTGTATTGACATTTTAGCAGAGGTTGGGAATGGAATAGCCCAGCCACCAGGTTCAAGCTTTGCCTTTTTCAAAGCAAATTGTAGCATTTTTTGGACCACTAGTGTAAAACCCCCCCCTCCACTTTTGAAGCCGAATATACTAGCATGGTGGCATCAAACGTTTAAACCTCTCTTTATGCATTTGCTTCCGTAGAATTCGGTTCGTTGTCTCCAAAAGTCTAACCAAAACCATAAAAGAAATTTGATTTAGGAATGTAGATATGCTTTTATGAAGAAAGCAATAAAGCTGAGTCCCAAGATATAGTTTTTTTTGGATCAATAAATTTTTGCTAAAAGTTTTTTATTACATTATAAACACGTTGTCTAATTACCTTTTTATTTTTATAACTAGTTTTTAATCTCACGTATATTACGTATAAAACTACTACAATGTTATTCTTAAATTATTTTCTATAACTAGTTCCAATCACACATATAAAACAGTACTGCAGTATTATTCTTAAATTATTTTCTAACTAATCTTATGCTCAAATAAATCTCATCATTGTTATTATATTTTCAACTTGATAAACAATATTGTGTATGAGATTGGAACTCTAGGCCTATGTCCCCTTCTGGCTTCTTAAGTCTTATCCCTCCCAATAACTATAAAAAAAAAATTCCTATCTGTTCCCTGCTCCAAAAAAAAAAATTAAATCGCGTACAGAAAAATAAGAGGCATACCCATAGAACCAATTACAGAACAGGAAAACCAATCAAAATCTGAAAAGTTGTCCATCTTTAGAGTTCTAAACTCCATACAAACTAAACCACGTCACTACCAACTTTACAAAGAAAAATGCATCAGTAGAACTGAATCAACAGAGTTTAATCTCTTGGACCACAGGCTGAATTGGGGACCCCAGTTCGTGGAATAATTGAATGTCCTCTGCTGTTCTATCAACACCTTTCCGCCCTGCTACGATGCCTCTTAATTCCTCCATAATATGCCTCTCAAAATCCCGATAGTATTTATTAGGACTATAATTTGCATCCCAAATTTTTAAGATTTCCCCGTTTGCTCATAAAAATTGCTTTAAACTGCACTTTACACCTTAAAATTAATAATTATAGTCACATTGCATCTTGACTTTTGTTACTTCAAAGTGAATGAATAGATTTTTTATTATACCCTGTATAATATATCTGTTTTGAAAGTTAATATGGCATTTTTGAACCATTATTGAGTGTACCAAAAAAGCTTTTATTTTAATTTGGGTATATCAATATAAGAGTTGTCAGGTTCAAAGTTCGAATTCTGACGGTTAGTGGTGGAAAAGGCGTGAGGAGGGTTGACAGAAGGGTAAAAAGAAAAAAGAAACAAAAAACTTACTCATTGAAGTTATGCTACTCTGATCCTTTGTCATTCTAAGTAAACAAGTTTAATTGGGGAACCTGACCTAGAGTGAACTTAACAGTTTACAAATTAATCATGTTTAACAATAAATATCATAATATTACACAAAAATAACATGTTTCCAAAAAAAAAATTGTGGCCGATCAAAATAATTTTATGTCATGAACTTAAAGAATAATAAAGAAACACCTTGGTTAGAAAAAGAGAAGATTAGCTGGAAAAATTGAACTTACTGGGAAAGATATGTTCCCTTGTTCAGAGTCAGCCGGAGGAGATTGAATTTGTGGCACAGCGTCAACTGGAGAAGATATATTTGCCCTCCTGAGCTCAGGCTGGCTGTCAAGAGATGGAGAAGATAAAGGCCTGTCTGCCCAAGTGTCATCATGATTTGAGGAGAATATTTTTGCTCGTCTGAAACTAGATTCCTGAGACAGAAAAGACTCTTGGGAGTACTGAGAAGTGACTAAAAAGAAATTATTCTGGTAAGCTGAGTGATAAAGGAGAAGACATGATAGATCAAATGCAATGACTAAAAGAAATATCCAAATGATACTTTTAGGAGACTGATTCATAAGCTCGAGGCGGTGGTTGTGGTGGTGGTGGTGGAGATGGTAGGCAAATGGTGATTCGGATGATTTCTCATAATCTTTTTTACCTCTGCTTTCACCTACTAAGTCCATAATCCAAAGAGTACAATGGCTGCTCGGCTTGCTTATAGAGTGGTGCCAAGAAGATATTTTTGTACAGTGACTTTGAAACTTGAAAGTTCCGTCAGCTACTTTTCTTTACATGTACACTCCTTAATTTCACCAAAAAGGAAAAAAACAATAGTTCAATACTCTTCCAAATAAACTACGGATTTTTCTAATCGGTACTCCAGACACTCGCTAATACATGTCAATTACACCTAACTTATTATATGAATACACACATTAAAATTTAATGTATTCATTCTATTTAAATGCTTTCCCAAATTAGATTGACTTTCCAAAAAATCTAATATCTGAAACTTTCTTAGTGCGTACCTCGAGAGCACTGTTAATTAAATCCTTAAACTAACATTTGAAATGGATTTAAAACAGTTAATCACGTAATATGGCTCTCATTTTACAAATTTATGTCCCCATAAAAAAAATAGAAAAAACATATATAAATAAGGCGTCGGTCGAATTAGGACGAAGGTTTTGTTTCGACAACGCATATTCATCTTGCAGAATTTGTCAAACACTACTCGGACCGTCAAACACGCCTTACGTGTTGCACAAACATTTTAAGACTCCACGCGTTGAATTAAAATTTCCGACTAGATGACAGATTTGCCGCAAATTTAGGCCCTCAGGATCCCTCAAATGGTGGAGTGTGGAAACCGATATGTCGGTACACTAAACTGGCTAATAGCATTTCTCATGACCTGTATTTCTCATCAGGATTTTCTGAAAATTTGATCCAGTGGTATTTTAGTCTCCACTGGATCCCCCAATTTACCCCTTTGGATTCACCTCTCCCCATAGTATAGACTAGAATTAGGTTAGAGTAGGATTTATCGTGCCGGGAAAAAAAAAAAAAAAGACTGATGCTCGTTTTCAATCGATTATTTTAATTAATTATAAATTCTGATTTTAAATAGTTAGTTTTGTTATGTTTTAATTATTGTGATATTTTCACTATAAGTTTTTTAATGAATAAAAAAATAAAAATCTATAATCACCTAAAAAATAGTTTTTACTGATTTTGATTCACTTTCTATAATTAGATTTTATAAAATCTAATACAACCAAAAATAAGGCAACAATTATAGCTATTTGAATAAATAAAAACTATGTCTATTTGAACAAAATATAAGTCGTTTATTTAGTCTTGTAAATTACTTTAAATGTTTTTTTCAATGGGTGCCCAATAGGCACTTGTTAGCACATCTATATTTGACCCAATCTGTCATGTGTGTGTGTGTACACACACTATCAATTACTACCTTCCCTTAAATTTATACAATTTTCCTAATTTATCTTACCTTTTAAAAGATCTAATAGGTAAAATATATTTTAACTAGTACCCAATGAGTAACTGTAAAATAGGCCCCACTTGAAATACAATATAATTTTAGATACTTTTTTGTAGAAATTAAAAATCATGTACACAGTCTGAGCCTTACATTTTTTTTTTTCTAGTTTTGATTTGCTGCCAATCATGACTCTCAACCTCAAGAAAAGTTGCATTTGCATTCCTGCCCCTAATTCATGTTGTAAATTTTTGAAGACAAGCTCAACCTCTTCTTCCATGCAATGCTCTTAGGATATAGAATGAAGGAACCATTGCTATGATTCAAAGTCTAATTCCAGATGTTCTCTTAAAAAGTGGATTTAGTACGTAAATAAATAGTTTGAAGTACTCTCCAATGTTCTTTTACATAAGGATTTATTGGATAAGTCAAAGAGTCAAAATTTGTGTTATTTATCTTTAAATGTAGCACTTTATTGATAAGCAAAAATGATCTTGCAAACGTTCAGAGAAGTTGAAAATTGTTTTTGAATTAAAGTTATTTTTAAAAATTTATAATTATTTACAATAGCAATTCTTGTGATATGTTGTATGAAATACAAATGTAAATGGAAAATGTATTTCAAGAATCTCATGAAATTAATTCTTTTGCAAATAATCCTCATCACAATAAACTCGCTGTTATGTTGAAATCTTCCAGCGTGAAGGAGGAAATAACTTACCCCGGATATAGAGTTTCAGTTTAAGTCTATTGACCTTCAGTTTAATACCTTTAATTTCATCTAACATTATGCTTTTAACAGTAATATGAGAACCCAATTCTTTGTAAAGTTAATACCAAGTGGACTTACTTTTCTAAAGATAGAGACTCCAACTAGTTTTCACTTTGAATTTTCAAGCTTCTGCTTTTTAAAAAGACTGAGATTATGGAGGATACCTTTTTGAAATACTGCCTCTTAATATTTTTGTCCTCGATCAAGTTGCACTTTTGACCCAATCAGAAAAAGAAAATAGGAAACAATAATAAAGTTCTCTTTCCTTTACCAAAAAAATAATAAATAAATAAACTTCTGTTTCCTTCATAAGTAAAGAGCACCAGACTTCCTCATTTTTAGATTTCTGACCCGTGCTATGCATGGGTTTTAAAAGAATTTATTTTAATATGCATATAATTCAAGGTTTAAATTAATACTTAGTTAAAAAGTGAAGTCAAGCTAGAATATAAATAAATTGATGGTAGAGAATATCTTATTTGAAAAATTTATATCAAGAGTTGCATATAAATAACCAAAAATCGTACGTAACTCACATAGGACACGGACAAAAAAGTGAATAATTTCTCAACATCGTCTTATAGAGTTTAATTTCTGGAATAAAAGAGAAAACTTATATCAATAAATAAGCAATACATGCAATTTGCAAAATCTTATTGAATATCGTAAGTCGCCTCACTTACGTATGTTGTTTGATCGATTTGCCAATCTTCTTGGAAAGTGGGAGCATTCTTCACATAGTGCTTCATGTGGCTGCTTCAATTTTAATTTTAGAATATACATTATTAGTTGTACATATTCAAGCTTGAGTACATGTGCTTATTATGTTCCACTGCCTTTTGGATTTGGCAAGAAACCATATCAGCCATCTCATACTTACTGCAAGTGTGCTGCCTTGCTGATTAGCGAATTACACTGCAACTTTGCTATCCAGTACTCTAGCTACTATTACTGTATAAGTTGTCGGAGGTCTTGCAACTATTGGCATTACATGCCTTTTTTTTTTTTTTTTTTTTTTGCTTCCATGCTTATTTGGCATACTTTTACTCTAGCTACTATTACTGTATAAGTTGTCGGAGGTCTTGCAACTATTTGGCATTCCATGCTTTTTTTTTTTGTGTCTTGAGATGCATTTTTTTTTTACATTTTTTTTATATGCTTATCAGTTTCATGCTTTTTTTTTTTTTTTTTACTATTTGGCATTATGATTATAGTTAGTAAAAAAGCATGATACTAAAAATAAGTTAACATACTCGAATAAAATTTTGATCCACCAATATAAGTTTGTATTTTGCTTCAAATTCCTAATTTCCATATTATACCTTTAGAAATGTCAAACTACTCGAACAATCAATGGAACTTAATTATTTTAAACAAAAAAAATTAGAGTAAAAGTTGATAAAAAAATATTAAAACTTTTTATTTGAAAACATTACATATTTAGACATTTACAATCTACTCTTATATGCTCATGAGAAGTTTTTGGAACTTGCACCTCATATATTGTAAAAATAAAGTAAAAAATATATTTACTTACAACTTAGTCAAATATTAAATAAGTTAAAACTATTTGATCAGGGGTAGTAATATGTCAGCTATAATTGCTTTATAAATATCATAAACATATTTTTTTGGGCAAAAATTTTTTTTATCTTTTAATTGCAGGTCAATATTGCATCCAAAAAGACAAAAGGAAAACTACAATCTCTAATTTTTACATTCAAGAAGTTGTATTACTGTATTTCATATTTGTGTATAACGGAGGAAGAAAAAGAAAATAAGTAGGAAAAAGTAATTAATACACACTGCTAGTCAGAATCCATTTATTTGTTTTTTTTTTGTTTTTGTTTTTAGACTCTTCTTATAGTATGCGTACTATTTTTTTTAATAGTGTAACTATTGAGCCAAATATCTCTCATCTACACTCCATCCCTCCCAATTAACAAAAATTCTAGAATTTAGTCATTAAAAAAATATGATGTTTGAAAACGCTTATAAATTATGCCAACCTAATGTAACTATTCCTTTGATCTTATTCTATCACTTTTTTCTCACAATATAGATTATATGATAATATAAAGGTAAAAATCAAGTATGTGTTTGTTATTTTGATATTTTTCTTGTTTTCATTGAAAGACATATACATAAAAAATGAGATTTCAAAAACAGGAGAAGAGATAATGTATTTATTTATAGTAGAGATATTGAGAAAAATAAGAAATTTGCTTGATATGTCCTAATGTATAGGTAAGAATAAAAGTTTATCGTATTTTGTTTACATTATGATTCTTTATTTGAATCATCGGATAACTACATTTTATATTATATTTTGGATAGAATATAAATAGTTTAGCTCATGTGCCTAAATCGAAAGACTAATTTATTGTTTTTTTTATTTAAAATCTATTTTTAGGTTCTTTCAATCTAAATGAGTTGGACTATAGCCATTACTTTATTAATTAAAGTTTATAAATTTTGTTGGTTTTCACATTGTACTTTATGTTGGATAGTATTTACAAATTTATGTTGGGTTCATCAAAAGAAGGATTGGAATATTAATGGTGTTTCCTTCTCGAAATTGATACTTCTTATAATTTTGGTAATTTATTGTTCTAATTATATTCTTGAAAAAATTGAAAGATTTAAAATGTTGTTGTTTCCTTTTTCAACGTATTATGTATAAATTTGGTAGGTTCTTTAAATTGAGGTAGCATGTTTGGATTTTTTAATGTATTGATTTTAGAAAATGGTGCTAATTGATAGATGTAAATAGCAAGTATGTAGTGGAAGCATTTAATATAGTTTTTTCTCATTAAAATAAATCAGAATTGTAAGAAAAAAGTATAGGAGGTTGGAAGCCTTCTAAGTGGTGGAATCTAAAAGTTGTCTTCAAATATATACATATAAATATATATATATAGATTTCATTTAGTTACTAGTTTTGGTTTTATAATCATCTAGAATCAAAGTTTGTGGAAGCAAACAAGCAAGTAAGAAAAAAATCAGAATATTTTATTCTCAATTTAGTTACTAGTTTTGGTTTTATAATCATCTAGAATCAAAGTTTTTGGAAGCAAACAAGCAAGTAAGAAAAAAATCAGAATATTTCATTCTCCTACATGCAACATAGACGAGCTGGTAATAAGGAATTGGATAATATGCTTCACAAAATAAATTTGGACAATTAGCTTTTTAGGTGTTTATATAAAACTTATTTGTAACTTATGGTAGAATTTGCAGAAAAACTTTTGTAAAAAAATAAAAAAAATTATTTTTCTTTTCCTTTTCTTTCTCTTCCTTTTCTTTCATCTCTTCTTTCTTTTTTGCCGATTCTCTTGCTCGGTAGCTAACCCTCCTTTTTTTTTTCACCTCCCTCTCCTCGACTTCAAATCCTGTCCCTATTTTTTCTCTTTCCTCTGTCCCTTTCACCAAAATTGACACATGTTCATGCAATCAAATATTTATTAGATATATATTTTGTATTCTAGATCATAAATCAAAACAATTATTTATTTTTATCAATCTTTTACTCAAACCCAATTCATTCTATTTTTTCTTTTTTTAATTAAATGGCAACTCCAGAGAAAAAATCTTTTTTTTTAAATAATCACATCCATACAAATTCTAACCTTTTTCTTAAAGAAAAAAAAGAATGGAAACAACTGCAAAAAATAACAAAAAAAAAAAAGAAAAAGAGCAGTTGATTGAAACGAGATGTGAAATAAGAAATCAATTGAAAAAAAAATACAGCTACATAATAAAAGAACGTCTTTTTTGTCCATTTTTTCCTGGAGATATTGTCGTTTTCTTTATAAAAAAAATACACAAAGATGAATATTTTTGTGACTCTTACTTTTGACAAAAGAAAAAAATAGAAAAGTATAAATAAATTAGTATTAAGAGTCTTTTGAATTTTTTAAGGGAAAAAAATAAAAAATTGTGTTCTAATAAAGGATTAAACAACTGATAAGAATCAGTAATATGTTAAGTCCTTTGAAATTTTAAATAGAAGAAAATTAGAGATAATTGAATGCATTACCACATGGCATGTTGTGGTGCAGGGGATAGAGGGGATAAAGGAAAAATGGGAACAGAAGATCTGAATCCACTTTCCTCCTCCTCCCTCCTCCTCCTCTCCCTCTCTCACCTCCTCCCCTCTCTCCCCTCCCTCCCCAAGCCATGCAACCAGAGAGGGAGGAGGGAGCAGAAGAGGGGATGGGGGGAAGGGAGAGGGGGGAGAGGGATGGAGGGAAGGGATGAGGAAAGGGGAAGAGAAGGAGGAGAAGGGAGGGAGAGAGGGGGGGAGCGATAGGAAGGGGGGAAGAAGGGGCTTATTTTAAGGTGTGGGCGAAAGATTAGACTTGTCAAGGCAAAGATTTGTTTCTCAAAGTAGAGATTTTGTTCAAGAGGCAGCTAAATCATACTAGCATTATCGTCAAGCACTTCAGCAAGGATCAAATCCATTCCCAGAACGGGGAGCTAAAAAACTTGGACAGAATCTGGGACGCAGACCAGGACATTTTTGACAAAGGAGTAGCTAGGGAGTTAGCATCTCTTGCTTCATCCTTTCGTGTCAAAAAAAAAAAAAAATTACTAGTCAAGAGTAAGAGAATGACTCTTAATGCTGCTTAGAGGTGTCAAAAATACCCAAGGCCTATTGGGATTCCATACCCAAATTTAATTTGGGCGGGATAGATATCTAAAATATGAGTTTGGGCCTTATTGGGACATACCCAATAATACCCATTTAAAATATGGGTATGTATAACATTTATTTGAGACTCCCATGGAAATCCATTAAAATAATAACAAAATAACAAACAATCTTTCTTTTCATTTTTTTCTCAAAATTAGTAAATTAATATTATAAGATTGTAGTACATGTTATGTAGATTAGCACTTATGCATTATGTGCTGTCTAATAACTATAAAATTCCATCACTGCAAAATTCTATTTTTGATAGAATTTTATTGAATTGAAATAGCCTTAGAATTGGAAAATTTTTAGACTAGGTCTTGAAAGTTAAGAAATAAAATAACGTACATAAGTAGATGGATTTTGGGGATAATTAAATTTTAATGATCAATAGATTTTTATTTAATCAACATGAAATCCCAAAAAGAATCATCCACTTATATGAAACTGGTCTTTTATAAATTTCGTATTTAGAAAAATTTATTTAGTTTTGAAAATTATCGCATAATTTATAAAGAAGAGTATAGAACTTTTACGAAATTAAACAAACTAACTAAATAATATAAAAAGAAAAGACAATATTGAGATATTTGATTGAGAAAAAAAAAGAGTGTTTCTTAAAAAATAAATAAAATGGGATTAATTTGGATATTTGAGCTGGATCAAATAGGCATAGCCTATTTTAGTCCTGCCCATATTAATCACATGGTTAATATGGAACTGTTTGGGTATAAACTATATTTTCCAATCCCAAATAAGTCCCACCCAAATCCTGCTCATTTGCCATCTCTAGTGCTGCTCTTTAATATCCTCAACTAAAGTACGCTTCAAATGTTATATACTGTATGAAATGCCCTCATATTCTTGTTCTCATAAAGATGGGGCAGATCGAGAATACACGATAAATTTATTTGGTCATTTTATCATACACACATAGCTGTAGTTGCCAGACAAGATCCAAAAGGTTAAAGTGACAACTCAAATATAACTGCTTGGTAAGTGCATATTTATGACAGATCAAACAATACAACTTTTAGTTGTCAATCAATTATACAAATGAAACGGTGCAATGTTTTATTTCATGAAAAAGACATGAGCAATTATAGGGGGCAATCTAGAAAGGAAAGGAAGTTTCATAAATTTCAGGGGGGTGCAAATGTTAGAAAAACTATTATTATTAAAGACTTTTATAAGCGAAATTTTGTAATTTTTGGAAGACCAGGGGTGATGAAGTATGGTTTGCAATTGCCCACCCTCCCAAAAATGTGGCTCCGCTCCAAGCTTCTTGAAACCTCTTGTAAATCTTAACATAGTAGTCCATGTTAGTAACGAATCTAACGCCCGTTTGATTGTCCAACTCAATATTTAAATTTAATGGATTCAAATTTTAATATATTCAGATGTGTTTAATAAATAAAAAATAGAACATCTGAATTAATTAAATGACATTGAATTTTCAAGACAAAACTTGCTTCCAAAAATAAGTGATAAACTATTTACTTATCACTTAATATGATATATATTCAAATGTATTAGATTTAGTGTTTAACAATTCAATCATTTAATATATTCAAATTTCAAATTTTTAAATTTCATATTTCAGTTTTTTAAATTTCAATTTTATCAAATGTACCCTAAGTAGAATTTAATACTAAATGATATGTGACTTAAATGACAAATACAAATGAATAGATAGTCCACTTTCTTAATTTTTAGAAATTTTTTTATTTGTATCTATACTGTGATTTTCACTCGTTTTGAGTAAGTGAACTCTTAATCTAATACGATAAGCTACAGGCTTGTCCCATTACATACGGGACGCCAACTTCATAAGATGGCAGTAATCGGATATGGTGTTTCGGGCCTTGTAAGAGCCCAAGAACTTCAAAGAGAAGGTAGATTGTGGTCTATGAGAAATCAAACCAATTAGAGGAATGTGGCGTACTATCCTAAAGTCGAGAGTGACCCACTTGGCCTCGACTGTAACAGGGGAATAGTTCATATAGCAGCATATACACGGCAAATCTTCCTATGCAACTCATGGAATTTATAGATTACTCCTTCAAAGTCAAGAAAAATAAGAAATATTTATATTTTCCTGATCACAAGGAGGCGCTCAAATTCTTGAATGATTTTGGTAGACATTTTGGACTTGATGACTTGATTCGATTTAGTACTAAAGTTTCTATTGAGCACAAGATGATAAGTGGTTTCTTGAGTCTAAAACAAGTGATGTGATTAACTCAATCAAAAAGAGCTTTTCGATGAGGTTATGATTTGTAATGGTCACCAAACACAACCAAAATTGGCAAACACTCTAGGTATTCATTTCTACACCCAACCTAAGACGAAGGGAAGAAAAAATACAAAGAAATATACATTTAAAGACATTTTTGTTTGATGCCTTAACTTGTACAAGTCTTCAACTACATTATCTGTAACTTTACCTTGAGGAAGAAAGAACATTTATGGACACATAGTTCATTACGTCAACTGAGAAAACATATATAGCATACAAAAGATTGTGATTTGTACAATAGGAAAAAAAATAGATTAATAATTAGTTTTAGTCTTTATTCTTGTTCTTCTTTATGTCTTCAACAATATGTATCGTTTGAGGATCCCACACCACCTACGTTATATAGAAGAATCATACACACCACTGATGTTGTAAATGAGTTAGTAAAGGGCGCGAAGGCTGCAAACACTCCTATTTTATCTATGTAATACATGTTCCTATGTATTATTTAAAAAATTTTGCATATTTCATATATTAAAAGAATAATTGTTTTTCAGTTAATTGTATAAAATACATAATAAAATTTTGACATTATATTTCATGAATTATACTTCACTTTGTGAAAATATATTAAAATTTGAGTAAGGACAGTGAATTGTTTTTGGTTATATATAAAATAACAACAACATATAACATAATTCTTTAGATTTATACGTATAAAAATAATAAGGTGATAAATTTTTAATAAATTTAGCATCTCATGTACAAGGATAAGAGTTAAAATTTGTATAATATAACATAATCCTCTAAAAATCTTGTGACTTTAACAGTAGTTTTAGTTCCATAACTTTCAAGTATATTCGTACTATTCATGTGTAAATTTATAATTTTGCCAAACAAGTATTTTTGTGTCAAACTTTTAATCATAATTTAAAAGAATTTGTATTATATGCGTACATATTGTAGACACCAAATTTTGACTATTTCAATTGTTTCCTTATGTTTTTATCTATTAATGTTTAGTTATTTATTTTTGAATATTCTAACACATCTTTCTTATTTTGTAGGTTTTTCTTAAAAAAAAAAAAAAGAAGAGAAAAGTCAAAAACGCGGACACGATTCTGCGGATAAGCCCAGTAACGGTCACCAGCGTAACTTGATCAAGTGAAAAAATGGCTGCTTTCTTCAACCTTTCCTTCCTCATTTCCAGCTGTATTTTGTGTCTTTGGCATCAAGTAATCGCTTTAGTTAATGCCCAAATCACCTTGATCCTTAAGACACAAATAAAACGCATCCAATGATCAAAATTAACCCAAGAAAACCCTCAAAGTATCCAAGCCATTGGTTGTAGGTTTTAATGCCTATAAATCACCCATGTTAGGGTTTTCTGGAAAAAAGGCGAAAATCTGAGAGAAAGAGAGAAGCGGGAGGCTGAGAGAGAGAAAAAGGAGAGAAAAATGATTGAAAATCAAAGAAAAAAGAGAAAAGGAGAGAAAAGAAAGAACTAGGGTTTTTTCTTTAGTGAAGATTTTCTGAATTTTGGTGATCCCTTGTCGTTCTCCTCAAGCTTCTGAATCAGGTAGTCTTTCTATACTCTATCTATTGTTTTTCCTGGTCAAAAATTGCTAGAAATGTGGCCTTTTGGTGGAACCAAGGTCTTGACTATGTTTTATAATAGTTGATGATGTTTATTTGTTGTTATATGAGTATGTTACGTTTAGATAGCCTTGGTAAGGCTAATAGATTTGTTTTTACGTTTAAAATCAGACGTTCGATGCTTCTGTGATGATGCTGTTGTGATTTCTGAGAAATTTCTTGAAAAATGTTCTTCGTGTTTTGAAGATGTGAAGAAACGCGGACTACTTGCGGATTCTCCTCAGTAACGCCCGCGCTTCCTCTTGAATGTTTGAAGATGTGAAGAAGCGTGGGTCCTTGGCGACTTGGTTCAGAACGCCCGCTTCCTCTTGAATATTTGAAGATGTGAAGAAACGCAGATGTTACTGCAGCCACCAAGTAACTACCCACACTTCTAGCCTGACAGTTCTTCCCTTCCTTTTTTTTTGTATCTATTTGATGATGTCGATGCTTAAGATTTGGCCTTTTCTGTTTTAGCTTGTTTTTATGATCTGAATGATGATGTTTAATGCTTTGAATATATCCCCTTGCCTCTGAAGATTTTGTTTTGTGTTATTGTCTGAAAAACTGGAAGCAATCTTCCTGATATTTTGAAGATGGGAAGAGACGCGGACTGTTACGCGGCTTAGTCCGCGTTTCTAGTCCGCGTTTCCCCTCTGGACTTTGATTTTTGCTTGTAACGCGGACCTAGTTTGCTGCTCGTCGCGTTCTACTCCGTAACCTCTCATTTCAGTATTACTGTTCATATTTCCTGCTCTTTTGTTCTAGAATCTTACTCTATTTCCTAGTCTTGTCTATGTTGCTTGCAGAATCTGTTTAGATGCCCTTTCTTTGAATTTTTGATTGATTTTTCCTTTAAATTGGTACCTTGATCCCTTTTGTTGACAATTGAGTCTTAGATAACCATTCCCCTCATTTAAATATTCAGTTAAGGCATCACATCAAGGGATGGTAACCTCTTTCTCCTATTATGTGCTCTTATGTGTTTTTGCATGATCTTGCATGTTTTAAATTAAGTTTTTCTTTACTTTCTATTCATGCCTAGTCTTTATTTATGTCATTTAATTTTTGGATAAATTATTTGGGGGTCTTGGATGCCAAGTTGTAATAGATAGGCTTAATTTTTGCAAAAAGTGTATTTACTCTAGAAAATGTAATAGTTAGATTATTATTCCGAACTTTTTCCCTTTAGAATGTATTTAGATTCCCCTATGTAATAATTAGGTTTTATATGCTTATTTTGCATGCTTGCATGGTTATGTGTTTACTTGCTTTTCTAGAGTCTTGCATCTAGATATTATGCCTATGTGTTATGTGTTTTATGTGTTTAATTGTTTTATTATCATGTCTACATGTTTATTGTGTAAATATATTGACGCCACCACACTAGTCCAATGCTAGTTGTGGCCTTTCCTTTCGATTTCTCACTAATCCAATGTTAGTGAGAACTTTTTAAAATGAGGGCTAGTCCAATGCTAGACCCTTAAATGCCGTTCATGCATTAGATACAAATTTCACACACTTTTCACTTTTAGAGTTTCTTTTCCATTTTTGCATGTTACTATTCTCCCATCCCGTATGCGAGACATCACATTTAGTTTTTTTTTTCGTCAAAAAAAAAAATAGATTAGTGCATTTAGGGCATTACCCTTTGAATTAGGGAAAAGAGCGAGTATGGCTTCTTAGCCTTAGCACGCTTTCATTTCCTTCTATGAAAAGGAAGATTTAAAGTCACGAATTTAGTCCCCCGCACCCATTATGTTGCATTATCCCTCTTTAGGACATACATATGCATTATTCCATCGAAATCATTCTTTCAAAGTCAAGTTTCTTCTTCATGTTTTAGCAATTCAAAGTCAACAAACCACTTTTCTTAAAATTGCATCTTTTGGAAATTTAAGTTCCTCTTTGCACTTAAAATTGATCTTTTCAAAAATCCAATTTCTTTTCCCTCGAGATTTTATAACAATTGCATTTCTTTTGAAAAACTTAATTTCCCGTTCTTTTCGAGTCTCATTATTTGCA
This sequence comes from Gardenia jasminoides, assembly GCA_013103745.1. Classification (NCBI taxonomy): domain Eukaryota; kingdom Viridiplantae; phylum Streptophyta; class Magnoliopsida; order Gentianales; family Rubiaceae; genus Gardenia; species Gardenia jasminoides. The sequence goes on from CM023098.1 coordinate 44,827,398, forward strand.
TTTTTCGTGACCTCCTCGAGGGATCAAACTTGGATGACACAACTAATGTGGTCAATTCCAATCAAACCTCAAGGAGACATTTTGCCCCTCTCGATCCAACATTAGATTTAGGTTTTGCATCCATATAGATAACATCCAAATGTGATAAATTTAAAATTAGAATTAGGAAATTTTAACTAAATCTTGCAACTAGCTTTGCTAGGTTAAGGGTGCCTTAGAGACAGTAACATCAATCTTTGCCTTCCTTTCTTTCAACCGTGACTCCTAACCTTTTCTCTAGTTTTTCAAAGACCTGGAGTCGTCTAAAAGAGTTTTCTTAGTTTATTTTTCATTAATTAAAATTTTTGGGTGACTTGGTACACCTAAACTCCATACCAATTGGCGACTCCAAACTTTTCTAAAGCCCTTTTCTAGACTTTTATTTTGGGTCCAAACCGTCGCATTTTTTTAGTCCCATGACCCCTTTCCCTTTCTTTTTCAAAAATCAATCTTCCCTTTCCAAAAAAAAAATGGGGCGCGACAGTTTGGCGACTCCACTGGGGATTTTCCTAAGAGGGTCCGAGCACTTGATTTAGTTGACTATTTCGTTTTTCTAACTTTCTTATATATCACATTTGGATGTTTTAGGTTGCATTTTTCTTTTTCTTTTCTCTTAGGATTTTTTCCCGTGCAATCGCTCCTTACACATCGCGTACATGATGAATGAATTATTATTTATTTATTTACTTGTACCGCGCCTTGCATTTGGGGTGGGTGTGCATCTACCCTAGAGCCTCGAGAATGTTTGGTATTTGAATCTCTCCTCTCAAAGGGAATCACTTTCATACGTGCATATGTATTTTACTTTGACCCTACTTTTTTTACTTTAGTGGCTTGTCGCGCCACTCTTCCGTATTAGGATTAGGATCGATCCACTTGGACATGTGGCCGTGGCACGACGTGCACGTAGCAATGTCTAGGGGATCACTCGAACCACCGACTTGAGGCATTTGGATTGATGATCTTTTGCCTTTTAGTCTGAAGGTTTGGGAGCCTGTAACCTTTGTCGAGTCTAGATGCATTAGTGAGTTCAACCTCATGCATCCATGTTAGAATTACCTAGGGTATAATCCATCCTACCCTATTAAGGATCACTAGACACGAGAGGAGGGATTCCACCCCTCTTTATTTTTGTGCAATTTGTTGCTCCAATGTGTTATGTGATACCTGTTGATTAAACTAACCTTTTGTTGTCTTCCCTTTTCTTGCATTTCACAAACTCTAGAAAATAAGAGTCTTGGCACTCTTTTAAGACAAGCCATCCTTCTAGATAGGCTATTGCACGTTTGAATCTATTGCATTTAAGTTGTAATTGCATATCACTTTTAGGCTTACCCCGGCATTCAAATGGGGCTCCTATAGGCCATGTTTCATTTTGCACCATTACTTGCTTTAATAAAATGGCATCATGCATAAGCCATAGAGGGAATGCCGCATAGGGAATCCCATGTTAGGAATAAACCACATTTCTGTCTCGGATATATAATCCAATGAGATTTGCATGTTTATGTTTTCAGTAACATCTAAAGGGGTAGTGCACAAGGTAAGGTAGGGTCCGATCCCTTCTATGATGACATCTAAGGATATGGAGTAACCTTCACATGCTGGAATATAAACCTCGAGTAATCATTTTTTGACCATTTTATCAAAGTTGGTAGAATCCCATGCATAAAGACACTAATTCAAAAAAAATTCACAAATAATTTCTTATTGTTGAGATAATGATTTTTGTCAAGGCCAAACCTTGATTTTAGAAAGCTTATGAGCTAGTGTGTTGTAAATAAAATTGAGACGTGGAGTTACAAATAAGCAATAAACCCAGCTGATTTTTTTTGAGTAAACCATCAATCTCGTCCGATCCATATTTCCCTCAAAGACAAGTCAAGGCCCTACGATTATTTTAAGAATAATCCTTTTTAACCTTTAACATCTCTTCATATATCAATTAAAATAAAGAATCCATTCGAGCTTCGTCCTCATAATGCGCCAAGCATCGCATATTCTTTTGGTCAACCCTGTGGATCGATTACTAATCGCATATCAACGGAGTGATCGGACCCGTCAGGTATTGTATGGTGCATACCCTAGAGGATTGCATTTTTCATGCTAGGCCTACCCTTGGCATAAAAGGGCCCCCCCTCTAGGACATGCATCCGAATTATATAAGCAATCACTAACTTCGTTCTTTTTCCTTTTTTCTTTCAAATAAATCTCCGCAGCTCCCCTTTGAAAATAAGCTCCTAAAGTGTGTTTCTCTTCCCACTCAGGTACTTTTAAAAATAGCTTCACGCAGAAGCCCCATCGTTACCCGATCTAAAAGCAAAAGCTCAAAGCAGCCCGTAAGCATGAGTTCTGCACCAGAAGGCTCAGATAGGAATGCTTTGGTCACTTCGCCCGACTTTGCTGCTTTGGGAGCTCAGTTAAGTGAAGTATTGGGAAGGTTTAATGAGATGAGCGCCGAGATGGCCGCGCAAAGGCGTGTAATTGATCAGTTGGTGGCCAACAGTAGTGGAGGTGGTACCTCGAATGACCATGAACGTGTTGTTAACATTCCCCCGCTGACAAGTAATCCACCCCTTTTCTCAACCAATATTCAAACCACTCTTGTTCTACCTATTCCTAACCTTCATGAGATTACTTTTTCTCACCACAACACCGGTTTGCCATACACTCACCCTGACTATACCTTGCTGAGCCCAACAAAAAAGGCAAACCATTATACTCAACCCCAGATCACCTTAAACATACCTCCCGGTCATACCAAGCCTCATTTTCATACCACGGAACCCTTTGTATGGGATATTGCCTCTCAAGGAAAGCCAGAGATAGATGAGCCTGTCATGCCAGTCGACAAAGATCTGATGAAGAGATTGGACAGGTTTGAGGAGTTTATAAAGAAGAACCAAGGTCTGAACCGACATGGTGGATTGGATTACGATGATCTGTGCCTATTTCCTGACGTCTAGCTACCTATGGGTTTTAAGACCCCTAAGTTCAGCAAGTATGATGGTACCGGGAACCCTAAGACGCACCTTAAAATGTTTGCCAACAAGCTTGGTAAACCAGTGGATGATGAGAACTCGCCTATGCGTCTATTCCCCGAGAGCCTAGAAGGGGATGCTTTGGATTGGTACTCGAACCTGAAATCTCAAGAGATCAAAACTTGGTTGGATTTGTCAACAACTTTTGTGAAGCAGTATGAATTCAATTGTGAGTTGGCACCGACACGAACAACATTGGAAGGAATCAAAAGGAGACCCTCAGAAGATCACAAAACATATGCCAAGCGTTGGAGAAAATTAGCTGCAAGGGTGGAGCCTCCTATGACTGAAGAAGAGATTGTTCGTACCTTCATCAAGGCACATGACCCACCTTATTTTGAAGAAATTTTTCGCATGATTGGGAGTTCTTTTGCTGCAATTGTCAATAAACTAGAAGAGTATGATAAGTTTGTTAAAGCTGGGAAAATTGTCAATGTGACCGCCCTAAAACAGCAATTGGAAGCATTGCAAGGGCAAAATGGCAGTGGGAGGAAACTCCCGTTTAAAAAGAATGAAGGAGAAGCTGCTTTTGTGTGGGATCAGAACCCACCTCTCAGGCCTAGAGCTCGGAGTCACCCCACCAATTCAAGTTCATACTTACCTTATCCTTACCATCAGCCTGTTTATCACACTACCGCCCAGATGCCTCGCCCCCGACCTATTCATTTGGACCCCCAACCTTTGTTTTCAACTTCCCAACCTATCTCCTACCCCCATCAAAACTATGCTCCTAGACCTGTCCCACAAAATCCAGTCCAAAATTCTTTTCAGCATAATGAAATGCAAAATCAGAAAACCTTCGGACTTTACCAATTCAGCCCCATTGACCAGCTGTATGAGCAGCTTGAAAGTCACTGGAAAATTGGCACCGCCCCTCCCAAATCAGATCCCCAGAACTCCCTACTGGTATGATCCCCATGCTATCAGACTTACCATTCGAAGTCCGGACATTCAACGATTAATTGTTGGGCCTTGAAGCATAAAATTCAAGACATGGTGGATGCCGGGGATATAGTTCTGAAAAGAAAGAATGAGCAAGGGCCGAACGTAAATAGAAACCCTCTCCCGGAACATAAAAACGTCATTGGAATGATCAGTGTGGAGGAGGAATTGTTGACCATACTCGCTCATTAAGGAAGAAGATGAGGATGGTGGTGGATCATTTAAGGAAAGGTCGATGATGATATAGAGGCAAGGTTATCTCAACTATTTGTCGGGTCACCCTTGATGCCGATCCCATGGAGAATGTGGAGTTTCCTTCTGATTCCTCAAGAGCCCATACAAAATTGGGCTACCAATTGTCACCGCTTGTTCTGAGGAGGTTTTGGTGAACTGAGGGGTTGTCCTTAAAAAATGAATCATGCTTTAATGTCAATCATTTCTTCAAAAACAATGCACTTGTTATTTCACTTTTGCTTGTTTAAAATTATGTCTTTAATTATGCTTCCATGGTATTATCTTATCTTGTTCTTGCCAAATGAAATGAAATTTCTCCTTTGTCCTTATGATTCCACTCATTTTATTTTCACACGCATTTATTTTATTTGCTCTTAGATGACCACAAATAAAAACCTTTGACCCTTGGATGCCACCATTTTGGAATTTGGTGGACGAAAATTCTGATATCTCATGAATTTGGATGTCATCATTTGTAAGATGATCGAAACACACCGAGATTGGCATGAGAAACTACCCTTTTGGCATGTATAATTGCAATCAGGACTTCTACTGGGGCAACACCTTACTCTCTCATGTATGGGATGGAAGCGGTATTACCTGCTGAAGTTGAAATCCCATCTTTGCGCATTCTAATGGAAGCTCAGTTGGAAGAAGCTGAATGGACCAAGCAACGTCACGAGCAACTGTCTTTGATCGATGAAAGAAGGTTGAATGCCATTTGTCATGGGCAATGTTACCAGCAGAGGATGGCTCGGGCTTATAACAAGAAAGTTAGACCTCGCAGGTTCGAAGTGGGGGACAAGGTTTTGAAACGAATCCTTCCGATACAAGAAGAGGCTAAGGGGAAATTTGCTCCGAATTGGCAAGGGCCGTTCATTATTCAAAAGGTGCTACCTGGAGGAGCATTGGTTCTCATGGAGATGGATGGACAGATTTTTCCTCAACCAATCAATTCAGACATGTGTAAAAGATTTTTCATATGATTGAGCAAAGTTTTCTTTAGAAATTGTTGCAAAAAGGTGGTCTGAAAAGCCGACCTTCTTCCTTTTCGTTTAAACACTTCAACCCCCCAATTCTCCCGTTTGAGCCTATAAAAGAACAGTTAATCATTTAGCAAAGCCCCTTGAGAATCACAAACCCCAAACTGGGGCAATTATGTAAAAAAAAAAAAAAAAAGGAGAGAGAGACCTTGATTAAAATTAAAAATTTTTTACAAAAATTTGCATTCAAGTTTAAACCTGCCCCTACACCACACTCAAACCCCTTGCAAAAGCCTAGTGTTATAGACCCCCACCTTTTTGTAAAAAAAAAAAAAAAAAAAATTCTGAAAGGAACTTTCTCAATCAAAAGGCAAATGATGCAAATACATTCTCTGAATTTTGTCAGAAGGGATTGTCTCACTGATGCCACCATTTTAACAAACATGTTTAAATTGACGAAATTGGTTTAAGTCTGTCCATTTCATTAGACTACCTTATCACTCAACTTCAGTGCAAATCTGAAAGGATACTAAAGCAAGTTTTGAAAAGCAACAGTGCAAGCAGAAGGAAAAGTTCATGGACAAGGCAAGCCGGTGATTACGCTTATCGGTTTACCTTATATCAAACACCCCTTGTCACAAGAAGTTCCAGGAGATGATATCCAAAGGGTCGTGCGACGCTTTTGTGTTAAATAATTTTCCGGCGCTTGGTTTTATTGATTTAAAATGTCATGTTTAGCATTCATTCTATGGTCATGATGTCAAAATAAATTTTCTTTCCTTTGCCCAATTTTTTGCACATATTTTCATCAAAAGGGCATTTTCATCAAAGGACAATCCTCTTAGATTACCATGAAGGTATGGGTGATATGGGTTCGTAAGCTGAACGACGTAACAGATCCGCAGACCGTAAAACAAAAGGAATTCAGCCGACACCGCCTTCGACGCCCAAGAACTCATGTTTACGGGCTGCCGAGATAAAAGGGTAGAATGGTGGGCGTATCATTACTTTTCACCATTTCTTTCTTTTGCGAGAAGTAGGACAAGTGACCAATCGGTCCAATCGAGGAAGTCAGCTTTATTTTGAGTAAATGTTTAGAATGCATGATTAGACCATTTTGAAGCATGCATATAAAAAATAAATAAAGATAGATGTTTTGAAAATCAAGAAAGGATAAATTCTTTGGAAAATTTTGGAAAGCAAGGTTTTTACCTACACTACCAGCATTATAGCCCCATTTCAAAATAATAATTTTCAAAAAAAAAAAAAAAAAAAAAAAAAAATTTAAAAAAAAAAAAATTTTGACAAGTGACGCTGGAGGTTATGGACCAGTCCGCTTCACTTATGCTTTCTTTACAAATTCATATCCTCCGAGAAGTAACGCTGGTTGTTATGGAATAGTCCCGCTTCCCGCTTCTTTGAAATTCATATCTTCTGGAGTGTAACGCTGAGTCTTATGTGGATTGTTCGCTGCTTTCCCTCACTCTTTGCATTTTTCATATTTTCAAAGAAACGCAGATGGTTACGCTGAGTCACCCGCTTCATCCCGCTGCTTCCTATTTGACAAAGTTTCGTGTTCATATGGTAACGCTGACCAGAAGTAGTCCGCTTCCATTTCCCCAAGCTCAAAGGCTGACGCCTTCTTCCCCGACTTTTCCTTTTCTTCTCCTCAACTCACCCCAAATCCTCGAATCCATTTTTCTTCCATAATTCTCCACCAAAACACTCCCTAGGCTCTTAGAACCTTTTATCCCAACAAAACATCACTTAAAACACATCAAAAGCTCTGGATTGAGGGAGTTTTTCCAAACTAAAACCGGTCGATTGGGGTCGATTCGAAGCTTGTTTTTTGGGCTTCTTGCATCATTTCACCTCAAACACTCCACTACGTGATTACGGTAAGAAATCCTAACGAAATTACATCTTGTAAAATTCAAAATTTGTTCTTTTTTCCTTTTTCTGCGAATTTTCTGTTTTAATTATAAATGTCATTGTTGTTGTTTCTTATGTTTATTAAACTTGTTTATGTGATTAAAAGATGATGAGCCATTTATCTATTTTATTTGTTTTATTTTATTTGTTTATTTATTATTTATTTGAATTATGTAATTTTGTCAATTTCTGAATTTAATTTCGTATTGTTGTTAATAGGCTTTGATATGATTGTTGGATTAAAATTGAGCACGTTTGAGTGGTCAAAAGTAGAAATTGTAGAATTTTTGTTTTTTAGAATAGTTTGGAACTTGTTGAAATTTCTAGTCCCTGCTTGGAATTTTGTGGGATTTTTTGCAATCGTTGTAGAATTAATGTGAAAACTAGAAATCAAATTCTTTGATTTTTGTATTTTTTATAGAAATTTGGATAAAATTTGTGAATTGTTGATTTTTGTGGAAATTTATGGAAAGATTGGGAGTTTTGAATTTTGTCACAATCAATTGAATTGTTGAAGTCTTTGTAATTTATAGGAATTGTTGAATTTTCGGATTTTTGTGGAATTTCGTTGAGTTCGATAAAATTTGTGAAATTGTTGATTTTTTGTGGAAATTTATGGAAAGATTGGGAGTTTTGAATTTTGTCACAATCAATTGAATTGTTGAAGTCTTTGTAATTTATAGGAATTGTTGAATTTTTCGGATTTTGTTGAAGTTCTTAGATTTTTAGGAATTTAAATGATTTTGTGAAATTTATTGAATTTTTAGAAACTTTGGATTTGTTTTGGTTGGTATTTTTGTTTGTAAAATTCCAGATTTTTCAGTCTTGTTAAAGTTCTTGAAAATTTTGGAAAGTTTGTTGAATTATTGCACCTTTGTTCTGCACTTTGTTGAATTTCAAAGGAATTTTGAAATTCCTACACTTTGTAAATTTGATTGAAATCTTTAGAATTTTGAATTTTAGGACTTTGTAGAAGTTGTTTGAATTTCGTGTTTTAGAATTTTGTTTTAGGGTATTTTCCAAGAGTTTCTAATTTGTTTATATATTTACCCATCGCTTTGTCAAAATTGTTTGAAATTAATCTCAAAATTAATTATCTAAAAATTATCTTTCGTGTACTATGTCACGAAAGCACGGCAAAGTTGGTCGAGCCACCAGAGGTGAGAGTGAGCCGGAGACGCCATTGGTGAGAAAGAGACGGCGACCGAGACAGCCTCCGCCAGATTTTGACATCACCCTGCTCTCCCTAAAGAGAACCAGGAGTGGTATCAGGCTCGAGAGAGCATAGATTTTGTATATGAGCTACACATAGCTCCGGAGGTGGACGCTGCCCACCAGATTTTTTCCCCGACTTATGAAGTTCTATGCAACATCGAGGACAAGAAGGGGCACGAGAGAGGATTGAGTCCTCCGAGTTCGATTAGTGATCACCCGAGCACCATAGCTCGCACTGGATCGAGGGTCCAGCTATTGATTTGAAGAAGGACTTCGCCACCGACCGGAGTGGGATCCCTCACATGCTATGGCGCTGTTCGAGTCTCATACAGGAGTTCCGAGGGTCCCTGAGCCGCAGTTGGCTCGATCTTTTCCAAAGACGCCACCGCTATTTTGTACACCCCGCCCACAATGTCATCCCAAAGAAGAGGCTGGGAGTCGAGAAACAATGATCTATACTTTTAGATCGATGTTCCACTGGTCAGACTCACCATTCGCCCATTCCCCCGCCAACATTATTATTAGTCACATTAGGACGACGCGGCAGGACGCCCACATCATTCCATTTCGGTTTCCGACTTATTTCACTTCTCCTCCACAGGCAGAGTGATTCCACCGGTATCCCACCTACTCCCCGAGGCCGGTGGTCGAGCTTAGCATTGATTGTCAAGGATCTACACATAGATGTATCGACATCGCCTGAGCCGGTCCAGAGCTACGAGACGCGGAGGGGAGAGGCGGCTCATCGCTCGCGACCACCACCACCGCCACCACGGTCTGGGTGGTAGGCTGTTATGGACACTCTGGGCGGATTTCAGACCCAGATGCTCGAGAGATGGGATCATATGGAGACACAGTCGACTCGACGGGCATATGGAGCGCAGATCGGGCTTTGAGCACTCGACTAGGGTCAGATAGAGGCACATCTCGCATTCACCGAAGCCTATCCTGCAGGCCACCGGAGGCGATGGAGGAGGGATGGATCCACCGATTTGCGCTTATTCTATTCTTGCTTTATTTCTTTTTTTATGTTTGATCTTGTGTTCTGATTTTAGACATAGGTTTAACTGTTAGAAATACTTTTGATTAAATTGTTTGCAGGATGTGTATATTTGTTTAAATTTAGCTTTATGTGCTTATATGTGTTGAATGTGTTTTGAAAATTGGTTGTCAGGAGTTTTCATCCGTTATAGGGAAACTCGCCAAAATTTTTTTTCAAAAAAAAAAACACAAAAAAACAAAAATTTAATCTAAATTGCACATTTGCCTCACAAATTGATTTGTTTTTCGAAATTTGATTCAAAAGGGGTGCAAATGCCCAATTTTGGTTGCAATTGCTTTCATCCTTCCAAAAAAAAAGAGTCTGTAGGATGCGAAAGATCCTTTTTCCATCTTACTTGGAAATAATTGTTATGTGATTAAGACATTGGCATTTTAGAAAGTATGTTTTGTAAAATAGGAAAATTATGCCTCGCTTGTTTTCCTATTAAATGAGATTTCTTCTTTATTGATTTTACAAGAAAATGATTGATATAGTTGGCAAATGATCCTTTTCAATTTATTGAAAAAAAAAAGAGGAAAAGAAAAGTAGCAAAATGAGAATTGAAATTCTACTCCAATGATTCTAGTACTAAATAACCGGAGGTTTAGCATCTACAAATGTTAACTTTCGTGTAAAACGGTGCTTGAATTACGAGTATGCAAAGCAGTTTGAACAAGTAAAATGTTGAGTAACCGGATCTTCACCTAAAAGTGTTGATTTTCGCGTCAAAAGACATCTTTACTATTTGAGCAAGAAGGCATATGTCGAGTAACCGGGAGTCTTCACCTAAAAGTGTTGATTTTCGCGTCAAAAGGCATTATTGCAATTCGAATAAGAGGATGTGTTTCAGTAAATCCTTTTAGCAATAAAATCTGAGAAAAATATGAAAAAGGCAAGTTTGAATTGACTATATGAGTCGCTTGATTGCAAAATTTGGTGAAAGTGAGAAATCAAGTTTGAATTGTTAAAATTGAGGTATAATTGTCTCTCTTTACTTGATATTATGAGTACTTGATGCAAATTGAATAATTACATAATAATGTTTTGCCCGGTTTATGAGGATTTGATTTCCAAGATCGCATGGTTTATTTCAATCCCATAACTTTTTTGATGAATACTTCCTACCACTTGAAAACAAGCAATGTTTCATGAACATAAGTATTTCATAAGTGCATTTTATCGTATGATTCTGATACGTTTTAGTCATTTTAATGGCTAACAACAGTGATCACAAGAGTTTTTACACTTTATGATTAAAAAAAAAAAAAAAACTGAATTTCATGGACTAATTGGTTAATATTTCATGACTTCAGGATTAACGATCCATTTGACACCGGGCAATTTTGTTTTAAGAGAAGTGATCTCCAATTTTGGATAATGCATTCAAAATTAATTTTTGCAGGAAAAGGTTTGCAGATCAAGAGGATGGCAACATATGTGTATTTGTTTCAACCCTGCAGAGGAAAGGTTTCAGTTAGACTTTTAATTTTTCAAAATCCATCAATTACTGAAAAAAAAAGGGAAAAAGAAAGAAAAAAAAAAAGGAAAGGAAAAGAAGAAAAGAAAAAAGTCATTGTTCCTATCAATCACTTACTTTTCAAGTCAAGAAAAATCAAAAATCAGAATGGCACCATTTCATTGAGTGTATCAGTACTTGCATTTTACATTTATCATGTTTGAACAACTTGTGTTTTATTTTTCAAAGTCTGCAATCCAAAGATTTATGTTTTCATCTCTCCCACTAGTGTCTAGATTTGGGTCCAATCCCACCAGCAATTTAGACCTTGGCATTTTACATTTTTCCATCTAGTCATTCAGTTTGGGTCCAATCCCATCAATAGTCTAAATTTGAAAGAATTTATTTGTTGTTGTCTCAGCCCTGCACCCTTCTATCTCCCGCTTCAATTTATTTGGTTCTCGCCTCTACCCTTCTATCCCTTCTTCAAATTTAAATTTCTGTTGGCACCCTTCTCTCCTGATTCACGCACCCTTCTATCTCCCTTCAATTTAAATTCCTTGTGAGTCTCAGCCTCACACCCTTCTATCCCCTTCTTGATATTTTAAATTTCACTCACGGGCACCCTTCTACCTCCCCTTCTTTATTTCAAATTCTCGAGTCTCACTGGCACCCTTCTATCTCTCGATTTTTTACAAGATTCAATACTCATTTCATTATGGTTCATTTGCCTCTGAACTACGTTTGACCTGAATTTCATGGCGAGATACGTAGGCAACTCTATACGAGTTCGGTCACATCATGCATTATTTGTTTGAAAATTGGCAATATAACATTCATGTTGTTTACAATGGTTCAGATACAACCAAAGTATTTAGTGTTCACGTTTGTCTAGAGTTTCTTTGAAACTTCAGCACAAAGAGGGCAAGTAGACACCAAATTTTGACTATTTCAATTGTTTTCTTATGTTTTTATCTATTAATGTTTAGTTATTTTTTTTTGAATGTTCTAACACATCTTTCTTATTTTGTAGGTTTTCCTTAAAAAAAACAAAAAAAAAAAGAAAGCCAAAAGTCACTCAACCCTTTCTCCTTATAACACCTAGTGGTAATATCGGTACACCGTGTCGTCTAAGTTACCAACCTACACAACCAATCGGTTTGAATGGACCGATAACGGAAAAGGACTTGTTCACCAATGTGTTAAAGTTCATGCATAAATAATATACAAAAAATAAGAGTTAGGTCGAGTGAGATAAAGTACACACTTGTCTAGGAGCAAGTATTTAACACTCAAGAGTACAAGTAACATCAAGTATTAAACCACATAAGCATGTAATTCACCAACATGCAAGGAACAGTCACCAATAAAAATGACGCGCGCATTTCTTCCAGCCTTTCCTTCCTCATTTCCAGCTGTATTTTTGTGTCTTTGGCATCAAGTAATCGTTTTAGTTAATGCCCAAATCACCCTTGATCCTTAAGACACAAATAAAACGCATCCAATGATAAAAATTAACCCAAGAAAACTCTCAAAGTATCCAAGCCATTGGTTGTAGGTTTTAATGCCTATAAATCACCCACGTTAGGGTTTTCTGGAAAGAGGGCAAAAATCTGAAAGAGAAAAGAGAGAAGAGGGAGGCTGAGAGAGAGAAAAAGGAGAGAAAAAACGATTGAAAATCAAAGAAAAAGAGAAAAAGAGAGAAAAGAAAGAACTAGGGTTTTTTTTTCTTTAGTGAAGATTTTCTGGAATTTTGGTGATCCCTTGTCGTTCTCCTCAAGCTTCAATCGTAGTCTTTCTATACTCTATCTATTGTTTTTCCTGGTCTAAAATTGCTAGAAATGTGGCCTTTTGGTGGAACCACGATTTTGACTATATTTTATAATAGTTGATGATGTTTATTTGTTGTTATATGAGTATGTTACGTTTAGATAGCCTTGGTAAGGCTAATAGATTTGTTTTACGTTTAAAATCGACGCTTGATGCTTCGTGATGATCGTTGTGATTTCGAGAAATTTCGAAAAATGTTCTTCGTGTTTTGAAGATGTGAAGAAGCGGACTACTAGCTGATTCTCTCGCTCGCGCTTCCTCTTGAATGTTTGAAGATGTGAAGAAACGTGGGTCCTTGCGACTTGGTTCTTAACGCTCGCTGCTTCCTCTTGAATATTTGAAGATGTGAAGAAAGCGCTGGATGTTACGCAGGCCAGTCCGCGTAACTACTCACGCTTCTAGCCTGACAGTTCTTCCCTTCCTTTTTTTTGTATCTATTTGATGATGTCGATGTTTAAGATTTGGCCTTTTCTGTTTTAGCTTGTTCTTATGATCTAAATGATGATGTTTAATGCTTTGAATATATCCCCTGCACTCGAAGATTTTGTTTTGTGTTATTGTTCGAAAAACTGGAAGCAATCTTCCTGATATTTTGAAGATGGGAAGAGACGCGGACTGTTACGCGGCTTAGTCCGCGTTTCTAGTCCGCGTTTCCCCTCTAGACTTTGATTTTTGCTTGTAATGTGGACCTAGTTGCGCGGCTCTGCCCGCGTTTCTACTCGCAGCAACCTCTCTTTTCGTGATATTTCCGCTCTTTTGTTCCGTAATCTTACTCTATTTCCTAGTCTTGTGCAGAATCTGTTTAGATATCCTTTCTTTGAATTTTTGATTGATTTTTCCTTTAAATTGGTACCTTGATCCCTTTTGTTGACATTGAGTCTTAGATAACCATTCCCCTCATTTAAGGATTCAGTTAAGGCATCACATCAAGGGATGGTAACTTCTTTCTCCCTATTATGTGCTCTTATGTGTTTTGCATGATCTTGCATGTTTTAAATTAAGTTTTTCCTTTGCTCTTATTCATGCCTAGTCTTTATTTATGTCATTTAATTTTTAGGTAAATCATTTGGAGGCCTTGGATGCCAAGTTGTAATAGATAGGTTTAATTTTGCAAAAAGTGTATTTATCCTAGAAAATGTAATAGTTAGATTATTTTTCCGAATTTTTCCCTTTAGAATGTATTTAGGTTCCCCCCAATGTAATAATTAGGTTTTATATGCTTATTTTGCATGCTTGCGTGATTATGTGTTTACTTGCTTTCCTAGGGTCTTGCATCTAGATATTATACCTATGTGTTATGTGTTTATGTGTTTTATGTGTTTATTTGTTTTATTATCATGTCTACATGTTTATTGTGTAAATATATTGCGCCACCACACTAGTCCAACGCTAGTTTGTCTTTCCTTTCGATTTCTCACTAATCCAATGTTAGTGAGAACTTTAAAAGAGGGCTAGTCCAATGCTAGACCCTTAAATGCCGTTCATGCATTAGATACAAATTTCACACACTTTTCACTTTTAGAGTTTCTTTTCCATTTTGCATGTTACTATTCCCCCATCCCGTATGCGAGACATCACATTTAGTTTTCTTTTTCGTCAAAAAATAGATTAGTGCATTTAGGGCATTACCCTTTGAATTAGGGAAAAGAGCGAGTATGGCTTCTTAGCCTTAGCACGCTTTCATTTCCTTCTATGAAAAGGAAGATTTAAAGTCACCTAACTTAGTCCCCGCACCCATTATGTTGCATTATCCCTCTTAGGACATACATATGCATTATTCCATCAAAATCATTCTTTCAAAGTCAAGTTTCTTCTTCATGTTTTAGCAATTCAAAGTCAACAAACCACTTTTCTTAAAATTGCATCTTTTGGAAATTCAAGTTCCTCTTTGCACTTAAAATTGATCTTTTCAAAAATCCAATTTCTTTTCCCTCGAGATTTTATAACAATTGCATTTCTTTTGAAAAACTTAATTTCCCGTTCATTTCGAGTCTCATCATTTGCATTTTTCGTGACCTCCTCGAGGGATCAAACTTGGATGACACAACTAATGTGGTCAATTCCAATCAAACCTCAAGGAGACATTTTGCCCCTCTCGATCCAACATTAGATTTAGGTTTTGCATCCATATAGATAACATCCAAATGTGATAAATTTAAAATTAGAATTAGGAAATTTTAACTAAATCTTGCAACTAGCTTTGGCTAGGTTAGAAGGGTGCCTTAGAGGCAGTAACATCGAATCTTTGCCTTCTTTTCTTTCAACCTGTGACCCCGAACCTTTTCTCTAGTTTTCAAAGACCTGGAGTCATCTAAAAAGGGTTTTCTTAGTTTATTTTCATTAATTAAAATTTTTGGGTGATTTGGTACACCTAAACTCCATACCAAGTGGCGACTCCAAACTTTTCTAAAACCCTTTTCTAGACTTTTATTTTGGGTCCAAACCGTCGCATTTTTTTAGTCCCATGACCCCTTTCCCTTTCTTTTTCAAAAATCAATCTTCCCTTTCCACAAAAAATGGGGCGCGACAGGGGGTGAAGTTCTTCCATGGATCGAACCGAATTCTGCACATGTGGGCTATGGAGCATTTCAAAAGGCAACTGTCCGCTCCTGATAGTGTGCCTCTAGTGGGATACAATTGGCTGATTACTCATTACAAGAGGGTGGATAGGAATAACTTACCAAGGAATGCTCCCGAATGGGTGGACTTTTTGAATACACTACCAGATCACAAGATTAGATGGGTATTAGATTCGACGGACTGCCTCGATCCGGCTCTTCACACCAAATCCTTCGATTTTATACCGTTGCAAGGAACTCAATGCATTATGAGCTACACTCCAAAGAGATTTTTGAGACAGTTGGGACGCGTTCAAGGACTACCGCCTCTACCCGATTTGACCAACTTCACCATCATTTTGACAAGGGAGTCGCCGGCCGAAATTCCAATGAAGATACTGGATCCAAGCATGGGAGCGTTGTCAAAGGACAAGGATATTATTTACATTCCACAGCATAAACAGTTGGCTCTAGTCACACCTCAGTATGAAGATTGGCTTAGAAGTCGTGATGGAAGACAGCTGCAAGAGGCGCAGACCGATGAAGTCAAGAGACTGATAGCAATCATTGAGGCAAAGGATAGAGAGAACGTACAATTGAAGCAATCCGTGCAAGCAAACAAGGATTTGGCAGACAAGAACAAGAAGATGTATGAGGAGATGCAAGAAAAGAACCAAGACTTGAAACGAAATGTGCAACTATATGACCAAGTTGAGCATGAGGAACCCTACTCTAAAGAACCAAAAGATGCTGTAATAGTTAGGCTGAAAAAAATTCAATGCTTTTGTACAAGAAGCCTTCAAGAGATGATGTAGACTATGAAGTTTAGAATTTGCTAATGAAGAATATTTTCATCATTTTCACAAGTGTCAAATTTCAGGTTTGACGAATCGAGCCCCACTTTGAAAGTATTGCATCATGCTAGGCCTACCCTTGGCACAAAGGGCTCCCTCTAGGACATGCATCCACTATATAAGCAATCACTAACTTCATTCTTTTCCTTTTTTCTTTCAAATAAATCTCCAGCTCCCTTTTGGAAATAAGTTTCTAAAGTGTGCTTCTCTTCCCACTCGGTACTTTTAAAATAGCTCCGCGAAGTCCCATCATTACCCGATCCAAAGCAAGAGGTTGAAGCAACCCGTAAACATGAGTTCTGCACCAGAAGGCTCAGATAGGAATACTTTGGTTATTTCGCCCGACTTTGCTGCCTTGGAGCTCGCCAAGTGAACTACCGGAAGGTTTAATGAGATGGAGCCGAGATGGCAAGCATAAAGGCGTGTAATTGATCAGTTGGTGGCCAATAGTAGTGGAAGTGGTACCTCGAATGATCATGAACATGTTGTTAGCATTCCCCCGCTGACAAGTAATCCACCCTTTTTCTCGACCAATATTCAAACCACTCTTCTTCCACCTATTCCTAACCTTCATGAGATTGCTTTTTCTCACCACAACACCAGTTTTCCATACACTCACCCTGACTATATCTTGCTGAGCCTAACCAAAAAGGCAAACCATTATACTCAACCCCAGTTCACCTTAAACATACCTCCCAGTCATACCAAGCCTCATCTTCATACTACGGAACCCTTTGTATGGGACATTGCCTCCCAAGGAAAGCCAGAGATGGATAAGCCTGTCATGCCAGTCGACAAAGATCTGATGAAGAGATTGAACAGGTTTGAGGAGTTTATAAAGAAGAACCAAGATCTGAACCGACATGGTGGATTGGATTACGATGATCTGTGCCTATTTCCTGACGTCCAACTACCTATGGGTTTCAAAACCCCCAAGTTCAACAAATATGATGGTACCGGAAACCCTAAGACGCACCTTAAAATGTTTGCCAACAAGCTTGGTAAACCAGTGGATGATGAGAACTTGCCTATGCGTCTGTTCCCCTAGAGCCTAGAAGGGGATGCTTTGGATTGGTACTCGAATCTAAAATCTCAAGAGATCAAAACTTGGTTGGATTTGTCAACAGTTTTTGTGAAGCAGTATGAATTCAATTGTGAGTTGGCACCGACACAAACAACATTGGAAGGAATCAAAAAGAGACCTTCAAAAGATCACAAAACATATGCCAAGCGTTGGAGAAAATTAGCTGCGAGGGTGGAGCCTCCTATGACTGAAGAAGAGATTATTCGTACTTTCATCAAGGCACATGACCCACCTTATTTTGAAGAAAATTTTTCACATGACTAGGAGTTCATTTGCTGCAATTGTTAATAAGTTGGAAGAATATGATGAATTTGTCAAAATGGGGAAAATTGTTAACGTGTCAGCATTGAAACGGCAATTGGAAGTTCTGCAGAATCAAAATAACAATGGGAATAAGTACCAATTCAAGAAGAAGGAAGGAGAAACTACTTTTGTGTGGGATCAAAGCCCACCTCTCAGGCCCAGAGCTCGGAGTCACCCCACCAGTTCAACTCATACTCACCTTATCCCTACCATCAACCTGTTTATCACACTGCCACCCAAATGTCTCACCCCCGACCTATTCATTTGAATCCCCCACCTTTGTTTTCAACTTCCCAACCTATCTCCCACCCCCGTCAGAACTATGCTCCTAGACCTGCCCCACAAAATCCTATCCAAAATTCTTTTCAGTATAATGAAATGCAAAATCAGAAAACCTTTCGAACTTTCACCGATCTGGGCAGCCCCATTGACCAGCTGTATGAGCAGTTGAAGGCCGTTGGAAAAATCGGCACTGTCTCTCCCAAATTGTATCCCCGAGGACTCCCTCCTGGGTATGATCCCCATGCCATCTACACTTACCATTCTGGAAGTTCGGGACATTCGACGATTAATTGTTAGGCCTTGAAGCATAAAATTCAAGACATGGTGGATGCCGAGGACATAGTTCTGAGAAGAAAGAATGAGCAAGGGCCGAACGTCAATAGAAACCCTCTCCCGGAACATAAAAACGTCGTTGGGGTGATCAGTGTGGAGGAGAAATTTGTTGACCATGCTCAGTTCATTAAGGAAGAAGATGAGGTGATGGTGGTGGACCATTTAAAGAAAGGTCTGGTGATGATATAGAGACGGGGTTATCTCAACTGTTTGTCGGGACCACCCTTGACACCGATCCTACGAAAAATGTGGAGTTTCCTTTGATTCCTCAAGAGGCCATGCAAAATTGGGCTACCGATTGTCTTCCTGCTTGAGGGAGGTTTCGTAAATCGAGGGGATTGTCCTTAAAAATGAATCATGCTTTAATATCAATCATGTCTTCAAAACAATGCACTTGTTATTTTACTTTTTGCTTGTTTAAAATTATGCCTTTAATTATGCTTCCATGGTGTTATCTGTCATCTTGCTCTTTGCCAAATGAAATGAAATTTCTCCTTTTGTCCTTCAGGTATGTTCCACTCATTTTACTTTCACACATTTATTTTATTTGCTCTTAGATGACCACAAATAAAAACCTTTGACCTTTGGACGTCACCATTTTGAAATTTGATGGACGAAAATTTTGATATCTCATGAATTTGGATGTCATCATTTGTAAGATGATCAAAACACACCGAGATTGGCATGAGAAACTACCTTTTTGGCATGTAGAATTGCAATCAGGATTTCTATTGGGGCAACACCTTACTCTCTCATGTATGGGATGGAAGCGGTATTACCTGCTGAAGTTGAAATCCCATCTTTACGCATTCTAATGGAAGCTCAGTTGGAAGAAGCTGAATGGACCAAGCAACGTCACGAGCGACTGTCTTTGATCGATGAAAGGAGGTTGAATGCCATTTGTCATGGGCAATGTTATCAGCAGAGGATGGCTCGGGCTTATAACAAGAATGTCAAACCTCGCATGTTCAAAGTGGGGGACAAGGTTTTGAAGCGAATCCTTCCGATACAAGAAGAGGCTAAGGGAAAATTCGCTCCGAATTGGCAAGGGCCGTTCATTATTCAAAAGGTGCTACCTGGAGGAGCATTGGTTCTCATGGAGATGGACGGACAGATTTTTCCTCAACCAATCAATTCAGACATGTGTAAAAGATTTTTCATATGATTGAACAAGATTTCTTTAGAAATTGTCGCAAAAAGGTGGTCTGAAAAGCCGACCTTCTTTCTTTTCATTTAAACACTTCAACCCCCTAGTTCTCCTGTTTGAACCTATAAAAGAACAGTTAATTATTTAGCAAACCCCCTTGAGAATCACAAACCCCACACTGGGGCAATTTTTGTATTTTTGAAAAAAAAAAGAAAAGAAGAAAATGACCAAACTGGGGCAGATTTTTCAAAAAATTGCGTTCGAGTTTAAAACTTGCCCCTACACCACACCTAAATCCCCTTGCAAAACCCTAGTGTTACAGACTTCCACTCTTTTTACAAAATTTCTGAAAAGAACTATCTCAATCAAAAGGCAAATGATGTAAATACATTCTCTCTGAATTTTGTCAGAAGGGATTGTCTCACTGATGCCACCATTTTAACAATCATGTTTAAATTGACTAAAGTTGAGAGTTAAGTCTGTCTATTTTATTATGCTACCTTATCAGTCAACTTCAGGGGAAATCTGAAACGGTACTAAGGCAAGTTTTGAAAAACAACAGTGCAAGCAAAAAGGAAAGGTTCCTGGAACAAGGAAAGCCGGTGATTATGTTTATCAGAATTTACTTTATATCAAGCACTCCCTCACCATCAACAAATTCCAAAAGACGATATCCAAATGGGTCAAGTGCAACGCATTCGTTTTAAATAACTTTCTTGCATTCTACTATTATTCATTTAAAATATCATGTTTAGCATTCATTCGATGGTTATGATGTCATTTTAAAATAAAATTTTTCTTTACACAAATTCTTGCACATATTTTCATCAAAAGGGCACTTTCATCAAAGGACAATCCTCTTAGATTACCATGAAGGTATGGGTGATATGGGTTCGAAGCAAAGCGGAACGGCGAACAGACCTGCCGGTAAAACAAAGGAATTCACCGATACCGCCATCGGACGTTCAAGAACTCATGTTTACGGGATGCTCGAGATAAAGGATCAAAGCGGTGGTGGCGTTATTATTACTTTTCACCATTTCTTTTCTTTTGCGGGGACAAGTGACCGATCGGTCCAATCGAGAAGACCGTTTATTTTGAGTAAATGTTTAGGCTGTATGATTAAATCATTTGAAGATTGATTAATTGCAAAATTGAGGAAGGACAAGTGGCTTTTGGAAAAATTTGGAAAGCGGGGTTTCACATACACTACTAGGTGTTATAGCCCACGTTCTTTACAAATTCTTTTTTTCCGAGGCGTGGACGCTCGACATTCCGCTCACGAGGCGCCTATCCCAGATGCCACCGAAGGCGATGGTGGATTTGAGGGGGACGACAGACCCATCCCTTGATTTGCAGTTTATCCCACCCTTGCTTTATTTCACTTCTTATGTTTGATCCTGCGTTCTATTTTTTAGACATAGGTTTAACTGTTAGAAATATTTTTGGTTAAATTGCTGCATCAGGATGTATATATTTGTTTAAATTTGGCTCTTATGTGCTTATATGTGTTGAATGTGTTTGAAAATTTGGGTTGCTGGCAGGGAGTTTCATCCAGTTATAAGGAAACTTTGCCAAAATTTAAAAAAAAACTTTATCTAAATTACACATTTGCCCCACAAATTGATTTGTTTTTCGAAATTTGATTCAAAAAGGGTGCAAATGTCCAAATCATTAGGTTGCAATTGCCTTCATCTTTTTGAAATAATGTCGCATACGATGTGAAAAATCCTTTTCCATCTTACTGAAATAATTGTTATGTGATTAAGACATTGGCATTTTAGAAAATATGTTTTGTAAAATAGGAAAAATTATGCCTCAGTTTTTTTTTCCTATTAAATGAGATTTCTTCTTTTATTGGATTTTGTAAGAAAATGATTGATATAGTTGGCAAATGATCCTTTTTCAATTGATATGCTAAAAAAAAGAGAAAAAAAAAGAAGAAAAAAAAAGAAGAAAAAAAAAAGAGGAAAAGAAAAAGTAGCAAAGTGAGAATTAAAGTTCTACTCCAATGATTCTAGTACTAAGTAACTGGAGGTTTAGCATCTACAAATGTTAATTTTCCATTAAAACGGTGCTTGAATTACAGTATACAAAGCGGTTGAACAAGTAAAATGTTGAGTGTAGGAATCTTCACCTAAAGTGTTAATTTTGGCGTCAAAAGACATTTTACTATTTGAGCAAGAGGCATATGTCAGTAGCAGGAATCTTCAACTAAAAGTGTTGATTTTCGCATTAAAAGGCATTATTGCAATTTGAGTAAGAAGATGTGTTTCAGCAAATCCTTTTTAGCAGTAAAATCTGAGAAAATTGTGGAAAAGGCAAGCTTGAATTGACTATATGAGTCGTTTGATTGCAAAATTTGGTGAAAGCAAGAAATCAAGATTGAATTGTTAAAATTGAGGTATAATTATCTCTCTTTTACTTGATATTATGAGTACTTGATGCAAATTGAATAATTGCATAAAAATGTTTTGCCTGGTTTATGAGGATTTGGATTTCCAAAATCGCATGGTTTATTTCAATTCCATAGTTTGTTTTGATGAATACTTCCTGCCATTTGAGAACAAGCAATGTTTCATGAGCACGATTATCTGATGAATGTGTTTTATCGCATGTTTCTCATACGTTTTAATGGCTAACAGCTGTGATCCCAAAAGAATTTGCACTTTATGATTAAAAAAAAGAGAAATTGAATTTCCATAGGCTAATTGGTTAATATTTCATAACTTCTGCAAGATTAACGATCCATTTGACACTGGGGCAATTTTGTTTTGAGAGAAGTAATCTCCAATTTTGGACAATGCATTCAAAAAAAAATTAATTTTTGCCGGAAAAGGTTTGCAGATCAAGAGGATGGCAATATATGTGTATTTGTTTCAACCCTAGAAAGGAAAGGTTTCAGTTATACTCTTCAAATTTTCAAAATCCATCAATTTTTGAAAAAAAAAACAGAGAGAAAAAAGAAGAGAGAAGTCATTGTTCCTATCAATCACTTACTTTTCAAGACAAGAAAATCAAAAATCAGAAATGCAACATTTCATTGAGTGCATCATTACTTGCATTTTATATTTACCATGTTTGAACAGCTTGTGTTTTATTTTTTTTAAAAGTCTGGCAATCCAGAATTTATGTTTCCATCTTTCCCACTAGTGTCTAGATTGGGGTCCAATCCCACCAGCAATTTAGACCTAGGGCATATTTACATTTTCCCATCTAGTCATTCAGGTTTGGGTCTAGTCCCACTGAATAGTCTAAATTTGGAAAGAATTTTAAATTTCTGTTGGTTGCTGTCTCAACCTTCGCCGGGCACCCTTCTATCTCCCCTTCTTGATATTTTAAATTCCTGTTGGTGAGTCTCAACCTCCACCGGGCACCCTTCTATCTCTCTTCTTGATATTTTAAATTCACATTGAGTGAGTTTCATTTTCAGCGGTTCACCCTTCTATCTCCTACCGATATTTTAAATTCCTGTTGGTGAGTCTCAACCTCCTCCACGGCCTTCTATCTCCCCTTCTTGATATTTTAAATTCACTGTTGGTGAGTCTCGACCTCCAGGCACCCTTCTATCCCCTTCTTGATATTTTTAAATTCACGTTGGTGAGTCTCAACCTCTTCTATCTCCCCTTCTTGATATTTTAAATTCCTGTTGGTGAGTCTCAACCTCCGCCGGGCACCCTTCTATCTCCCATTCTTGAATATTTAAATTCCTGTTGGTGAGTCTCAGCGTCCACCGCGCACCCTTCTATCTCCCGTTCTCAAATTTTACAAGATTCAGTACTCATTTCATCGCAGTTCATTTGCATTTGAACTACGTTTGACCTGATTCTCATGGCGAGATCAGCAACTCTATCAGTTCGGTCACATTATGCATTTTAGTTTGAAAATTGGCAATTTAACATTCCTGTTGTTTACAATGGTTCAGATACAACCAGCGAAACCAGGTAAGCATTTGGTGTCTACGTCTTTGTCTAGAGTTTTTTCGAAACTCAGACAAAGAGGGGCAAGATGTAGACACCAAATTTTGACTATTTCAATTGTTTTATTATGTTTTTTATCTATTAATATTTAGTTATTTATTTTTGAATACTCTAACACATTTTTCTTATTTTTGTAGGTTTTTCTTTAAAAAAAAAGAAAAAAAAGAAGAGTCAAAAGCAGCGGACCGTTCGCGGATCTATCAGCGTAACTAGTCAACTATCGAAGTGAAAAAATTACAGCATTTTTTTTCCAGCCATTTCCTTCCTCATTTCCAGCTGTATTTTTTGTGTCTTTGGCATCAAGTAGTCGATTTAGTTAATGCCCAAATCACCCTTGATCCTTAAGACACAAATAAAACGCATCCAATGATCAAAATTAACCCAAGAAAACCCTCAAAGTATTGAAGCCTTTGGTTGTAGGTTTTAATGCCTATAAATCCATGTTATGGTTTTCAAAAAAAAAAAGAAAGAGAGGGAGAGTGAGCGAAGAAGAAAGAAATTAGAAGAAAAGAAAAGCGATTGAGAATCAAAGAAAAAGAAAAGAGAGAAAAGATAAAAACTAGGGTTTCTTTTTTTTAGTGAAGATTTCTTGAATTTTGGTGATTCCTTTTCGTTCTTTTCAAGCCTCCGAATCAGGTAGTCTTCTTTTACTCTATCTATTATTTTTTATGGTCAAAAATTGCTAGAAATCAGACCTTTTGGTGGAACCAAGGTCTTAAATGTGTTTTTTTAAGTTTTATGACATTTGATGATGATTATTGGTTGTTATATGAGCATGTTGTGTTCATAAAGCCTTGGTAAGGCTCATAGTCTTGTTCTGACGTTTAAAATCAGACGTTTGATGCTTACGTGTTGATTTTGTTGTGATTTCTAAAATTTCTGGAAAAATGTTCTTCACGTTTGAAGATGTGAAGAAACGCGGGTTCCTTGCGGTTTACAGCGCTCAGCGTTTCCTCTTGAATGTTTGAAGATGTGAAGAAGCGGAGTTCTTGCGGTTGGTTGTAATGCTCAGCGTTTACGCTGAATATTTGAAGATGTGAAGAAACCGGGGTTGTTCGTAGGCCGTCGCGTAACTTCCAGCGTTCTAACAGTTCTTCCTTTTCCCCTTTTGTCTATTTGATGATGTTGATGCTTAAAATTTGGCCTTTTGATTTTAGCTTGTTTGACATGATCGAATGATGATGTTTAATGCTTTAAATAGATCCCACCTCGAAGATTTTGTTTGTGTTATTATGCGAAAAGCTGGAAGCAATCTTCACGATATTTTGAAGATGGGAAGAGCAGCGGACCGTTCGCTGGGTCCAGCGTTCCCCTCCGAACTTTACATTTTGCATAGCAGCGAGCGTGGTTGTCTGTCCGCGTAACCTCTCTGTTCCTCAATTTTGTTGCTATTTCCTGCTCTTTTGTTCCAGAATCTTACTCTATTATTCGTATTTCCTAGTTTTGTCCATGTTGCTTGCAGAATCTGTTTTGATACCTTTTCTTTGAATTTTTGATTGATTTTTCCTTTAAATTGGTACCTTGATCCCTTTTGTTGACATTGAGTCTTAGATAACCATTCCCCTCATTTAATGATTCAGTTAAGGCATCACATCAAGGGATGGTAACTTCTTTCCCCTATTATGTGCTCTTATGTGTTTTTGCATGATCTTACATGTTTTAAATTAAGTTTTCCTTTGCTTTTATTCATGTCTAAACTTTATTTATGTCATTTAATTATTGGGTAAATCATTTGGAGGCCTTGGATGCCAAGTTGTAATAGACAGATTTAATTTTGCAGAAAGTGTATTTATTCTAGAAAATGTAATAGTTAGATTATTATTCCAAATTTTTTCCCCTTAGAATGTATTTAGGTTTCTCCAATGTAATAATTAGGTTTTATATGCTTTTATTTGTGTGTTTGCATGCTTATGTGTTTATCGCTTTCCTAGGTTTTGCATTTAGATATTATGCCTATGTGTTATGTGTTTATGTGTTTTATGTGTTTACTTGCTTTATTTTCATGTCTACATGTTTATTGTGTAAATGTATTGACGTCACCACACTAGTCCAACGCTAGTTGTGGCTTTTCTTTTCGATTTCTCACTAATCCAATGTTAGTGAGAACTTTTAGACGAAAGCTAGTCCAATGCTAAACCCTAAGGCCGTTCATGCATTAGGTACAAATTTCACACACTCTTCACTTTTAGAGTTTCTTTTCCATTTTGCACGTTATTTTTCTCCCATCCCGTATGCGAAACATCTCATTTAGTTTCCTTTTTCGTTACAAATAGATTAGCTTTTTTAGGGCATTACCCTTTGAATTAGGGAAAAAAGCGAGTATAGCTTCTTAGCCTTAGCACGCTTTTATTTCCTTCTATGAAAAGGAAGATTTGAAATCACGAATTTAGTCCCCCGCATCCATTATGTTGCATTATCCCTCTTTAGGACATACATATGCATTATTTTAAATTCTATCAAAATCATTCTTTAAAAATTAAGTTTCTTCTTCATGTTTTAGCAATTCAAAGTCAAAAATCCATTTTTCTTAAAATTGCATCTTTTGAAAATGCAAGTTCCTCTTTGCACTTAAAATTGATCTTTTCAAAAATCTAATTTCTTTTTCCCTTGAGATTTTATAAAATTGCATTTCTTTTGAAAACCCTATTTTCCTGTTTGTTCGAGTCTAGTCATTTGCATTTTTCGTGACCTCCTCGAGGGATTAAATTTGGATGACACAACTAATGTGATCAATTCCAATCAAAATTCAAGGAGACATTTTGCCCCTCTTGATCCAATATTAGGTTTAAGTTTTGCATCCATATAGATAACATCCAAATGCGATAAATTTTAAAGTTAGAATTAGGAAATTTTTAACTAAATCTTGCAACTAGCTTTGGTTAGGTTAGAAGGGTGCCTTAGAGACGAGTAACATCGAATCTTTGCCTTCCCTTCTTTCAACCGTGACCCCCGAACCTTTTTCTCTAGTTTTTCAAAGGGTTTTCTTAGTTTATTTTCATTAATTAAAATTTTTTAGGTGACTTGGTACACCTAAACTCTATACCAAGTGGCGACTCCAAATTTTTCTAAAAACCCTTTTTTTTAGACTTTTATTTTTGGGTCCAAATCGTCGCATTTTTTAGTCTCATGACCCATTTTCTTTTATTTTCAAAAAATCAAAAAATCAATTTTTAACCAAAAAACCTTTTTCCAACTAAAAATTCAAAACGATGAGGGTTTCATCTCCTCCTTTTCAAAAAATGGGGCGCGACAATAAGATAGATAAGAAAGTAATACTCCCATTGTTAACGTGATTGAATTGGTCCACTTTGCCATTTGCCATTGAATAACCTTTAATACCTGAAAAATTTGACAAGAAACTGCAGGAAAAGGTTAAATTCCTAGATCCGCGAAGCACAATTCGCGTTTCAGTTCGCGAATTTGGCTGGGTAGGTCTCAGAATCAGATCCGCGACCCATGGATCCGCGATGCGTACATCGCGTATTGGTCCGCGGATGCTTAGAAAACTTCTCTGATCCTAATCCGCAAGCCTCAGATCCACGAGGAAGACCTCGCGTATCGACTCGCGGATCCTTCTGGAAATTCAGTTCTGCAATTCTTCTGCAACTGTTTCATTGGTTTTTCAATTTCTACTATTTCCAGAATAAAAATCCTGTTTGTCAATTATGCAATACACCTTCTCTAACACATGTAATAGGATCAAAACAACATAATTAACCTCATTTCTTAAATCATAAACAACTAAAATACAAATTGAGGCATGAAGATGTCTGCATTTTCACTATTCATCGTGCATCAAAAAGGTCAAATTTTGCAATGCTTGATATTCCTACAAAACAAACAAAACAAACACACTTAAAAACATAAAACAAACATGCTCAAATATAAAATCACACCAAACTAACACAATTTTAAACAAAATTGGGTTGCCTCCCAACAAGCGCTCTTTTTTAGTCATTAGATTGACTATATTCCCCTTTTCATCAAGGAGGTTTTGTCAATGAATAATCCACCAATTGAGGGTGAGGTGGATCATTGAAAGGTGACTCAATCTTGTGAGTCTTATCAAATGATAAAAAAGAAGGAACAGGTTTACGAATCTCAAGTGTTTCATAGATATTACCTTGTAAGTCCACCACTTGAGAACTTATCAAAGGAATGTCCATATGGCCTTCTTGGAGTAAGATGACCTTAGAATCCATACATTCACCACATTCCTCAAAAGAAGTTATATACGCATCATGCATGCTTACCTCTTGAGGTTCAAAATCCATTCCAAAGTTATCATCATGTGAAATGGACATTTTATCATTAAAATGCAAATAAGATTCATCATGGTCATCCAAATGTAATCCCCTTTCACACACAACATTCTCACCATTGATATTAGGGTCAATTTGCATTTTACTACATGAAATAACTTCACACAAATTATGCAATTGGTCTTGTATTCCTTCAAAGTGAAAAGCTAATTCATCTAATCTTTTCTCAACCCTATTAAAATTATCGGAAGTTGTATTAGCTAATTTTTCAATAGCTATTTCCCAACATGGTTTAGAATTATTAGCTAATCTTTCTTGCTCCAAAGATAAAGGTGAATGAGCTAACTTTTCTATAGCTATTTTCCAAGATGGCTTTGAGTCAAATTGAACACCATTAGGTTGGTAATCATAAAAATATGAAGAATCATCGTAAACACATTGATTATTCCAACCATAAGTATAAGGATTATCACAATTAGCACTATTTTGATCAAAACAAGAATTGTAATGCTCAAATTCATCATAATAACCCACATGTTGTGCTTGCATACATGTATGTGTAGCATGATTACTTCCACACAAGTCACAAATCACATAATTAGAATTAAAAGCATTAGCATTCCTTTTTTGTTCAAGCAAATTCGTAATGGTATCCATTTGCATATTTAATGTAACATAATCAAGTTTAGCATTAATACTCCTTGTGCAATCTTCAAATGACATACCTTCGAACATCCTTTGATTACCTCCATAATTATAGCCTTGAAAATTGTAGGGGTCCATTGCCAAGCTTCCTTCTCTCAAGCTTTGATCCACGTTGTTGCTATCCTTCTTTAAAACCTAAAAATGCTTAAAAGCAAGATTAGTAAGAAGAATAGTTACTATATAAACACGAAAATAAAAAAAAATGTCTAAAGTAATAAAGTTGTTCTTAGCATTGATATTGAACAAATTCCTCCCCGGCAACGGCGCCAAAAACTTGATAGGGATTTTCTTTACTCCTCAAATTTTAAATAACCTTTATAACCCTATATTACCGCAAGTATACGGATCGTTTATTGAGTATAGGGAAATAAGGTGTCGATCCCACGAGGAAGAGTGTCAAGTACCAGTGATTTTCAAACTCCTCTATTATTTAGACTGTCACAACAAAGATATAAAGGGAGAAGGCGGTAAACCATCCTAAGGAAGAAGGATTCAGCGATTAAAACCGACCGCTAGGGGTCGAAGACATCCAATTGGCGGTAGAAAGGAAATAACAAGAAAGCAAGTAAAGAGTTAAGATTCTAGAGCTTTAGAATCCCTTGTTAAATTAGATTAGAAGTTAGTCAAATTAATTATGTCCCTTCTCCAATGATTTGCTAAGGTATAACTTCCTTTTTTATGCCATCACTTTCGTCAATGGTCATGTGTAGTGCAAGCTCTCATTTAAGATAAGCTAGTCACTCGGAATTGCTTTCGCCAATTCCTTACTCCTTAGAATCTTCCTTGACCTATTTTCATAGAGAAAAGAGAGAAACAAGTTAAATAAGTTCAATGAAGTTATAGTTTAAAACCAAAACCAACCAACTATATTCACTACTTTCGTGAGAATATAAGTTAATGTTTAAAATCATAGATCTTATTGAAGGCAAGTTTTTCATTGCTCATCAACATCAAATCATTTATAGTTGGTAGCTAATCAACCATAAAGCATAAGTACAAGTCTTAAACTAGCAAAATCAATGAGGACATAAATAACTCAACTACTTCAAAATCACAACTACAACAAGTTCATCCTCACTCTAGGATTTGAGAGGCTTAACTAAACATCATACTACTAACTATACTACTAAACTAATGAACTAGTGAAGATTACATGCCTCCTCTCTACCTCTCCACCTCTCTACAAGAGGTCCTATTTATAGAGGATTGAGTTCACAAACATCCAAGATTTCCTCATCTGAATACAAAACAAGTTAAACTTCAAAAAGTCAAGGAAAGTGTCTTCATGAATCTTCTTGTCTTCATGCATTTAATCCATTGAATTTCAACATCAAATGAGTTGTAATGTTGAAGCAAATTGTGTTTTGGATTTGCTATGAGTTGTTTCTTCAATTTCACAAGATTCTTCACGCAGTTTTCATTGAAATTCTTCTGAAAATTGAGCTGGAAGTGAGCTGAAAAACTGGAATTCGGCTGCAACTTGCAGCTGTCACTTTCTGAGGATCCGCGAGGTGGATCCGCGAGGCATAGGATCGCGGATCACATCGCGGATCCGATCCCCTGGCTCCTGTAAGAGGGATTCGCAATCCTATTTGAAATTTCCACTTGTTGGTTCATGTATTGACTCGCGAATCTCCTTGAAACTTGCAAATTCTGAGCTTTTTGTCGTGAAATCGGCGCGTTAATTGCTCCGACTTTTATCCCTTTGATTCCTCGTTGATTGAATTGCAATTTACATTTTCCAATTTTTCTTCCAAACTTCTTGGCAAATATCCACATTTTCATCTCATTTGATAATTGAACAAGCAATCCTACAAAAATATGAAGATTTCACCACATTAATCCATAGAAATTCAATTTTCATCATTGAAGCCATCAAATGCAAAATTAACTAGAAACCCTAGTTCATTAGCTACAAAAATACCAAAAAACACACAAAAATTACATAATTAAACCTATTAAAAGCATGCAAAATATTGACTTATCACTTATGGATAGTGGATAGTTGATGATGATGGTTAAGGCTTGAAAATTTCTGCTTGAATTCCATAGCTGCTGGAAGAAAATTCCAGCAAAGCTAAGGTTAAAAATCTCTCATTATATCTCTGTTTTGAAGCTAAACTTTCAAGGACATCTTGTGTACTCAAGGTATGATAGAAATCTGAGCTTGCATGTTGAATATTACTAAAAAGAAATCAAGTTCCATGGCTGGAATTTAGTTCCTGCACTCTTGAAGCTGTTTGAGTTTTTCAGCCTTGATCCATGGCTTGAGTGTGTTGTTTGAGTTGGATAAATGTTTGAAAATAAACTGGAATCTTGTTGCTAAGACCCTAACCTACTGCATGGTTTAAACATTAAAACTTGCAATTTTAGCTAAGGAATTGACATGCACAAGGTTGTTTTGAAGGAAACTGATCACTGCTGGAAATTTGATGAAAAACCAAAGCTGTTGAAGCTTATTTACTAACTCTATGTTGCTGTTATGACTTGTACCTTGTTTATATATGTATGCATGTCAATTTTGGGTTGAAAACATGAGGTTTTGAGGGAAGGAAAATCAGTTTCCTCCAACTATTCACGTTCTGGAATTTCGCAGGACTGCTTGAGCAATCTGGGGAAAACAAGCATAATTCATTGTAGAAAAATCCGATTTGAGCTCTGTTTGTTGCGTTGGAAACTAGATTCATAGATGTTTAAACCCTATAAATTTCAGAGTCTAATTCATTTTCTAAAAATCCCAGTAAATTTTCAAAGTTGGCTGGAATTCAAAACTGTTTTCTTTCTCAGGTTTAAAAACAAAACTTTAAACAACCAATTTGACCTTCTTATAGTCTTATTTTTGCAGGGCTGTCTTCTAACCATTTTTAGGCCTTTCTATCTAGTTTCTAGTATGTGATTTTAAATCCAAAAGTTATAAGTTTTGATTGGTTTAGTGTCATGTGTATTTTATAGTATCACACTTTTGTAAAAATCTTTGGGTTGCAAACTTCTTTTAACTAAAGTCAAATACACTTTTACTAACTTATAGTGGTTTGTAGTTGTTTTAGGATGTGTGAGTAGGCAAGCTAAAATATTATAAAGCCTAATCAAATTTAAACGTCTCGAATCACAAGATATTCATCGAGGACAATAGTGACTTATATAAGTAAACGCTTAAGTTTAATTTAATCTAAGAATTAAGAATCGGTCTTTATTGGTCAAAATTGATTTTAATAATTAAAATCTTAATATGATAAATAAGTACTTCAAGATCTGGCGGAGAAGCAAACGAGGGTTTTGACACCGAAACTTTCGACTCACCAACCCAACTTTAACCTAACCGAGGCGAGTGTTCCAATCCATTTTTAAATCAAATATTTTGCTACTATTTGAAAATGACTTGTGAAATATTTTACTCGACTCATATTTGCAAGGAAATGAATTACCACTATTTTCAAGTAAAATGTTTTTCCAAATGAAATAATTTATGAAGGATTTATGAGGGTTCCAACTTGTTACTAAGTGATACTTGTTTGCTAAGTGTTCTTTGTTGCTAGTTGTGCTCAATTGTTTTCATGATTTGATTTGGGTGCTTAATTGCTTGATTGGGTGTATTTAAAGATATACTAGGGCTTCTATCGCTATAAATGAGTATTCGGATTGGTATTTTACTTATCTTGATTTAAAAGTATTTTATTACTAAATGTGTTCTATTAAACTATTACGTTTTGGTTTAAATAAAACTTGTTCTTCCCTTCTAATGAGGCTTGAGGTGAAAAGGCTGACCGTCAAGGGTCCCTCGCTCATAAAGGCGAGTGTATGCTTTATTGCACTCTCTTAAGGGGCTTGAAGGTTGAAATTGATTGTCAGTTGTCCCTCGCTTCCAAAAACGGTTTGACAAAGGAACCGAGTGTGTACTTTATCGCATCGGCCCCCTCATCCTATGAAAAATAATTTTTAAACTACCGTAATTGTGCCTGTGTGTGTCAATTGTCCATGACTGTGATGCTATTGCATGTTTTGTCGCAATAGGCTAGGCCGGGATCCCAAATTCCAAAGGCGAGTCGGCCTATTCCGAGCTGGCAATAGGGCTTGGTCGGGTATGTCGACGGCACCTACTATTGGTTTTCGGGCCCAAAGTTGGGAGTAAGAGGTTGGCGAATGGGAATCAGTGAAGATTGACCAGAGTACTGCAGACTCTATACCGACTGGATCAATGAGCACTGTATCCTTCTACTGTGACTGTTACTATTTTATTAAACCTGTTTATGTGGTGAAAAATTACTGTTTCGCAACTTTCCTTAAATGGAAACTTGTCGTACTTGGAAACTTGTCTTATATGGACATTACTGTTATAGAAAGCATGCTACACTAATGTGTTTAACTGATTGTTTGTTTTAGAACACTCACTGAGTGTAAAAGCTCACCCCATTATATTTTCCCTTCCCAAGATTTTCAGGGTTTTAGATCGGGAGCGGAGGTTTAGATCGAGATCAGATCTAGACTTTTGAAAGTTTGTTTTGTGTAAATATTTTACCAGTTGATGACTTCTAGAGACAATTTCTGCGAATTACCTTTTGAATTATTACATATTAAGGGTCTGTAGAATAAACTTTGGTGGTTTGTTTGATGTATTTAAGTTGAACCAACTTCTATGGTCGAGTCTTTAACTTAAACCCTAGTTAGAATGAATTTGACCAACCAAGTCCTAGCGAGAGTTGGGCAGGTGTTCCGCTGATACCCTAGGGTACGCCCTAGGGAAAGGTGGGGGCGACACAGAAACTCCAAGAAATAAGCAACTTAGAAATTCATCCACCGGGAAAAAAAGCAAACATAAACAATTAGTAAGGAATAAGAAGTCACTAACAAATTCAGGAAGTTCAGCAACGCAGCAAACTGACAGAAGGATGGCCTAAGAACAAACAACAATCCAGTGCAAGACATAGCGGTAAAGAGGTGCACAAATAACAAAAGACCAAACAGTCGAACGAAGCGGTGAAGTGGTGCAACCTTGATTTTTTTCAACATGAAATGACAACAAAAGCCTTGTCCAAGAATGGAATCCCGTCCATATTTGAAGGGTAAAAAAGGAATACGAGACCATTTCCGTCATTTCACACGAGGCATCATTAACTTAGCACCAATAGCTGTCACTCCCACTCACAAACAACCATTGCACATCAGCAAATAACCTACAAAATGACCGAAATGCCCTCTAAAACCTGGCTAAATTACTCAATTTACTCAGCAATAAAGGGGACGAAAATCCATTGTTGTTATGAAATAATTATTTTATTGTGGATGTCTATCACTTTATCTTATCTCCTCCATAAGGACGGAGCTGTCACGTTCTACGAGATGATAAGATTATTGTAACACGATTATCGAGAAGATAATTATCTTTATCTTATCACTTCATGCTTTTCGAGAAAATATCATCTCTACCTCTATCTCTATCATATCATTTCACATTTTACGAGAAGATGTCATCTCTATCTTATTAAGAATACAAATATAATTTGAACACTTCATATCTTCTCCTATAAATAGGGGTTCACCCTTTGTAATTTCATAATGAATTGAACTCCATTTGATTTTCTCTCTCTACTTCTCTCTCTACTTTCTCTACTTCTCTCTCTACTTCATATTAGTATTAGTTTTATAACACGTAATCAGCACGAGTCTCTACTATTGAGTATATATGAATAAAAAATCTCTGTCACTACTTTTAAAGGAAAGAAAAGCACGAGACTCTGCAAAAATTTTACTAGTGTTAGATCAATCGTTAGGCACTTCCTTGGATGATTTCTGGTAAACTTTTGGAGGTAACATTTCTTACTTTTCATTCATTTTAGTCCTTTGTCTTTCGAGACACTACATGACTGTCTTGTGAGAAGATGCAGAGATATAACTATGAATTCATTTCACTTTTCTTATAACTAACCTTTGAGTACAATTATTTGCCATAGACCAATCATTCAATTCAAATATATACCTATGGAATAATTTTTGAGGTTACATCTATTCTATTCGATTCTGCTTATTTATTTTTATTATCAAAGTATTATTTATTATTAGATGGTGAACTATATCTTGATACAAATGGATTTTGAAGACACCATTAATGAAAATAATGATGCTTAAAGGATCCACTTGTCCTTTGAAAGAAAAAGATCTGACCGCCTAAAAATGGTCATTTTTATAAGACTCGACATGATCAAATTAGCGAAGGTTATAATCTTTTGGATCAATTAGTGAATATATATTGCAATGTTTAGAGTTACTTCTCAATTAAAATTGTATGGAGAACTATCACTGATATAGACATGTGAAAAATATATTCTCCATATTTCACTCATCAAATATGCTCCAGAAGTAGCAATATCAAGAGAAGAAATTTGAGAAGTATTTTGAACTTATTGCATGCTTTTATTTAAAATTCGATTTAATAGATCTAGTCGATTCCCTGAAGTGAATATGACTAAATTTTGACCATAATCGTGAGCGAAGATAGATATGTGCCACCTAAAGTGGGATAATGAAAAATAAATATCATTTGTATAGCATTAAATGTCATTAGTCATGAATATATCACATAACTAAATATATTATTGACCTTTATTAAATATCATAAACAAACACCTGATATTTATTTAGAATTTGGTTATTTGTTATTTTTGCATATTTTATATCATTTTTTATCAGTTATGTTATTTATGAATTTTATTAATGTTTACATTTATTTGTAAGTTTCTTCATTAATTCTTTCTGAAGAAGAACATTTCTTTATTGTTTCTTCCTGAAGAAGAAATGGCTATATTACTTTATTATTTCTTCCTGAAGAAGAAACATTTCTTTATTATTTCTTCTTGAAGAAGACCCGTCTCTTTATTATTTCTTCTTGAAGAAGAAATGGATGTCAAATATTTGGGATTAAAAATTATGGTAATGATAGTATGTGTCTCATTAATAGTGCTATTATGCACACTATATTCCTATTTGAAAATAGGAGAGATAAATACAATAAGTAATGGTGGTAAAATAATTGAAAACTCCAAAAGAGCTACCACTATTTTTCTCCTCGAAGGAGTAAAATTTGTTATAAATGAAGTACTATACTCTCCCCAAATTTCGAAGGAATATATTGAATTTAAAAATATCCGTTGAAATGTATATCATATTGAGACACAAAATGAGACAATAACAGATATTATCAAGTAAGATAAAAGTTGATTATATCGCAAAACCATTCGAAGGAGGAATGGTTATTGTTATAGTTGTCTTTATTCTCATTTGATTTAATCAAAATCATCACTTACAGTGAAACAGAAGTTTACTGATCCCAACATATTTATGATTTGTCAAAAATAAGAGTCGACAATTATTCATACATATCCCCTTGTGATATCTGTGGCTCCAACAGAAATTTATATTGGCAGTAAATCACCCTTTACAATTAGAAATTATGCAATATTGATGGGTGATCTATCTATAAAATGAGATTGTACACTTCTCGATATTAGGGGGAGAAAATGATCAACCGAAAGGAAATCGTTTGAAAAATATTATTGGATTTTTTTTATTCTCATACCAAATAATGTGAACTGGAAGTTCAATAGATTATTTATTGCAAGTCAATTGTCAGTTATATTTATCGATTGTAGAAAAGTTATTGAATTGAATATTCCTGCAGGAAATATTATAGTTAATGTTGGCTATTT
Organism: Gardenia jasminoides; assembly: GCA_013103745.1. Classification (NCBI taxonomy): domain Eukaryota; kingdom Viridiplantae; phylum Streptophyta; class Magnoliopsida; order Gentianales; family Rubiaceae; genus Gardenia; species Gardenia jasminoides. Next base: position 44,863,320 of record CM023098.1, read on the forward strand.
TGATGATTAACAAACCACCATGATGATTTTTACTAATCCCCTTTTAAGTCTGAGTGTAGCAAAACATGTTTAATCTCAAAATTCCAGTCAGTAATCTGTCGGACGATACTGTCGGACGCAAGGCTGAGGTTCGGACGTCCGACAGGATGCAGTCAAAGAAGGATAGGCCACTGGTTCTGTTGAACCATGCTTTCGGACATCCGACAGTTTACGACAAAATTTCGAACAATGCTTTCGAACGGTCATCCAAGTTTCGGACGTTCGATAGGTTGAGAAGATGGACACATGAGCTTCTGGTTCTGTCGGACGGTGGAGTCCTTGGTTCGGACGTCAAACAGTCTACAACACAGGAACTTAACAAACTGTCGGACGATGGTTTCGGACGCAGATTTGAGTGTCCGACGTCCGACACACCCAACAGCTATATTTTCCTGCATTTAATTCAGAATCGTTGGAGCAGTTTGGGTGGTTAAATTTGCACCCTATAAATACCATAAAGGCTGAAAATGTAAAAAACTTTTTGTAACCATTACTTACAAGTGTTTAAGAGCAATTCTAGAGAGAATTTGTGTCTTCCTTCTTTATTGTAGTGTAGTGTGTGTGCAAACAAGCATTGCTTTTCAATTGTGAGAGTAAGGCTCAAGTATGTAGCATTGTGAGGGTTAGTAAGGCTGTTGTAAAACCTCTTGGCTTGATCAAGAAGAGATTGATGCAAGCAAGTGATGATCCTTCCATGTACAACTTGGTGTAATTTCTTCAAATTGAAGTAGCAATTGAATTTGAGGTATTGGACTTCAAGTTGGGTGCAACTTGGTAGTCCATTTGGATTTATCTCTCTTATTTGATTTTGTGTTTTTACTTTTGATTTTTTATTTGGTGTGATCCTCATATTTTGTCTTGAAAAACTTGTATCACCAAGGAAACTTGATCATCTCTAATTGTGTGTGTTAATTACTCATCAAGTTTTAATTTTTCATCAACCTAATTCACCCCCCTCTTAGGTTGCTTTCGGGACCTACAGTTAAAATTGATGTCCCTGAAGGACACATACAAGTGTTACAAATGAATTCAAAACCGACTTACCAAAATAAGATATATTGATTCAAATATCTCCAGAGACAAAATAAATGTCATGACAAAACTGAATCTCCTGAAAAGGTCACTCCTGAAAAGTCAACTCTTGAAGGGTCAACTCCTGAAGAGAATATATTATAGAAGTTTGAAATTGGATCCTACACGAAAAGAAGTTACATATTATGCAGCATATAACATTATGAACGAAAATGAGAATCACGAAAATATATCGATTGATGAATGTCGGTGAAAAAATGATTGGCCATAATAGAAAAATATGATCCAATTTGAATTGGATTCATTGGTTAAAAGAAAATATTTGGACCTGTAATCCAAACACCTGAAGGTGCTAAGTTCAAGGTTTTTCACAAAGATCTGGAGTTGATTATGATGAGACATATTCTCCAATAATGAATGAAATTACATTCAGATATCTTGTGAGTTTAGCAGTGCATGAAAAACTTGATATGCGTCTGATGGACATGGTCTAATACGATCCATGGCTGCCCAAGATGGAGGAAATCATTAGAAATCTTACAAGTCCATTAGCTTTGAGTCGGGGGTCCAAGCCCTTAAGCCTTTTGGACCTGGAGAAGTACAAAAGGTGGGCCAGCTAAGGAAAGTGCAGAAAAACGAGAGTCACAGACCGATCCGCGATCCAGTGCCTCGCATTTCCGTGCCCGCGTGTCATGATCAGAAGTGAAATTTCTTGCATCCGCGAACCAATCCGCAAGCCAAGCATCGTGGAACCAGATCGCGGATCTTTGTCGCTAAATTTTGTAATTTTTGTTTATTTTTATATTTTTCATAATTAAATTAGAACATCCCATGGTTCACCCCAGAGAGCCTTTGGTCGAACCCTGGGTTTAGTAGTGAGTTATCTGGTTATTTAGTAGGGAGTATTTAAACAAATCTCATGTACGATTCATTCAGATTATTTAGGTTATACAGAACCTTTCCTGAGAGTCTCTCTCTTGCTTCTTGAAGCATTTCTTGAATATCTTAAATCGTTCTAGGGTATTCAATCAGACTTATCAATCTAGAAACATGTTAGATTGTGGCATCCTCTACCATATCAAGGGATCGTTGGCCGTGTGATCAATGGGTTCTTGATCTTCCGCTGTATTCATTAAGTCAAACGCGTGTTACCTTCTAGATCCGTGGTAGTCTATACGGATTTCGTCACAAGGTTGGCGACGTTCGTATCAGCTGGTATCATGGAGAAGGTGTACAAGCTGACTTCCAAGTTGAAAATCCAGCCTTAGAGACTAGTTTTGTATCCCTTGTTCCATACGCGACGTTTCAAAACTTTGATCTTTTAGGAGTTGACTCTCCTCGAGCTACCTTCATAGAACTTTATCAACTCAAAGCTGCCTGCACTCATGGAGAGCAACCTCGAGTTCAACCTAAATGGGACATACCAGGCTATTACCTCCAGAATGTTCATGAGTTCAAGCAACTTTATTCCTCCGAATTACCTTTCGTGCCAAAGATCGTGTGGATCCTACGCTTGTGCGAGAGATATGTCGTGTGGATTGTTTTTATGAAGGTAATTTCATTGGCCATATCCTCTAACTTCGATTTGGGGACAAATCGCTTTTAAGAGGAGGGGAATGATACGATCCATGGCTGCCCAAGATGGAGGAAATCATTAGAAATCTTATAAGTCCATTAGCTTTGAGTCGGGAGTCCAAACCCTTAAGCCTTTTGGACAGTGGTGAAGTGCAAAAAGTGGGCCAGCCAAGGAAAGTGCGGAAAAATAAGAGTCGCGGACCGATCCGCGATCCAGTGCCTCGCGTGTCATGATCAGAAGCAAAATTTCTTGCATCCGCGGACCAATCCGCGAGCCAAGCATCGCGGATCTCAGCCACTAAATTTTGTAATTTTTGCTTATTTTTCTATTTTTTGTAATTAAATTAGAACAGCCCATGGTTCACCCCAGAGAGCCTTTGGCCGAACTCTGAGTTTAGTAGTGAGTTATCTGGTTGTTTAGTAGGGAATATTTAAACAAATCTCATGTACGATTCATTCAGATTATTCAGATTATACATAATCTTTCCTGAGAGTCTCTCTCTTGCTTCTTGAAGCATTTCTTGAATATCTTAGATCGTTCTAGGGTATTCAATCAGACTTATCAATCTAAGAACACGCTAGATTATGGCGTCCTCTACCATATCAAGGATCGTTGACCGTGTAATCAATGGGTTCTTGATCTTCCGCTGTGTTCATTGAGTCAAACGCATGTTACCTTCTAAATTCGTGGTAGTCTGTATGGGTTTCGTCACAAGGTTGGGGATGTTCGTATTATGGTCACTGCTTATCTATATTGGGCATTGAATAACAATATATACATGAAAATCCCTGAAGGATTTAGCATACCTGAAGCATGTAAATCAAGTTCTAGAGAGACTTATTTCATCAAATTGCAAGGTCTTTGTATGGTCTCAAATAATCTGGACATATGTGGTATAATCGCCTTAGTAAGTGTTTACTTAAGGAAGGTTATGCCAATGACCCAATATGTCCATACATTTTTATAAAGAAAAATGAGTCCAATTTTGTAATCATTGTTATATATATTGATGATCTCAATTTGATTAGAATTCCTGAAGAGTTGCAAAAGACGGTTGAATATTTGAAACGAGAATTTGAAATTAAAGATTTTGGAAAAATCAAATTTTGCTTTGATTTACAAATTAAGCATCTAGAAAATAGAATCTCTGTTCATCAAACTGCTTATACCCAGAAGATATTAAAGCGATTTTATATGGATAAAACACATCCGTTAAGTACCCCAATGGTCGTTCGGTCACTTGATCCTGTCAAGGACACTTTTAGACCAAAAGAGGAAGATGAAGAAATACTTAATCCTGAAATACCATATCTTAGTACTATTAGTGCACTAATATATCTTACTAATTATACAAGACCAGATATATTATTTGTTGTGAATCTATTAGCGAGATTTAGCCCATCTCCTATAAAGCGATATTGGAATGGTATTAAACATATTTTTCGCTATCTTCAAGGAACAGTTGATTTTGGCCTATTTTATTCCAATAAATCTCGACGTGAATTATTTGGCTATGCTGATATTAGGTATCTATCTGACCCACATAAAATAAAATCTCAAACTGGATATATATTCACATGTGGGGGTACGGCCATTTCATGGAGATCTACAAAGCAGTCAATGACTACCACTTCTTTATATCATGTTGAAGTATTAGCAATTCATGAGGCTAGTCGAGAATGTGTTTGGTTAAAATCAATGGCCCATTATATCCGGAAGAATAGTGAGTTATCATCTGAAAAAGAAAATCCTCCAATTATATTATATGAAAATAATGCAGATTGTATAATTCAATTGAAAGGGAGATATATTAAAGGAGATAAGACCAAACATATTTCACCAAAATTCTTCTTTACTCATGATTTGCAAAAGAATGGTGAAATTGATGTGCAACAAATCTGATCAGATAATAATTTGACAGATTTGTTTACCAAGGCATTGCCGACTGTAACATTTGAAAAGTTGGTGAAAAATATTGGAATGTGGTTGAAGGATTTCAAATGATGTTTTGAATCAAGGGGAGAAATAAATACATAAAAATAATGTACTCTTTTTTCTTCACTAGAATTTTTTTCCACAGGATTTTTTTCTAGTAAGATTTTAACGAGGCATATTCTTTGTGTAATAGACATCAAGGGGGAGTGTTATGAAATAATTATTTTATTGTGGATGTCTATCACTTTATCTTATTTCCTAAATAAGGACGGAGCTTTTACATTCTATGAGACGATAAGATTATCATAACACGATTATAGAAAAGATGATTATTTTTATTTTATCACTTCACATTTTACAAGAAGATATCATCTCTATCTCTATCTTATCACTTCATTCTTTACAAGAAGATGTCATATTTATCTTATTAAGAATACAGATATAATTTAAACTCTTCATATCTTCCCTATAAATAGGGTTCATCCTCCTCATCTCTATCACTTCATGCTTTACGAGAACTCTTACATCTCTATCACTTCATGCTTTACGAAAAAACATCATTTCTATATCTATCTTGTCACTTCACGCGTTATAACAGATAAGTGTATATTTTGCATGCTTTTAATAGGTTTAATTATGTAATTTTTGTGTGTTTTTGATATTTTTATGGCTAATTAACTTGGGTTTCTAGTGAAATTCTACATTTTATGGTTTAAATGAGAAAAATGCATTTTTATGGATTAATATAGTGAAAACTTTATGTTTTGTAGGATTAAATGCTCAATTATCAAATGAGGAAAATGAGGAAATAATTGCAAAGAAACTTGGATGGAAAGTTGGAAAATTGAAATTACTCGAAGTTGATGAAATTCAAAATTGGAATGATCAAAATGCAATTCAATTATCAAGGAATCAAATGGACAAAAGTCAGAGCAATTAACGCGCCAAGTTCACGACGAAAAACTCAGATTCTGTAAATTTTAAGATGATTCACGAGCTGATACGCGAAGCAACAATTGGAGAAAATCAATACCTCGCGAGTCGCTCTCATCGGAAGCAGGGTAGCTGATCCGCGATGCGATCTGTGAGTCCCTGCCTCGCGGATCCAGGTCGCAGATCCCTGACAATGACTGCTGTTGCAGCCGACATTCAGTTTTTCTAACTCACTTCCAGCTCAATTTTCAGACGAATTTCAATGAAAGCTGCGTGAAGAATCTTGTGAAGTTGATGAAACAACTCATGGCCAATTCAAATTACAATTTGCATCAACTTTACAGCTCATTTTAGATTGAAAATCAATGGATTCAATGCATGAAGACACACTTTGAAGAATTCAAGAAGATGAAGATTCATGAAGACATTTTTCTTGACTTTTGAAGGTCAAATTTGTCATGTGTTCACATGATAGAATTTTGGAAGTTTATGAATTCAATCATCTATAAATAGGATCTCTTGTAGACAAAGGAAAAAAAATGAGAACTTTAAGAAGGCTAGAATCACTACCAAAAATGTAGTCTTCACTAGTTTCTTAGTTTAGTTTAGTATAGTTAGTAGTATAGTAATTATGTTTAGCTAAGTTATTGTCTTGAGTTATGGATGAACTTTCTATATCTTGCTTGTGATGTTTACTCAGTTGATTGGTGCTATTATTTGAGCAAGTATTTAGTACTTTGGCTTTTATAATCATGATTAACCGGCCATTAATTGTGATAATCTCAAGGTGTTAAGTTTAAATGAAAATGAGGATTTGACAATAGTTCATGAAATGCTAAACCTAGGAGTTCTCTCACAAGTGTAGGGAGGCGCCTTTGTGGTTTTAGTAATTTATTTCATATAATTTCATTGAGCAAATAAGCTTGTAGTTAATTCCATAATCACGCTAGTAGGTATGGTTTAACTATAAGTATAGTTGATTCACTACGAAAGTAAGTTTCACGTGCAGTAGAAAATTATGCCATGTTTAGCCAAAGTAATAACATTAATTCAACCGGTAACTTCATTTGCAAGAGTAGTAAGGAATTCCATAACTTGAGGTGCTCTTAATTGTTATTTTTTACTTATTTCATTTTATGTCTGTAGTTTAGATTAATTTATATGCCTGTGACAGTCTAAATAATAGAGTAGTTCGAAAATCACCGGTACTTGACATTCTTCCTTGTGGGATCGACACCTATACAACCCTATACTCGATAAACGATCTGTATGCTTGCAGAAAACGGGATGTTTAGGTTTTATATTAAAATTTGGTGTATGGTAAAACGTCGTCAAGTTTTTGGCGCCGTTGCCGGGGAAGAATTTGTTCAATATCGATGCTAAGAACAACTTTATTATTTTAGATATTTTTTATTTTCATGTTTATATAGTAGCTATTCTCCTTCACTAATCTTGCTTTTAGTGTATTTGAAAGCATTTTTAGGTTTCAAGAAAGAATAGCAAGGACGTGAATCAAGGCTTGAGAGAAGGAAGTTTGGCAATGGACCCCTACAATTTTCAAGGCTATAATTATGGAGGTAATCAAAGGATGTTCGAAGGTATGTCATTTGGAGATTGCACAAGGAGTATTAGTGCTAAACTTGATTATATTACATTAAATGTGCAAATGGATACCATTACGAATTTGCTTGAACAAAAAAGGAATGCTAATGCTTTTAATTCTAATTATGTGATTTGTGACTTATGTGGAAATAATCATGATACATATACATGTATGCAAGCACAACATGTGGATTATTATGATGAATTTGAGCATTACAATTCTTGTTTTGATCAAAATGGTGCTAATTGTGATAATCCTTACACTTATGGTTGGAATAATCCATGCGTTTATGATGATTCTTCATGTTTTTATTATTACCAACCTAATGTTGTTCAAATTGACTCAAAGCAATCTTGGGAAATAGCTATAGAAAAGTTAGCTAATACAGCTTCCAATAATTTGATAGGGTTGAGAAAAGATTAGATGAATTAGCTTTTCACTTTGAAGGAATACAAGACCAATTGCATAATTTGTGTGAAGTTATTTCATGTAGTGAAATGCCAATTGACCCTAATATCAATGGTGAGAATGTTGTGTGTGAACGTGGAATACATTTTGATGACAATGATAAATCTTATTTGCATTTCAATGATGAAATGTCCACTTCACATGATGATGATTTTGGAATGAATTTTGAACCTCAAAAGAAAAGCATGAATGATGTTTATATAACCCCTTTTGAGAAATGTGGTGAATGTATAGATTCTAAGGTCATTATATCCCAAGAAGACCATATGGACATTCATTTGATAAGTTCTCAAGTGGTGGAACAAGGTAATATTTATAACTCACTTGAGGTAGGTAAACCTCTTCCTTCTTTCTTATCATTTGATAAGACTCACATGGTTGAGTCACCTTTCAATGATCCACTGCGTCCTCAATTGGTGGATTATGCATTGACTAAACCTCCTTGATGAAAAGGGGAATATAATCAAGCTAATGACTATAAAAGAGCGCTTGTTGGGAGACAGCCCAATTTTGTTAAAGTTTGTGTTAGTTTGGTGTGATTTTATGTTTAGGCATGTTTGTTTTATGTTTTTAAGTGTGTTTGTTTTGTTTGTCTTGTAGGAATATCAAGCATGGCAAGATCTACCTTTTTGGTGCACCATGAATAGTGAAAATGCAAACATCTTCATACCTCAATTTGTGTTTTAGTTGTTTTTGATTCGAGAAATGAGGTTAATTATGTACACATGTTAGAGAATGTGCATTGCATAATTAACATGCAGGATTTTTGTTCTAAAAATAGTAGAAATTGATTCTCCAATGAAATAGTTGCAGAAAAGTTGCAGAATCCAATTTACAGCAGGATCCGCGAGATGATACGCGAGATATACATCACGGATCTGAGGCTAGCGGATCAGAATCAGAGAAGTTTTCTGGGGATCCGCGGACCAATACGCAATGTATGCATCGCGGATCCATGGGTTGCGGATTTGGTTTTGAGAGCTTCGCAGACAAATCAGCGAACTGAAACGCGACCTGTGCCTCGCGGATCAAGGAGTTTAACCTTTTCCTGCAGTTTCTTGTCAAATTTTTCAGGCATTAAAAGTTATTCAATGGCAAATGACAAAGTGGACCAATTCAATCTCTTTAAAAGGGGAGTATTTCTTTCTTTCCTTTCTTATCTTTCTATCCCTTCTTACACATTGAGGGCAATGTGCATTTTGAGTGTGGGGGGGAGGAATTATGTGATTGTTATGTGATTGTTATTTGGAGAAAATTTGTAAAAATTTGCTAAAATTTTTTGACAAATCCTGTACCAATTTGCTTCAATTTCTCAAATAATTTGGAGATGACTATTTTGTGATTAAAATTTTTATAATTTAAGGAAAGTATATCTTGTAAAATGGAGGAAATTATGCATGATGTTGTATGTTTAATGAGATTTCTTCTCTTTATTTGATTTTACATAGCAGAGTGATAAATGTGGTCGATAAATGTAGTACTTTTCTTATGATTATTCTTTTGAAGGAATATTTATTTATGTTTCTATGAAAAAAAAAGAAGAAAAAAAGAAAGAGAAAAAAAGAAAAAAAAAATGAAAGCTCTACTTCAATGTGCTTAGTAACCGGGAGTATTCATCTAAAAATGTCGACTTTCGCATAAAATGGTGCTTGAATAAAAAGTAGACAAATAAGTGAAATGTTGAGTAACAGGGGATTTTCATCTAAAAATGTCGATCTTCTCATCAAAAGGCACATTCACAATTTAAATATATGTTTGCAATGATATATGAATAAATCCCTCTCTTGAAAATAATTATGGATTTATGAAGCATTTTATTGACTATATGATTTACTTTGCGTGTGAAATTGGGTGAAGAATGAGAAATTGAATTGAGTTAGTTGAAATTATGGAATGATTACTCTCTTTTACTTGATATTATAAGTACTTGTGGTTTAATGGATGATTGCAAAATGGTTATCTACCTTGTTTAAAGAAATTGAAAATAAAAGTGCACAAACGCTTAAATCATTGTTGGTTTGTATTTCTTAATTGCTTGAGGACAAGCAATGATTCAAGTGTGGGGGAATTTGATAAATGTATATTTTGCATGCTTTTAATAGGTTTAATTATGTAATTTTTGTGTGTTTTTGATATTTTTATGGCTAATTAACTTGGGTTTCTAGTGAAATTCTACATTTTATGGTTTAAATAAGAAAAATGCATTTTTATGGATTAATATAGTGAAAACTTCATGTTTTGAAGGATTAAATGCTCAATTATCAAATGAGGAAAATGAGGAAATAATTGCAAAGAAACTTGGATGGAAAGTTGGAAAATTGAATTACTCGAAATTGATGAAATTCAAAATTGGAATGATCAAAATGCAATTCAATTATCAAGGAATCAAAGGGACAAAAGTTGGAGCAATTAACGCGCCAATTTCACGACGAAAAACTCGAATTCTGCAAATTTTAAGAGGATTCGCGAGCTGATAAGCGAAGCAACAATTGGAGAAAATCAATACCTCGCGAGTCGCTCTCACCGAAAGCAGGGTAGCTGATCCGCGAGTCTCTGCCTCGCGGATCCGAGTCGCGGATCCCTGACAATGACTGCTGCAAGTTGTGAAATCCAGTTTTTCCAACTCACTTCCAGTTCAATTTTCAGACGAATTTCAATGAAAGCTGCGTGAAGAATCTTGTGAAGTTGATGAAACAACTCATGGCCAATTCAAATTACAATTTGCATCAACTTTACAGCTCATTTTAGATTGAAAATCAATGGATTCAATGCATGAAGACACACTTTGAAGAATTCAAGAAGATGAAGATTCATGAAGACATTTTTCTTGACTTTTGAAGGCCAAATTTGTCATGTGTTCATATGATAGAATTTTGGAAGTTTATGAATTCAATCATCTATAAATAGGATCTCTTGTAGACAAAGGAAAAAAATGAGAACTTTAAGAAGGCTAGAATCACTACCAAAAATGTAGTCTTCACTAGTTTCTTAGTTTAGTTTAGTATAGTTAGTAGTATAGTAATTATGTTTAGCTAAGTTATTGTCTTGAGTTATGGATGAACTTTCTATATCTTGCTTGTGATGTTTACTCAGTTGATTGGTGCTATTATTTGAGCAAGTATTTAGTACTTTGGCTTTTATAATCATGATTAACCGGCCATTAATTGTGATAATCTCAAGGTGTTAAGTTTAAATGAAAATGAGGATTTGATACTAGTTCATGAAATGTTAAACCTAGGAGTTCTCTCACAAGTGTAGGGAGGCGCCTTTGTGGTTTTAGTAATTTATTTCATATAATTTCATTGAGCAAATAAACTTGTAGTTAATTCCATAATCACGCTAGTAGGTATGGTTTAGCTATAAGTATAGATGATTCACTACGAAAGTAAGTTTCACGTGCAGTAGGAAATTATGCCATGCTTAGCTAAAGTAATAACATTAATTCAACCGGTAACTTCATTTGCAAGAGTAGTAAGGAATTCCATAACTTGAGGAGCTCTTAATTGTTATTTTTTACTTATTTCATTTTATGTTTGTAGTTTAGATTAATTTATATGCCTGTTACAGTCTAAATAATAGAGTAGTTCGAAAATCACCGATACTTGACATTCTTCCCTGTGGGATCGACACCTATACAACCCTATGCTCGATAAACGATCTGTATACTTGCAGAAAATGGGGTGTTTAGGTTTAATATTAAAATTTGGTTTATGGTAAAACCTCGTCAAATTTTGGCGCCGTTGCCGGGAATCGAACCCGGGTCACCCGCGTGACAGGCGGGAATACTCACCACTATACTACAACGGCGTCAAAAACTTGACAACGTTTTACCATACACCAAATTTTAATATAAAACCTAAACATCCCGTTTTCTGCAAGTATACAGATCGTTTATCGAGCATAGGGTTGTATAGGTGTTGATCCCACATGGAAGAATGTCAAGTATCGGTGATTTTCGAACTACTCTATTATTTAGACTGTAACAGGCATATAAATTAATCTAAACTACAAACATAAAATGAAATAAGTAAAAAATAACAATTAAGAGCTCCTCAAGTTATGGAATTCCTTACTACTCTTGCAAATGAAGTTACCGGTTGAATTAATGTTATTACTTTAGCTAAGCATGGCATAATTTCCTACTGCACGTGAAACTTACTTTCGTAGTGAATCATCTATACTTATAGCTAAACCATACCTACTAGCGTGATTATGGAATTAACTACAAGTTTATTTGCTCAATGAAATTATATGAAATAAATTACTAAAACCACAAAGGCGCCTCCCTACACTTGTGAGAGAACTCCTAGGTTTAACATTTCATGAACTAGTATCAAATCCTCATTTTCATTTAAACTTAACACCTTGAGATTATCACAATTAATGGCCGGTTAATCATGATTATAAAAGCCAAAGTACTAAATACTTGCTCAAATAATAGCACCAATCAACTGAGTAAACATCACAAACAAGATATAGAAAGTTCATCCATAACTCAAGACAATAACTTAGCTAAACATAATTACTATACTACTAACTATACTAAACTAAACTAAGGAACTAGTGAAGACTACATTTTTGGTAGTGATTCTAGCCTTCTTAAAGTTCTCATTTTTTTCCTTTGTCTACAAGAGATCCTATTTATAGATGATTGAATTCATAAACTTCCAAAATTCTATCATATGAACACATGACAAATTTGGCCTTCAAAAGTCAAGAAAAATGTCTTCATGAATCTTCATCTTCTTAAATTCTTCAAAGTATGTCTTCATGCATTGAATCCATTGATTTTCAATCTCAAATGAATTGTAAAGTTGATGCAAATTGTGATTTGAATTGGCTATGAGTTGTTTCATCAACTTCACAAGATTCTTCACGCAGGTTTCGTTGAAATTCGTCTGAAAATTGAGCTGAAAGTGAGCTAGAAAAACTGGATTTCGCAACTTGCAGTAGTCATTGACAGGGATCCGCGACTCGGATCCGCGAGGCAGAGACTCGCGGATCGCATCGCGGATCAGCTACCCTGCTTCCGGTGAGAGTGACTCGCGAGGTATTGATTTTCTCCAATTGTTGCTTCGCGTTGATGCTCACAAATCCTCTTAAAATTTGCAGAATTCGAGTTTTTCGTCGTAAAATTGGCGTGTTAATTGCTCCGACTTTTGTCCCTTTGATTCCTTGATAATTGAATTGCATTTTGATCAATCCAATTTTGAATTTCATCAATTTCGAGTAATTCAATTTTCCAACTTTCCATCCAAGTTTCTTTGCAATTATTTCCTCATTTTCCTCATTCGATAATTGAGCATTTAATCCTTCAAAAACATGAAGTTTTCACTATATTAATCCATAAAAATACATTTTTCTCATTTAAACTATAAAATATAGAATTTCACTAGAAACCCAAGTTAATTAGCCATAGAAATATCAAAAACACACAAAAATTATATAATTAAACCTATTAAAAGAATGCAAAATATACACTTATCAACAACTACAAATATAATTTCAATTCTTCGTATCTTCTTATAAATAGAGTTCAGCCTTTCTAGAATTCAAGTATTTTCTCCCTCTACTTCTCTCTCTATTTTCTGTACTTCTCTGTCGAAGCCACCGACCATTCCAATTGAAACTCGCTCTTTTATATTGGTAAAGGATTTCCATAATCCTCCCTTTTGTCGTTTTCAAAATTTTCCCAAAATGCAAGCGCTAATAAGTTAATCTTCGCTCAACTCTCTTCTATTAGCAGCAGAGCGAAGATACGAGAGCCGGGGCCGCCGCTGCCATCTTCGAACAACGCTCGAACTCGCCGGTGGTCAACAACAATGTCGTCGAAACCCTTATCTCCCGAAGAAGGAGAAGAAGTAGCAGTAGAAGAAGAGCAACAAGTAGTGACTCCATGGGAGGTATCTGCCAAACAAGGCGGCAAAATCGACTACGACAAGCTTATTGACCAATTCGGCTGTCAAAGACTCGACGAGTCCTTAATCGACCGCGTCCGGCTCCTCACCAATCGGCCTCCTCACGTTTTCCTCCGCCGCGGTGTCTTCTTTGCCCACCGCGATTTTACAGATATTCTCGACGCCTACGAAAGAGGAGGCAAGTTTTATTTGTATACCGGTCGTGGACCTTCTTCTGAAGCGTTGCATCTTGGCCACCTTGTTCCATTTATGTTCACCAAGTATGTTGTTTTGGCTTCTTTTCTGCCTTTTTTTTTTTTAATTTGGAATTAATTTGAGCTTTTTTTTTTTCTCATTTTTGTTGCTTTCAATGAGCTGAATTTCTTGTTCCCGATGAAGAGACTTTGTAACTTTTTTGATTTGCTAGTTTCTGAGTATCCAAAGTTTGTTATTCGGGTAATGTCTTTGTAGTTTTGTTATATTCGGAATTATGTTTCTCAAAATGCTTTATTTTGCTTTTGTATCTTCGTATTTAATTTTAAGCCTTTGATAGCGGATTTATTGCAGAATGTTGTGGATTTATGTTGAAATGCTGAAAACCACAATTTGCACTGGTAGGAAATATTTTGGGAAATAAATATTCGTTCAAAACAAGCGTTCTCCTCTAAAATGAGATTGTTTATATCACCTCGTGCAACAAGGTTGAGAATGTGTTTTTCCAGGTACTTGCATCAAGAATTGGACGTTCTCTCATTGCTTATGCAACTTGCTCCTTTTGTTTCAAATTCTTTCTTAAATTAATAAATTTGAGAATGATGTACTATTTCTTGTCGACTTTGAACGGTGAACTGTCAAATGCGATAGTAGTTTTTGTAAGTTTAGATTGACTTAGATTGGAATATGTTTTTCTTTTGGTTCTCCTGTTTCAATTGGTGGAGCTTTGGGATAGAAATTTAGAATCCAGTTGGTTGCAGGTACTTGCAGGATGCGTTTAAGGTTCCACTTGTAATACAGTTGACCGATGATGAGAAGTGCATGTGGAAGAATCTTTCAGTAGAAGAGAGTCAGAGACTTGCACGAGAGAATGCTAAGGACCTGATAGCATGTGGATTTGACATTTCAAGGACCTTTATTTTCTGTGATTTTGATTATGTTGGTGGGTATGTAATTTGTTTCTTAACTTGTGAGTTTGACTTATACATATGTTGCTACTCCTTTTAAAATTTATTGTTGTGGTAATTTGCTTTTATCTTTTTTTTTTTTTTCGGTGCAAGGATGTTGTCTAACCATTGTCGATTGCATACATGATTGTTAGATCAAACCATTGTTGATTACGTACATCTGGATGCATGCTTGTTAATTTGAAATGTCTTCCACTGGTATGGATGTAGCTATCACTTTTATCAACTTAATGCAGACATTCTATTAATCAATCTATTTTTTCCCCCTTCCCAGCAATACCAGGCTGATGAGTAAGCATAACTTGCTGAAGTTCCATGCATGTTAATCAACCAATAATGCTTTATTGTGTTGCTATTTTTTGTCGGTATGCTAACACTAACACTACAGATTATAAGTCTCTTTTAGAGCTATTTTTGTTGCGAAGCTTGTGACCTAGGTTTTTTTTTTTTTTTTGGGGGGTTTATCATGAAGGCAAATGAAATATGAAATATTCTCGAACTTGTGAGATGTCACGTTGTTGGACTGATAAAAATACTAGTAATAGTGCAAGAAGGAATATCTAGAGGACCTATGATACCATATGTTTGGAAATCAGTTGGCTGTTAACATGGAGAAAATTCTGAGTGTCCCATTCAGTATTTAGAAATGTTTGCTTTTTGGTATTCAGAATTAGATTTAAGCATGCTGAAGTTCCCTAACCGGTCTGCGATGAGAGAATACTTTCCCTTGATGTATAAATATTCTTCTGTGAGATGGAGGAAGAAAGAAGTTGTCTATCCTGTTTTTGAGGCGTCTGTCAATACCACAGTTGGTCAAGCTCATTCTTTAGCCTCATAATGTGGACATGTTGTTTGGTCCTGCAAGTCAACATTTCACAATTGAAGGGTTATTGTATACAAGTTCAAGGGTGCGGTTGAGTATGTGCAGCAATAGCAGTTGACCTTAGGTGATATACCGGTTCATTTAATGCATTTAAAATCTGTTTAATGTTGGGGTTTATTTGGATACAAAATTTTTTGATTTATTTCCCTACTTACATCATCAACACGTTTTCCATTCACCTTTTTATCTCACATACATCACATCAAAAAAGTACTACAGTATTTAGATAACCAAATAATCCCAAATAATCTACTATTCTCATGAATTCTTGGGTTTTGACAAATGCTTTAAACCTAAATGCTCTATCTTATATTAATTCCTTTTCTTACAAAATCAATCAGTTGGATGACCTCTCTTATCATGATCTGTATGTCAAAGTTTGATTCTTCTTTCTTGTTTAACACTTGTACTTATCTGTCTTGTTTTGCCTTAGAATTTCATGACCAAATGCTAGAAATATGAGACGATAATCTAGATTGTCCTTTTGTTTTTGTTCTAGTCTTAGGCAAGCATTGACCTCTAGATGCAAATGATATGGTAAAGTGACAATAGTCAATATCATATAACTCGTGGTGTTTCACACTGGCTTCCTGATACTTGTGAGTTTTGTCCATAGCAAATTGATTTGCTATGGTCATCTGTGCAACAATTATTGGGTTTATGTCCTCCATGCTGCCCAAAAAAGGCAGAGGATGTCGCTCGTGTAGCTAAATGGAATGACTTTAGCTTTGATTATCTGCTAACTTGATCATGATTTTGTTGTAGTGGGAAATCTTTCTTGTCTGATGAACTTTTTATATAGAGTCTTGTTATAATTCTTACGAGATTGAGATTGCAATAAAATATAAAAGAGTGAAGATGTGTATTTGCTTAGACATGTAACCTAGTGATTACTTCCTGGGTTTGCTCTGAAAAATATTACATACATTGTTTTTGTTTAGGAATATAGAATTGAATCTGCTTTTCCCTCATTATGAGATAAATGGATTTCAATTTGCTTTTGGACTGAGAGACATAATAATATTCATTGCTTGAGATTTGGTTTCTTACCACCATCAAAAATAGCATATCTTTTGATGTTGCATATCTTTTTTGCTGCTAAAGTATTCTTACACTAGTATTTTCTGTTTAGTGCTTTCTACAAGAACATGGTGAGGGTTGCCAAATGCGTCACTTACAATAAGGTGATCAATTTGGAATGACATTAGCAATCATGTTGGGTTGCTAGCTGCTATATTGGATAGTTCATCGATGTCCTGAATATTAGTGATTGGTGCTGTCTGTCAGGTTGTTGGCATTTTTGGTTTCAGTGGGGAGGATCACATTGGAAAAGTTAGTTTCCCTCCTGTTCAGGTAGGAGCTTTTAATTGATTGTACTTGGTAATTTGTGGTGTCGGCCATAACGTTAATGTGGATTTTTTTCCTTCTTATTCTGGTTTCACAATTTTGAAAGCTTTATTTAAAATTTCGTATTGCTTTTTGAGTGAGGGGAACTACCTCTCCTTTTCTCCATTTCTTCGCACTCCACCTCTTGCAGAATATGTATATGCTCCATCCTGAAGTAGGGGAATGATTCAGAGAAACAGTTTAACATTTTCTTTTCCAGGGGAATGATTCAGAGAAACAGTTTAACATTTTCTTTTCCTCTAGTTAATAGTTTCATCATGTTTGTGCAGTACTCATGAGTCACTTGGATGGTTAAGTGTTTGAGGCTGACTGGTAGAAGTTGTTTTCCTCCCTTCTTACAGAAAAGATATCCTATACCTATAAATGCCTCGTTTCCTGTTTGTTAGTGATCTAGGACAAGGTAGGGGAGATCTTGCCTACCCACGCTAGCTGAAGAATGTGAGGGTCAGATGGCTGTTTTGAGCTCCCCGTGAACACCAATGTATGGAAAAGTACGGGGAAAAGATTGGGTCTTAGGTGGATGAAGTAAAAAACAACTAACAAGTTACATGTTATTCATCAATCACCCTCTGCCCAGAATAAAATAGGGACATGGGTAGTTCATAAACTATGGACTTTCTAAAATATGTAGAAACTCCTATTTCCTACTCCAAATAGGATAACAAACTAGTTGTAGAGCTTCCTGACAGCTACGCCAATTATTTACCAAATATAACAAAGCAGTAGAACTGCCTCAATGACACAATGTCTGGAAATTACTGCAAACAAGTAAGCGCCCATTTGTCCTCAATGCCCAATTTTCTTCAAACAATTTATTGCAGGGATTAAGTTCCCACAACACTGGAACCATCTTTATTCCCTAGGAAATGCCATGGACACATTCCTTTAGACCAGAAATTCTTGCTTGTAAGTGATCCCGCAGCTTTGTTCTTAGGCTTTTGAAGATGACAATACTTATCCTACTAGCCTATGGCTGTGTCATCACTTAGTTTCAAAAACAGATTTTTTGTTGATGCAACAAACTTTCAAATTGGAAATCCTTTTCCATTTGATATAATCAATTTACTGTCACTGAGGTGAATTGCATTTGAATCCTCAAGTTTATCCATGTTGAAAGTTACATTTGGGCTTGTTATAATGTAACAATACTATTCTGAGAATTGGTGTGGTCTAGTATATCTTAATCTGGAACGGTGAAAAGTTTGCAGTACACTGTATACACTTCCTTTCTCCTCCGAGTTCAGTTAATTTTTGGTCATTTATTGGGCAGGTGTTGGATCTGTTTCATGTTCAAGCTTAACTTATCACTTTAAAATATGAGTTGACACCTTAAAATTCTGTATTGATATGAATTCTCACTTTTCTTGTGATAACATCCTTTCGCGTGAGAGTTCAAGTTGGTCTTTTTAGTGATTCACTCGTAATCTAAGTAATTTTGTTTAATTTTTCATTCTTTCCTCTAGTTCGATTGTAAATTTTTATTTCTTTCTGCATGTGTTTCTGTTCATAAGTTGTTTTCATTCTCCATATGGGATTTTCAGTTTTGGCTTGCCACTCTTTGTTCATACATATGCTTTGGTCAGTTTGTTGTGTTTTACTTCCCTTTGTACATGATCATACAAATTTTGCTTTCAAAACGATAGAGAACTAAATAGTAAGCTCCAAAGATGTCTAGGAATTATCTTTTAGGTGACCTTCATTGAGATATGTCACACCAGAGAGACCTCCCTCTTGTCCCTGTAATTAGGTTGACTTGTTCTTAGTTTCCATGTCTCTAAGTTACATATAGGGGATCCCTACTGGTGCAATTTGCTTTATTATAGATAAAAGTTTTTTAACATCTTTGAGAGATTTTTAGAGAATCTAAATCCATCTTCTAAATACTAGACATCAGTAGATTTGAAATTCACTTTTTAATTCTAAAGACCCTTAACCACTGGCTAATGTCCCGCAGCCGGGGGTTGGGGGAAGAATTGGCAAGTGTGTCAATGATAAAGAGATTGTACTTTTGTAAAAGGTCATGTTCTGCAAGTCAGCATCAAATAATGAAAATCAATTAGGTCAGTTTAATTCTAGAGCGATCTCAATGCACCATATTATAAAGTGGTTAGGAATATTTATTGTTATTATGAATCTGTTTTTTAGGATTTAGAATTTTTACACTTTGAACTCTTGGCATGAAACTGTCATTTCTGCTTCTAGTTAGTGATCTAGATTTGGATAATTTTCAGGCTGTTCCATCCTTTCCAAGTTCATTTCCGCATCTCTTCTCTGGTAAAGAAAATCTTCGCTGCTTGATTCCATGCGCAATTGACCAGGTTCACTCTCACTCCACCATGTTACTTGATTTTTGAGTTTGTAAAAACTTCTGCAGTCTCATGATTTTGTATGATAATTGTGGTTGTTTTAAATTCGCTATTGGATGATTTCATTGCTCAATTGATTTTGTGTGACATGGTTACTTTCCCTTCACATGATAGATGTTTAGTTGTTAAGCTGGTCAAAAAAATTAACCTTGTCTGCAGTCACACATTTGATGAAATTTTCTTCCTTTAGTTACCGGTAATTAGTCTTAGTGGAGGAAAGTTTTTCAACTTGCTAACTGGAAGCTACGAATGAAGTGTTTGTCCAAAATACAGTATCCCACCTTAGCAACATCTATCTTCTCGCTTAGTTCACTTTGTCACCTCTCTCTCTCTCCCTCCCTCCCTGCTTATGCTGTAAATCTCCACTCGCCTGTATTCCTTTCCCTTTCTGTCTGGCATCTTTGAGTTCCATTTTCCTTGACTGCCTGATATCGTGTTGCAAATCCCTTGTCTGTCTTCCATCCCTTTTCTGTCTGGGATCTTTGAGTTCCACCTTTCCTGGACTGCCTGACATCTCTTCCTCCGTTTGCATCCCACTTTTTTCTTCCCTCCTTTCCCTGCATTCCCAAATCTTCCTCTCATTTATACTTTCCCCAGTTTCCTAGGATTAATTGCCTAATCTCAATGTAATAGAGTATAGATCTTTTGCCTTTTTTGGGATAGGAACCAAATTGCTATTAAGTTTTGGAAAAACAAATGTACAGCTTACTTATTTCTTGCTTAAAGCAAGTTATAGAAGGTGAATTTGGTCTAATGGTGACTTGACAGATGGGTGATGTGGCTTGTGGAGGGGCAGGAAATAGGTCTGTTGGCTTTGGGTAAAGCAGCTAGTGGGAGGGTGGTTTTGGGATGTTGGGTAAGGTGGTAGGGCAGCCCCCACATCCATCAACTGTTGTGGTGGCCAGTGATGGTTCTTATTTACCTTTTCAATATATATATATATATATATATATATATATGAGTGTGTGTGTGTGTGTGTATGTGTGTATTGGCTATTTGTTTATAGTCTGCATGATGATGTGGTGGTTATGGTGGTGCTGGCAATGAAGGAGCTGGTAGTGGTCTGCAGGTCTGGCCGCTGCTAGTTGGAAAAAACTAATACAATAAGTGGGCTCTTTTCCGTCAATGTAAACCTATTATATAGGTCAGGTGTGATATTCGTGTTGTCTTCTCTGGTTTGTATACTGCTTTCCTTTTAAGAAATGACATAAGCTTACTTTTTGATGTCTTTACTTGGATTCTCTGCTCATTACCACCTCTGAACTTTGTCTTTCTAGAACACCAGAGATCCCCTAATATTGTAACTACAGCTTTGTTGTATTCCCCAAGGTCCATTTGCGAGAAGCATGTTACTCAGCTAAAGAATAGTGTAGTGAGGTCCTGGGCCTCTTGGTTGACTGCGCAATACTAAAGGGATGCAGTATAAGAAGTTAGCCTCAGATTTCTATTGATGCTAAAAACATGTGAGAGCGTAAGAAGGTTGGATGAAGGAATTGATTCATCCACTTTCCTTCATTATAAGATAGAAAAATAAAGATCCAAGGATGGACCTCCACTCAAAGGAAAAAAGAAACTTTTGATGTTTCATGGAGGTAGGAAAGGAGGTAAAGAGTGGCATCTCCAAATGACAGATCTTGGCAACCAAATTTGTACATTTAACTGAATAAGTGGGGAAGAGATGAGATACTTGGTTAATTCCTATTTCACATGGTGCATGCATATCACATGGGCAGTTGTGGATGTTGTCGTTTACATATATTGACAAAACATGAGAAATTTCAAAAGAATTGGAAAAAAGGAAAATCTGAAACTCATTAAGTGGGCTTATGTTGGCTAAGATTATATGAAAGAGTTACCATATGTACATGCTAAGAGATATATATATGCTTTAATATCTTTCCACCAAATCCCACATCGAGTACACACAGATGAATCATTTGATGATATATTGAGTATCCAAAAAGAACTCGGACCATGGTTGTTGCAGCCAAGTGTCAGGGCCAATGAGCCAGATTCAGTGGTGTTATAGTGTAAAAATCAAATAGGACCTAGTGCTTAAGGCAAGCTTGGACTTCATGAAATGCTTGAGCTTTTGGACCCATGACCGTGCAAGGATGTTGCCAGGCACCCTGTTAGTGCAGCATATCCAAGTGTACAAAAAGGTCAAGGCTGCATTAGTTTCCAGTTGCCTCTACATATGTAGGTCCCCTCTCATGGTGCCAAATTTGCTGCCTATGCTAGCCTATATGATCGGGCACATCCCTATTAGCATATCATCTTGTTCAGAAGTTCAGTTATTTAATTTTCACCTTCAAAGAGCACTTCAATTACTTTTATTGTTTTTGCCATGTTTATCCACTATGTTCCCAAACACGTTCCTAGTCTAATCATCTGTGAAACATTATGTAGAACTACATTTTAGCTCAAGAAATTTATATATAAAGTTTATTGCATTCATTCTTTTATTTGTCTCTCATGAATGTGGAACTACCAAATTTGATTTTTAATTTTGATGATGATATGTTGATGGTGTTGTCAAAGGTATCCATTAAAATATCTTTGATGATAAGAAAATCTAAGATACGTTAAAGTTTCAAAATGGACATTGCATATTTCATGAACTTTTCATCAACATTCAATAAGGAGACAAATCATACTCAAACAGTCATTATGCCTAAATAACCAGATACTGGTTCTTTGACACAAGTCAAAGTGAAAATACTTGTATATAGGGATGGTGAAGTGCACATCCCTTTGTTTAATTACTACTGGAAATAATGTAGGTGTTTTTGGGTTTGGTTGATTGCTGAAGTACAATTATCTCTTTGTTTGTATTTAAAATGAGGAATAAATAAATCTGGCAAAATAGGCCTGAAATCTGGAACACTCCCAAACTTTTTTCTAATCCATTTCGTGCAAAAATATTTAATTTCAATGTGAAGGTTGTAATAGCTCATGTTTTACTGAGGCTATGTACATAATTTAACAACACTGACTTCATCCAGAAATCTGAAGCTTCTAAATCCTATAAGTAGCAGCCACAGTACATATGTAGTTGTACATGAATAAAACTTTTAGAGCTCCAGAAGGGTTCCTAGAGCAATGGCTCATTCTTTTCAAACTTCTTTGACTGTTAGCCATGATTAAAAATCTCTTTTTTTAATAATAGATGCACAGGCAACATAAATCAAGGGAGGTTGCCAGGCTTGTAAAGATTTACGTGGAATGCATTCTTCCATTGTTACTCTTGGGGAAACTCCTTGTCAGAATGCATTTTCATGATCAAATTGTAAGACTCGTGATAGGGAACTATCTGCCCAAAGTCAATGTGACATCTTGGCGTTAGCTTGGTGTGATCAGTGAAGTTGTTTCCTGGTTCCCTTATATACTGCTTCTATGGCGCCCTCTAGTTTTAGGTTTGATACGTGTTCAATCAATTTATGTCATCTTACTCTTTCAAAACAGAGTGCTTGAACCAATCTTTGCTCAGCTTTCCCCACATAGCTTGCTATGTTGTTATGTTTTACTGGGTTGTTGTGTTCCATTCTCAAATATTAGGCATCCAAACAAAATTAAGGATGCTGAGAAGTGGATAAAATCAGGAGAGAGTATTGCTTGCTGGTTCTTATTGGTCTCCATTTGTTCACCCATTATTAAACAGTTTTCAGATATTTAGTTTGACATTCTATTCTTTTTCAAATCTTGTCCTTTTCTGAATTTACATGGGTTTTGATTTTTGTTTGTTTCAGGATCCTTATTTCCGTATGACACGAGATGTTGCTCCTAGAATAGGATACAATAAGCCTGCATTGATCGAATCAACATTCTTTCCTGCACTCCAGGTTTTTTGCTTTTTTCAAATTCTGAAGTGCTCATAGTTTCCAATGTAATTGTTATCTGTGTGTGCATGGTTGCATTAAATTTTCTGTTGTGAGATAGGATAGTGTTTTATAAATTGATATTGCAATATTTCTGCTCTTCTGTCCACAGAATTACTTAGTTTTCTCCATATAAGTGTGTTTGGATAGTAGATTATTTGAGATAATTTTTTGAAAAAAATACTGTCGCACTTTTCTGATGTGATATATGTGAGATAAAAAGGTGGCTGGAAAATGTGTTGATGATGCAAGCAAGTAAATTTTGGTAAATAATTTCTTATCCAAACAAACGTAATTTTCTTTGAATCTCCTTTTGGGATGTATTTATGTCTTTACTTAGCATTCACAAATTTAATAAAGCTTGATATTTTCCCCGAAGTATGGTTAACCTTTTTATTTAATTGTTAATTGTTGTTGTTCCCTATCAAAAGATGGAAGTTTAGACAAAGTGAGTCATTTTCCTTTAGTTATGAGAGGTTATAAATCACTTTGAACATCCGATGGTTACAAGTTCTCAATTGTTTCACCATGATCTAGGTCTACTGGTTACACATGTTACATGTAGATTTAGGGGACTGCTGGGATCTCACGAGTAAGTTGAATTTACAAATGAAATGAACATTACCCTTGGTTATACAAAATCTAATTTTGTAATTTTTTGCGTGTCAAAAGCAATGAATAGATTCGCTGTCAAAGTTGTTTTCTGATTTGGTGTCATATTTTTGACACATAGAATTAGCTGCTTTGCACAGGAGTAAAGTTTTGTGAATTGGCCATCTGCATACTGCCCTTTTACTCATTCCTAGATACCTGCTTGAAGTACTTCCAGATGAACTTCTCTAATTTCCATCATTCTTACCTTTTTCAGCTTCTTGATTTTTGTCTAACTTTTTCTTGGTGCATGTAATGAAGAAGAATATATTTTTTTATTCATATATCTTATCAAAAGTACAAAATGTTAACATATATGGAGCAAAGAATCAAAATCTGGATCCTAGATAATTAAAAACTAGTCAATCTAGATCCTAAAATTGAGCTATCCAGTCCTAGAACCAATTTAATTCAGCCTGAATCATGTTTGACCACTAGGTAAACATATATAAGTACTTGGGATTTGCAAAAATATCAAGTTGCGTATCTTTGCTAGTTAATCCTTTAGAGAATACACCCTGTACTCCTGTCTCTCACAAATATAGTGTCTGATGGATTAAAAATGAAGAGTTGTTTTTGCGGTATCAACTTTATAATCTTTTGTTTGGAATGGAGCAACTCTTTACTCTTCAAGGCCTTCCTTTTTGTTTCTATTAAAGTAAGAGTTTTAACTATCATGAAAATTAAAGAATTGTCAAACCTGTCGCCAAGAAATTGACTCTATTGTAGGTTAAATCAGTTCTAAAGATACCTGACTTTGAGCATGATCAAGCAGTCATGAAAAAAATAGTAATAACTTCAGATTTGGTGATATAATACTAGTGCAAATACAGATGGAGGATAGCTTTTTAATGAATATTAAATAATGTGAACGTCTTGCCAAGAAATTGACTCTATTATAGGCGAAGTCAGGTCTAAAGATAACTGACTCTGGAGCATGAGCAAGCTGTCATGCAAAGGATATTATAGGTGACATAATACCAGTGCCAATATAGATGGAAGGTAGCTACATTTCATGAATTCTGGTTAGAATTAAGGATGAATACAGGCATCTGCAGAGTATATAGTGGAAGACCTCTAAATTTTAGCTCTAGCTTTTTCTCTTGCTTCATTAAGTGACTGATCGAATTGAAAAGTCTGATGAATTTATATGTCAAATAATAAGTGATCTAGAGTTTGTGTAATATAAAATGTGCAAATTTTTGTTGATCAGTATAACAGTTGGAAAGAGTTGATTGGACAAATTACATGTCGTTGATCATTACCTTCATGAACTAGTGCACTTTGTTTGATGTCTTGGATGGAAATGCTACATAAACTATTTTAGAATACTTAAAAAGTATTCATGGATGATAATATTTGCGAGGCAGGACTTGAAAAGGAGTAAGACTTCATGACCATGCATATATAAGGCATTCTTACAATCTTGCATATATAAGGCATTCTTACAATCTTACTTTTAACCCTTTTTTTTTGGGGTTTGGTAGTGGGAAGGGGCAGGGGAAAAAGACCTTGAGAAGCAGACCACATACAGAGAATCATAAATGTGGGTCTTTTAATGAAGCCGATTGAGCTAGTGAAGACCTCTTAGTAAATCTTCCATGGTTTTTCTATAAAACAAATGACGACAATGTCTCAGGCCAAAAGCTTATTACTAAGTAAAGTGCATCAGGAAGTTCTACTATAGGTATAGGTTAACGGGATATTCCTGTATGTATGATGAGTCTAACACTTTGTTGCTTGTGTTCCTGTTCATTATGATCTCCCCTTAATGATTAACTTGTTTTAGGGATTTAAAAGAAAAATCCCTCAAGATATTAAGAGACTATCAAGGCTTTTCATAGATTCATATATCCTGCCAAATTAACTTGATGTTCACTGATCTCTGTATTCTCTTGTTGGACTTTGATCATATTTATACGGTTGTTGCAGTCATATCTTGTAAAATTTGGGGGCTCGAATGTGGTATTTTTGGGGTTTTAGATTAATAATAATCACTTGGAGTGTCTACATCTCAGCTGAATGAGTGCAGAAATAGAACCTACCATTTTTGTGGGGAGTTCCTTCATGTTGTTATTTATTTATTTTTGTGGGCACTTACCTCATATTGTTATTAATTTCTATTGTACATGAAAATTTTATTCTCTTGAAATTTTTACAGGGAGAGACAGGGAAAATGAGTGCCAGCGATCCAAATTCTGCCATATACGTGACAGACACTGCAAAGGGCATACAAAACAAGGTCATCTAGAGTTCTTTCCATGTGATTCTCCAAATTTGGTATCCG
Source organism: Gardenia jasminoides (assembly GCA_013103745.1). NCBI lineage: Eukaryota > Viridiplantae > Streptophyta > Magnoliopsida > Gentianales > Rubiaceae > Gardenia > Gardenia jasminoides. The sequence continues at coordinate 44,889,456 of CM023098.1, forward strand.
TGGCATATAATGCATGTTCCTGTCTCTATTTTTTTAAACAAAATTTTCTCCATATTTATGAATGCATCAAAGAGGTGCTTAAAAGTTGGAAATATGAAGTATTGTAATTGATGGTGCACGGGATATGTGAATCCTATTTCTCATGCAGCTTAATTTTGTGCTAGTAACTCGAAGACAAAAATGGCATCTCTTTTGCTGATCAGTTAATCCGACACGAATATTTGGCCATCTTGTTGCCCAGCAAACTTGATAAATTTTATTTCTTTTTATGGTTTGGTCCACCTTGGGGATGTGAAAACCATTTTATTTCATGTTATCTTTACATTCAATCTAACTGACAATCATGTTCAACACTGATTTTTCCTGTTACTTGTCATGCATTCTTTACTTGAAGTTAGGATGCTAGTTTTATTTACTGCACCATGATATTTAGGTATACTTAAAACATTTTTTGCAGAGCTTCATACTGTGTTTCTCATTTGTTGAAGACTTTGTCAGAGGGTCTGTCCATGTGTTTAGGTTTTTAATGGAAATTGAATACAGCTACTCTGCGATGTTACTTGTTGGCTCACTCTCTTTTTCTATTTATGACGTTTCGCAGATTAACAAGTACGCATTCTCTGGTGGACAAGATACTATAGAGAAACAACGGAAGTTTGGAGCAAACCTTGAGGTACTAAACCAGTAAACAAGTATGCAGAAGATATATTGCTGAATTAATGCTATATTCTTCATAGCGTAATGGTTTTCATTATCACCTTTGTTACCTTTTGCGCCTATATTTTTTTACTCTTATGTTTGGATTCATTAATTTGTTTATTGTACAATAGGCAATTTAGTTGTTTTCCACAGTTGGAGCACCCAGTTTTTGGAATCCATTCATGTGCATTATAGGTTGATATGGATTCAATTTCCATGAAGCACTTGGAAATTGAGAATAGTGTGTGTCTATAATGGATGTATCAGGAATCCTGTTTGAGGATGCTCAAAATTGTCGATTTTTGTTTTTCCCATCAAAACCCACCAAATGGTTTTTGGAAGTGCTCTAGTAATTAAAAATAGTGCAGTTTTTCACTTGTGACTCTACCATTAACCTTGAGCAATTTGGTAGGCGTTTACTGTATACTGGTATAAGCGTCTCAATACCATGACTGGCAACATCAAGTTCTTGCAGTCTGTAGCCACTTTAGTGCAATAGGAGGTGAGTAGTGTATTCCACTAATTTTTCTTGCCTGAAATTGGTTAACATGTAACCCTTGCTCTGCTTCTTAAATTTTCTGGTGGTGAGAACACAACTTAGTTGCGAATCTTAGTTTTTCTGTAGGTTTCCATGCCTATATGGATTTGCTTCCCTTCTTCCATCTGTGGTTTCTAGTTATCATATCTTAGCTAAAACAAATTGCTGAAGAGAACCTGCTAGTCTTCAAGGGAGACTCTGAATGTCAGATTTCAGGTGGATTACCGGTTGTTTCTGATGTAGGACAAGATTGGTAAGATCTTGCCTTACTAGCACTAGTGGAAGAATAAGAGGATAGAGGATGTTTCAGGGCTGTGAACAGTACCCTTGAACTGTAAAGTGGGAAGGGAAAGAGAAGAAAAGAGGGGAAGGAGGAGGAAAACAATTATTCAACTAAACCATAATTTTATTTTATCAATTCTCTGTGTCAAAGTAACATAGATACATAAGTGTTTATAACTAAAAACTTTCTAAAACTTGTCCTAAAGTTTGATTTACTGTTGTTTAGAATTTTGAGTCTTTATTGAGTTTTTGCTCAATTAGGTAAGTAATTGGAGTGTTTTGTTACAAGCTGACTGACTGAATTTTTGGAAACATTCTCTACTACTAAGAATCATGTGAAGCCTAAGCACATCTGGTGGTTTTTTTTCCCATTTTATACTCAATGAGATATATGAAAATCAAGTACTAAATAATTAGTTCTTACAATACCAATAAACTTTGATATATAGTATAAATATCTATCCTTTTGTTCTTGAGATTTGTCTTTTTAAGTTTTGCTTGTTAAGAATCTTTGAGGTTGTATGCCTTCTGTTTACATGTATTGAATTAGTGCTGAGGTATTTTTGATTAACTGTTGCTCATTAAACACCAACGAAATATGAAATCTACTAAGTGGATTGAACAAGAATCTGTCTGTAATTTGGAGAATGGAATTTAGAGTCAATTGGATTGTTTTTTCCCTGGCATGTTCTGAGAATGATGTCCAAGAAGCCCTACAAGTCTGAATGGATTGCCTACTCCAGAAAAAGACAAAGTAAAATGTAAGTGACTGTTGTGTGTTTGCAATAAATGGCCTTTTCTTTCTTTTCCTATTGCAGCAATGGGCTGGTTTGCCTAATAAAGACCCAAGTCTGTATGGATTGCCTTTTTCAGAAATGAGACTGAAACAAAGTTAGCATGTAAATTGGTGTCTTTATTAGATTTAAACCTTTGAGGCAGTTACTTAGCAAAGATCCTACCATTTAAAGATGTTATATTAAAAATTTTAATAATTTGATCATGATTTTATATAGAAAATTCTGCTATTTGTTGCATTAGAAATTAGGTTATGCTATAAAATTGGTGAATGATTGGTATTGTACTTAAATGATTTATTAAAGATTGTCCAGTAACTGCAACTCAAAATTGAGAAAGAACAATATTTTTAGTTTAATTAGATTCATTTACAATATGTCACATGTAGTTCCAAAATTTTTATTTAATTTTAGATTATCCCAGCTATTAGATTGATTGTACTTCCATTATTTATTGTTACCGATACATCCATCCCTCACCTCTTCCTCCAACAGTACTTTTGCTGTTTTAGTTCTTTCCACCTTGATGGTTTCTGGGTAAATGTTTAGTTGGTGTCCCCTTAGCTTTAATTTTCTAAATTTCTGCCTCCAACATGTTACCTATGCTATCATCACCTTCCACATTGTCCCTGTGATCTGATCTCTTCTAGGTTTCTTGTCCTTATCAACGGAGTGCTTCTCTTTCTAACCAAACTTTGAAATTCCCCCAGTTATTTCTAACTTATCCAACTGTTTACCTTTTGTTATATACTAGTTTTCTTACCCATGGAAGGAAAAAAAAAAAAAAAGTAAAACATGGAAACAGGTGCAGACTGTGTTTTTAAACTCGAATCGGTCATTGACCCGGTATTTTTACTGGTTCCTAGTTTTTTCTGATTCACTAAGTTTGCCAGGGCAGCTCACTGGTTTTTTTTGTTCTTGATCTTTGTGGAACTACAAAAATTAGTTAGTGAAGCTGTAAAGGTTTTTAAAGTTCCAACATGACTTCTAAGATGATGAAGGACAATCTGGAAATAATTCCCCTATTAAAAAGCTTCAAAAACATTCGTGAGAAGTCTGGAAATAAAAAAGCTGCAAGTGATGATAATCCTTGAATAATTAGGAAAAAGTTTGAAATATTAATAATTTCAAATAGCAAATCTAGTTGAACAATGACTCATACCTGTGTCAAACTGTTGTTTCTCCAACTAAAGTAGCCTAGGAGTTAAAATCTTCAACATAATAAAATTCCAACAAATCAGCATCTTTGTCATCACCAGAGTGACATGACATCTGGTTCAGAGGAGCATAACCGGTGCTCTTGGCAAGATGGAGTTGGAGAAAATAAGTATGTTGTAGTGGGTTTTGTTTTGAGAAGGACTGCTCCTCTCATTTACTCATTGTGTACTTTTTCCTTCCTTTTTTTTTTCTCTATATTTGGATTCATTTAACGGAGTTTCATAAATAAAAGAAAGAAAAAAGGTAATAAGAAACCAAAAATAAGCTGGGGAAAATGCACTTTAGTTGCACATGAAATGTTAGAAACTAAATAATGTGGATAGCAGACTTTCACAGTTCAATGGTCAAAGATCAATATTGAACCCAATGCCCACTGTACGGTGGGTCCGCTGGTCCATACTGGTTTGGCAGTTTTTACAGAGTTTCTCCGGTTTGTTGTATTGTCTTGCTGTAACATAGACTCAGAATGGCTGGCTTTCCGGTCTGGTAGGACAGGCTGCTCTGTTCTGGTTTTCAAAACATTGATGATGCTTGTTATGACGGCCATAAGCAACTTTTCTTCTTCAGAAACATCTTATACGTATGGTTGTTAATGAATTGTGGTTATGGTTGGATTTGCAACTGATTTTCTTTTATTTGTTTAGATGTATTTGTGTAGATATTTACTGATCTCTCTCTCTCACACACACACAAAAACACACATTTCCAGGTGGATATTCCCATTAAATATCTTGAATTTTTCCTTGATGATGATGCTGAACTGGAACAGATTAAGAGGGTAAGCAGACATCTATTACTGTATTTGGTGTTCTTGTGACCAAAGCTTAATTTTCACATCAGTTTCAGAAGCCATGAGTATTGCTGTCTAACTTCTCCTCATGTTCTTTTTCCTTCAGGATTATGGAGCTGGGCTTATGCTGACAGGTGAAGTTAAGAAGCGGGTGGTTGAAGTTCTTACTGAATTAGTAGAAAGACATTGCCGAGCTCGAGCTGCAGTGACTGATGAGGTAATTCACTAATGCCTTTTCACCTGGCAGCACTGGGCACCTGTTTGTTGTACATGTATGGAAATATGTATGTATGCCCTTAGAAAAAAAAACATGGTTGCTTGGCTTGCTTGAATGTGTCTAGGGGATTGCCTACCTTTGTTATTAGCTTGAAAGCATGACATGAGTAGCTTTCTAGGTAACCCTGGATTTACTAGTTTAGCATTCTACCAGCAGCAGACAATCTGTTGTTGGAAGTCAGCTTTTGATTACAAAAATAGACGTATATATATCTCTGCAGATGTATATATGTTATAATATATGTATATCTCTGCAGATGTGTATGTGTTATACATCCTTTTCTTGAAAGTGCAATTGCCTCCTTCTGTGAAGTGCCAACATTGTTGCTGAGACTCTGACATGTTTTCTTCTGAAACTACTGTGTTTGTTAAAGTGACTTTAAGTAAGGCAATGAGATCATTAATGCCAGCATATTTGTATGTGAAATTAGTTGGACCTCTAGAATTTTATGAGTTCAATGTCGTTTTTCCTTGAAGTGCCAACATTTTCAGTGAGATCGTTGGATATGTTTGCTGCTGAAATCATCCTGTGTTTCTTAGAGAGATTTAAGTAAGGCAATGAAAATATTTACGCCATATACAGTGGTAATATATGTTTCAACTTGATATGGATGCAGAGCATCCTGGTGAAAGAGCTTTTCCACCTGCAAAACTCTGACATCTTAGAGCTTATAAAATGGTGGTGTTTTCTTTACAAGCCATGCTGTTCCTGTTTCCAGTGGGAACTGAAAATGGTGAACTTGCAGTTGCGCCATAGTCTCCCTGGATAAAAGTATTGTAGTATATGGTTTTGTTTTAAAATTCTATTTTGGCTTCAGTGCTTGGTATACAAGAAATCCTTTTGCTACCTCCCTTTTCATTTCGGGTTGATGTCAACATATTTTTGCTAGTTGCCTGTAATTTTAGTATGGACGCATTTAACCTTCTATCATCTATTATACTAGTACTAGTCAAATGTATCTTTTTTTTCTTGGGAAATCAGGTTCTTTCAATTGTTAGTTTGTGAAACATTTCTAGATGTTTTCAATGTGAGTATGTTGGGTTTTGTCAAAAGATATTGTGCTTCCACTTGCTCTACCTGAAGTTTTTCCTTGATTATATGTTTGTACCTACTTATGTTCTAAGTTGCTCAAAATAGTTTATTTTCTTGTCTGTACCAGATGGTTGATGCATTTATGGCAGTACGACCTCTTCCAAACATGTTCAGCTAAAATTGTCTGTCTAGGCCTTAAGGTGTTCGTTCCAGAAAACCTTTTGATGAATGGAGATTCTCACTTCCTAGCTGGTGCGTAATTCATGCACGTTTTTTTTATTTATTTTTATTTTTATTTTTGTTATGCACATTTTCATCCGTGCACTTTTAGTTGATGGTATGTCTAAATGCTTGTGCAGATTAGAAGCCAAGATTCAAGAAATTCATTTTTTAGTAGCTTTTCACCAATTTGAAATTTTTACTGAGATTGGGAAATACTTTGTCCGTGAAGTAGATATCTCCTTGCTCGTAGAATAGTGCTTTTTCCTATATATCTGCACGTTTGTTCTTGATGCTCATGGTATTATGTTGGAGTGGAATACTTGGACACCTTGGGCTATGATCTGCAGCCATTTAATGCATAGAGGAATTCTGAGCAAAGTTTTAGCTTGTACTTTTGCATGTACTTGTAGACAGCTTTAAATCCTTTGCTTCCTAATGTATGCTATAAACAAATTCAAAGCTCCAGCTTGGGAAATTCTGTGCCCAAGCATCTCTGTTGTAGAGTTTGGAGGTGTTAAGTATGCTCTGGGCAGTATGAATTTGGAATCTGTCATGGTTTATTAATTTCTAATCTACGAGTTGTGAATTTCTAGATCAAGTAATCATTTAGAAGTAATTTTGTGGATGGTGACTCAGTTGAATACTCCTTTTTTGTGTATGCACCGGAAAAGTTTCGTTAATTCATGGTAAATAGTACACCATGCAAAGGTCAAATAACTGTGGTGGTTGTGGCTAAAATATGAGCCTTGTGGACTCATATTGCTTATCAACTTTGATGAATACTGTTAACACAAAGAATGATGGGTCAACAACTAGGGTGTGTTTGGATTAGGTTGTTTTGACACCTGTTTTTGATAAACTATTTTTCACACCCCAAATATTACAGTAAAAATAACTCCAAAAACAACCACAATAATTTTTCTATTTCTTTTTTCTTTTCCTTTTCCTTCTATAGTAAAAACAACTCCAAAAACAATCCTAAAATAACCACAATAATTATTCTATTTCTTTTCTCTTCTTCTTTTCCTTTTCCTTCTCTCCCTCTCTTTGACTAGAACTTTTTTCCCTTCTCCTCTCCACCACCTTCCCTGCAGCCTCCCATCCCAGCCTCCCCTTCCCCCTCATCCTCCCTCCCCTGAGGGATCGGGGGAGGGAGGGAAGGAGGAGAGGAGAGGGAGGAGGGAGGTGGTGGAGGAGGAGGAAAAAAAAAAAAAAAAAAAGAGGGGTGAGGTAGGTTGGGGAAGAAGGAGAGAGAAGAAAGAAAAATGAAAATGAAAAGGAAAAGAAAAAGAAAAAAGAAAAAGAAAAAAGAAAAACAATCCAAATACATTTACATAGCATTTTTTCACATCTACAAATGTTATATAGTATTTTTTTACATCTACAATGCTACAGTACTGTTTTTCACAAACAACTTCAAAAATAGATCTTTTTTACAATGAAATGAACTATTGTATGCCTGTTTGCTTCGCATCTCCCATTGAGTGATGATACCCATTCAACTATTTGACATAGTGACTGATGAAATGCTAGTGCTTTGAGCATGAGTTTCTATTTGAAGTGAATAGCACATCTTAGATAATATAATGATGATGTGTGCGAAGTTCCGAAGTAAACCTTGGAATCTTCGAAGTGTGCATTCAATGGCTGCTTTGGCAGATGTGGTATCAAAGTGACCCGTGTGCTGTAAAGCGGATGAAGATGATTGACCCTCTAGAAGATGACCATGGTATTTATGGCGGAAATCATACATTCTTTTAAAAAGTTTCTGTTGTTGAATTCCTGAAGAAATTAGTGTTGATGCTTACGCTGATGGCTAACCTTTTGTGTGTGTGTTTATTATTATTTTTAAATAATCAATGCTGGATCAAAGTGTTTAAACCAAGTTATCATTAGTCTACTATCTAGAGAATTAATAGATAATAAAAAATCTCATAATTTTTTTCTACGTGAGAGATGTTAATTCGTCAACCAAATTTTGATATTTTCCCCTTTTCTGCTGATTATAATCTTGAATGTTTTACCAAATAAGTATTCCAGTGGTTAGTTTCTTGCACAGATATAGTAACGAAAGAGCTCTTGTGATCTTTGGTCGTGCTTTAAAAAAAAAATGGTATTTGGTTCTTATTATTTTCCCATTATTGATTATCTCATAATCAATTACACAGTAAAAATGAATTTGGCAAAGAAATAAATAAAAAGGAACGTCAATATGCCATTATGTTCAAATAACATTTTTTTTAATGAATAGCCAACGGCTGGTAATCTTTTATTAAAGCAAAGAGTAAATCGCCCAGGAGGCCCTCCACTTATCTATATAGTGTATCTTTTAAGCCCTCTAACAAAAAAAGCGTAACTACCTGACCCTTCCGTCAAAAATCGCCGTTTGTTCTCACAGAGCGCGGGGGCAATTTTGTCCGTTTACAAAAGCGTAAAGGTGGAACCTTAAAGAAAAACGATGGTGAAGTGTACAAAAGCATTCTTCCACTTTCATCAAGCACACCTTTTTCTTCAGATTTACTTGCAAAAACACCGATGGTGAAGTGTTCCAGAGTTTTAAGCTGGGTTCTGAGGTACGTTTTTCTGAACGGACAAAATTGTCCCCGCATTCCGTGAGCACAAACGGTGATTTTTGACGGAAGGGTCAGATAGTTATGCTTTTTTTTTTTTGTTGGAGGGCTTAAAAGATATACTATATAGATGAGGGGCCAAAAGCTGACCAAAAAAATAGTTGGAGGGCCTCCTGAGCGATTTACCCTAAAGCAAATGGCCAACAAAATGTACGATTCATTGATAAATTTCTAAAATAAAAATAGTATTCTGCACATTCTTTCCTATAAAATCTAGAAATGTTTAGTGCTTCTTAGCTTTTAGGCGGGATGTTCTTGTCTTTATTTACTTTAGTATATTTGGATATGAGTTCTGAGCAACTCCTCTCGAGGTTTTGTTTGGAATTACAATTAGCTGCTCCTTCGCAATTCCAATTGACAATCTTCATGGACAGCATGGGTAAGGCTTAATGCCGTAATTCCATGGCCTTATCAACCACAATTCTATCGATTCAAGAACACACTATCCCTGAGGTGATAATTCCATCTTTTGCTATTCTTTCTTAGTACTCTAGGTCAACTACCCTTTTTTTTTTTTTTTAGACAAAACTGAACTTTATTTACAAACAAAAGGTTATATACATGGCAAGCGTCATTCAAGAGTGCTGGGCAAAAGATTACATCTGCCCCTTTCTAGAAAGGGCAAAAGATATTTAGGGGGTTTTACAAAGATTGTTCTAGTGCATGCTTTGACATTGCATCTGCAGTGTGGTTGCTTTCCCGTGGCCTGAACTCCAGATGGTAGTTAGGGATCCTCTTCAGCATGGTTTGGCAACCTCGTAATAATTTTTCTCGCTTGTGCCTCACTGGCGGTAGCCTGCATATCAAGTTTACCATTACTTGACTATCAGAGTGAGCGATTAAGCGTTTGATATTGAATTTGATAGTTAGGGCAAGTCCAGTGCAAATAGCTAGCAGTTCTACCATTATATTAGTGTGGGTCACTATGTTCATCTCAAAGCCTGCTAGAATTCTCCTTTGTGGTTTCTTATGAGTTCTCCGATTGCTGCATGGTGGTTGGGCATGCATGCTCCATCTGTGTTTAGTAGAAAAGATTGTGGGGTTAGTGATGCCCAGCCTAACTTGGGAGTGCTGTTCTACGGAGAGAGATGATGGAGTTTCTTTTGTTCGAATGAGCGATACTGCGGCGGTCCCACCTTTCCCTAAGGCAAATCAGAAGGGTTAGCGGACTACCTGTCTGACTCTTGTCGGGACTCAATCAGTTACTTGATAAGTTGTTAGGATCAATACCACAAAATAACTAACAATTCATACTTAAGAAAATTACAAACTTATACCTATCTATTTTTACAAGCCAAAACTATATTCAAATCCTAAAATTTAAACAATAATGTACAAGTACTTCATATCACAAAAATTGAGTCCACAGAGGTTTATTTGCTAACTCTTAAATCTCCAATCTAGGCTCCGAACCTGGGAGGGGAAACAGTTAAAGGGGTAAACTTAATACTTAGTGAGTGTCCCGATAAACGATCAATTAAGTCACTTTCCATAATTGGCGTGTAGACAATTAGCACGTAAGCCTATTGAACGGGAACAATAACAATATCATGTATCACAATTTTCACGAGTAGTGGATGAACAATAACACTTTTAGTAAAAGGATGTAATTATGTACAATTGCTCGTTGAGAGTTATTTCATTTATTCCACCTACCATCCTCCTTATCCCTCCGTAAAATTTTAGAAAACACCTTTGCATTTTTCACTCATTCATTTCATTGGCAATTTCTCCACCTGACTTCAGTGTAATACTCGAATATACTAAATATTATTCCAGAGTTATCAGTGTCCCGACCTAATCCTTTATTGGCTCGGGTTGGCCGATAATGAAGGGCAAGGGCCCAGTTCATCCAGTAAATATGACTTATAATCATGCACAAGTAATTCACATAAGATAACATTATTTAGGGTAAGTGCGATAAAGTACACACTTGTCTGTTCCACATAGTTGGCAAATTGTTACATAAACAAATAAGCAAGTAGCACGTTTGATATAAATAGCAAGAAAATAAATAAGCCAGTCGGGTCCCTCACCTTTGGTTGTCTAAATCCGATTTGTCTGTTCGGATGGTTCTCCTAACTCCTAGTCGGGTCTTGTGAGTAATCAGGTATTAGGTACTAACTTTAGCTAATTTTCTCATTTAAGAATAATTTTGATTAAGCCAGTAGTGTAAATTAAGTTTAGTTCAAAGGTCGAGATATGGTTCAGGGTGCGGGTCGGCATCAGGTTTGTACAGGTCGCGGGGTGTAGTGTTGTTGTGTGACCGACCCCAATTAGCACGTTCCGTGGGCGACTAGCAACAATCAACACTAGTCGGTAGGTTCTGAGCGCAACCGACAATGGTCGGCATCAGTCGGGTCTAGTTAGTGCCAGTCGGCACCAGTCGATGCGCGTCAGCATCATTTGGCACCAGTCAGTGAGTGTCGGCACCAGTCAGCACCATTTGGTGCGGATCGGCTTTGGTCGGTATCAGCTGGTGCAAGTAGTGTGAGTCCGGCAATGATTGGCTCTAGCCGGTGTGTCTCGGGTGCGACTGGTAACAGTAGAGTGAAAACGGAAACGGTCGCTACCTGCGACCGTGCATGGCCAAGGCCCAGGCTGTCTGCGACCTGGTCGTTTTAGGTTTGACACGGGTCTGTTCAATGTTTAGCGGGTAGAGGTTAGTGTTTTGCGGGTTAAGCTTGTCTTGAGATTGACGGTTATGGCTAACGGGTGACTAGCGATAGTGCAGGTGGTTGGTTAGCAGGTATACATTGGTTAGTGACAGGGGTTGCGGGTGGCTAAGGTTAACGGAGTTGGTCGGGTGCTGGGCACGATTGGCGCTACTGGGCTAGGCAATGGTTGAGGCCAAGGCACAGGGTTGCTATGGTGAGCAGTCGCGAGTGGTGTGCCGTTTCTATCGGGTACCTAGGTAAGTGTCGGTGCCGAACCGTTACCGGCACCGGTTGGACAACCGTTCCGTAGGGTAGGCACGGAAACGGTCGGTTCCGTTGCTATACTTAAGTCGGGTGCCGAGGTCATCGGCACGTCAGGCCACGTTTAGTCAGCCACCGTTCTGGTTTGTTGTTTTTGACCAGTGTATAAGTAGGGTTTGCCGGAAAACCTCCCTGGGCATGGGGGTATACCTACAGATTTGTGTAACAGTTGGGTGGTCATTTACCTAACAGGATTGACTAAGGTACAGGGTTCCGCTAACTGTGACAGCCCCACCTCCCCCTAAGGCGAACCAAAGGGTTCGGCGGGCCGCCTACCTGACTCTCGCCAGGACTCACTCACACGAACGATCACTAATTCTTTTATGAAACAATTTAAATGCCAATTCCCACACTTATAGTTAACTCATTGTCGATCAACTTCAACCTTACAATCCCAAAATTTCAATAATAACTTAAACCAAATGATAACTCATAAATTCATTACTCAAACTTTGGAATCCCATAATACATATGGTACTTAAATACACATTTAAAGTTCTACAATACAACATCCCAAATCTATAATTCAAGTCTCTCAAGACAAATACAAAAGTAAACCTTGATACTAACGTTTAGCACCTTCACTTGGGTTCTCAGTCCCTGCTAAGAAAAACAAATTTGAAAGAATGAGCTAAAAGCCGAGTGAGTTCCAAAAACATGCAAAGCACATAACACATATGAGATTTCACTTCAAAATTCATATTTGGCGATAAACAAGTAAGGAAAGCGAATAACCACATAAGAGTAGGATACGAGTAGCCCTCAGGGGCTAAGGTCCTCGAAGCTGGAGCACATTCCTGGACTGGTGCACAATTCTCGTTGTTGACACTCCGTCAACTTTCATACTCAAAACCAAGTAGACAACCACTTGCTCCTTTCTCCACCAAAACCCCCAACCAGACCCGCCAGCCTAACAAGAAATTTATATTTGTGTATTGCTCTTCAACAGGGACAAGGCCATTTGCCAAGTCCAGAGCACATAACACTTCACGTAACCCAAGGTTGTTAAATCTCCTCGACCTGGGTCTTTCCAACGGCTCGAGTCGATAACTTACCAAGGGGATTAAGAATTCTCGAGAACAGGAAATACAAGACACGTCATATCACTTCATATAATTCAAAACAGGATTCATGTCACAAGTCAAGAGGTTCAAAGTATACTTGAAATATCATGACAACACTTTTGCAAATGGTACCATTCAAATGGGAGTAAGTGCGATAAAGTACATACTACTCCATTTGATGGATCAAAAATCTGCTTTTCACAACAATTCACTTAATCAGACACATTTCAAATTAAATTCACATAGTCAAGTATCATGCATGGAAACTCATCAAAATAGCGAGATTCAAATTCCGAAGTTTGCTTGGTCTCAAAACTTTCCACACTTCCTAAAATCAAGTAAACAGAAGAAATAAGTTTCGCCTCACAATTAGCGAAACTAAACTCAAAGTTTATTCATTTGATTAATTGGAATTTTTCACAAGAAATCCTTTAACTTTTGCTCAAATGAAAAGTAGTCATTCGAGTCGAAAATCTCCTTAAAAGGTTCCATTTTCAAATTGAGACATCAAATAACCAATCCATGCTATTGACGTACTCCATTCAGGCAACTTCTAAATTTCTTAGTACGAAGACATAAGGTGAGGTATTTCACCTCAAAAATCACCTATTCAAGTTTAACTCAACACTCAACTTTAATTAAGATTATAACACATATTCGGAACAGTTTTAACCAAATCTCACTGTACAAAAGTCATGAAAAATCAGATAAAACATTTCAAACCCTCAAATGCTTCAAATCTGTCCAAAAGTACATTTACCCAACGATTAGCAAAAAACTCAACTCTTCTCCAATAAAATCCAAGATTTTCACTCCATTCAAACATATACTCACAAATGAATATAATACATATTTATTTAGGCAAATCTAGCCAAGTAACATCATAAAATTTTGAAATCGCAAGTAAAAATTTCAGACAGTGGTTCGGCCATCTCTCATTCTTTTCCTTTAAAATTTTCAAGCATCAAATCCACATTCTAACCATAAAATAATCTCATTCCATAAATAACAAATACAACCACATTCAGGTCCTCAAGTCCGCTATGTGACAGCCCCATCTCCCCCTAGGGTGAACCAAAGGGGTCGGCGGACTGCCTGCCCAACTCTCGCCGGGACTCACTACAAAACCCAAATATCAATCCAAACATTCATTCGTAAAATCATCATTAAAAGTTATTACAATTATTAATAAACTCACACAAAATACAAACCCCAAAATTACATCAAAATTACATTGATAATAACTTATTGATATTAACTCCAAAATACCATAAACCATCAAATTCATCCATTAATTTCAATCTTATATAAAATGAGGAAATCCTACAAAAGTACTAACTTTCTCGATTCACGTGTCTCACCTCGAAACCTGTTAAGGAAAACAAATTGGGGTGAGCTAACGCTCAGTGAGGCCAAGAGAAATATGCACATGCAGGATCAAGAAATATACACTTTTATTAAACAAGACAAGTAACCAAAACTTTGAAGAAGAATGCAAATAAAGAATTTAATCATACATTAAATAAAGGATATAGGGACTCTCAGGAGCCAAGTTCTACGAGTCTTGATAACATTCCAAATAGTTGACACTCCGTCAACTTTCTTAATAACCATGTAGAACTCCATTTGTCAACCATCTCCGTCCACCGTTTCACCCCCCAACCGGGCCCGCTCGTCAAAACAGGAAATTTGGTAATACTCGAGTATACCCAGGTAATTAGTCGGCGAGCGCACTCCAATCGACGAAAGTATGTAAAGACTCATGGTTTACCAATCTCTCGACCAAGCCCTTGCTGGGCCGAGGTGAACGGTTTACCAATGAGGTTTTGGGCGTCCCCAACAGGTTAAATAGAAATTACGATCATGAGACAAGGCTCAATCATCAATCAAGTACAAGTACAGTTCAGGCAAGTCGTTTCAAGTACAACAAATATAAGCGAGCAAGTCAGGTCAAGTAAGAGAGGTCGGATGAGATAAAGTACACGTTCGCCTCGACATGTTTAATAACATATTCAAATCAAGCATTTAATAGGTTCAAGCAATTCAACAAATCATGCACTTGACACTCACCAACAAAGAAATCAAGTAAAAACATGCAGGTGATATCACTTGAGCGTCTCGGGATTCACGCCGTAGTTTTCTTGGTCATCTGAAGCAAACGTGACTAATGATCAACAATTTATTACCCAAAAAATCATTAAGATGCCAAAACAACACTTAAAATCACTTGAAACAGCAAAGAGAGCACATGCATGGGCGCTCGAACCAAAATGGACAACATTAGATTTAAAACGGAAAACACACACTAGAATGTGGCAGATTTGACACCTTCTGCCATTTTGATCATAACTCATGGTACGAGTATTGGATTGAAGTGCACGAGGTGCCGTTTTGAAACTAAGAGGACAAGCTATAACTTTCATGAAGACCATTTCCACCCAGATTTACTCCTTCTAGGTCAAAAAAACATGAAAACAGTCCCAGAAGTTTCAATCTCAGGTTCACTGGCAGGTTAGATTCAAATGACCATACCTCAGTGTACAAAGATTCAAATGGTCTGAAATTTAACAGTTAGAAAGAAAACTCAACCCTCTACAACTTTCATGAAAAAGGCAAAACCCAATTCCATCTCGAACTAGGTCGAAATTGACCAAAACAGTGTCAAATTTTTAGTTTGAACAGAAACAGGGCTCCAGGGACAATTTTGTCATTTCATAAGCTACAGTTCTCAGATTGAGCTGAACATTTACAGGTGCATTCTGAATTCAATTATCTACAACTTTCATGTTTAGGGTAAGAGCTAGTTGGATCATTAACATAGAGAAATTTTTACTACAACAGTGAAAACAAGGCATGACAGTCTTGGTTTTTAGCAACTTTTGAAAATTCTCCAAAATTCACAGAAATTAAACTGGCCCTTGAAATTTATACCACTTAAATAACTACAAGTCTAGTTTCAAACACAACAAATTGAACTCAATTTTGATACCCGAGTAAGAAAATATAGTCATTTGAACATGGGCCAAAAAGCTGTCCTGACACAGCATTTTCCAGATTTGAGGAGCAGTTTTGAGACATCATTTGAGCAACGAAATGGTACTGGAAAAACACAAAATTTTGCAGACATAAACCTCAGTATGTGAGCTACATTTTTACCAAAATTTAGCCAAAAAATTGCATGGGAAGGTAGTGTTCAATGAGACCAAAACAGGGCAGCAGATAACAGTGAAAATTTTTCCAGATTTGGCTTCTTCTTTCATGTGATTTTACTACACCAAATGGAATGATTTTTGCAACAAAATTCACACACATATGGACCAACATTTCAGCTCTCAAAATGGCCAAGAAACTCACGAAAATAAGTAGCTAAAACAGGGCATAAAATCAGCAAAATGAATCGGCAGCACTTCCCTCAATCCACTTGATTTTCCTCATTCATTTCTTCCAGTCTTTCTAACATCAAAAATCAATTAAAATCACCACTATATCATTTCATCAACATCAAAATAGCCACACATTCAAGTCTTGTGGGAATCCAAGAGCCCACTTCAACAACCCAAATAACAATAACAGCAACTAAAGAACTAATAAAGCTTTAAGCATAAAAGTAATTAACCTAAAAGACAAGAATTGGTTGGATGATTTTACCTCTAATGGAAGAACTAGAAACCCTAAGTTGGAGATGATTTAAAATGCACCAAGACCCCTTGTTTCTCCCCTCCAAAGCTCGGCTCTCTCTCAAGACAAGAGGGTCTTCAAGCTCCAAGTGACATGGTGGAGGATTACTCAAGGTTTCTTGGTGGATTTGGGTGAAATTTTGGTAGTTTTTGAAGATGAAATCAAAGGGGAAGAGGGAGGGGAAGAGTCGGCTGAAACAAGGTGAGGAAGAGAGAGATTTTTGTGTTTTGGTAAAGTGAAAATGTGAAAGGAAGAGTTGACATAAAACCTTGTTTTATGGTGCCCCAAAAGTCAACTTTAATTTGTGGCTCAAAATGCTCCAATTAAAGTTTAATCCTAATCACTCATTTCTAATCCCTCAATTAGGTTTTCTTAATCTACTAATGATCATTCTTATCCTCCGAACTTACATCACTCTCACTCCAAATATTTGTCTCGAAAAATGTGCCTTTTTCATTTTTTCACAATTGAGTGACAGAAAAATCAAATTGATGGTTAAACATGGTTTTTAAAATAAAAAGGTAATGTATGGTACATTTGCATATATAATATTTTAAATCAATTATACAGAGAAAATAAATAAATAATTAAATAAATAGGTCAGATAAAAATAAATTTTCGAGTCCTCACACGCTACCTAAAAGTCACCTCAAGTCAGCTATCTAAGTTGGGAATTCAAGAGCCCAACTCAAATATTCCAATCATAACCATTTTTAACAAAATTAACTGTAGAATCTACAGATCTGACACCAATAAGGCTAAAGCTAAGAGTTTCAAGGGTGATACCTCAAGATCTTTTTAGATCTAGCAAGATCAAGTAAGATCCAGTGAAGATCTACTCAAGGATGACTTTCCAGGTTTAGCAACTTCAAAAAATCTCCGATCTTAGCAACCGATCCGCTTGTTTGAAGATGATTTCTTCCTCAAAGGCCAAGAACACGAAGGTGACAAACCAAAGAAGCTTTCTTTCCTCTTATTTTCTCTCTCTCTCTCTCACGAATCACTCACTCTCTCTCTCTCACGGCTGCTCCAAGCGCAAAAAGAAGCAAGTACCAAGCCTTCAATGAAGTCTTGAAGCTTCAAGAATTTTGGGGAAGAAAAAGTTGGAGAAACCAAGCTTAAGCTTCCTCTCTTTTCTCTCTCACTCTCTCGAACCAGCCTCTCTCTCTCTCCCTCTCTCTCATAGCAGCCCAAGGAAGAAGATGAAGCAAAAGCCAAGTCTTCAATGGAGTCTTCAAGCTTGAGGTGGAAGATGAAGTTGGATGATGCTTATATTTCTCTCTCTTTTCTTCTCTCAAGGTCAGCCACCCCTCTCTCTCTAACTCCAAAAATTGCAGCTGCAAAATGAAAGGCCAAGGAGCAAGAATGGTGGCTTTTAAGGGACAAAAAGGTGTGGCTTTCCCTGTTTTAGGGAAAAGTGGTCAAACGACCACTTTTTGTCGCGTCGAAGCGCGACACTCTAACTTCTACTGTTGTGTCTCATCCCAACACTGTCCAACCATAAATATATCTCTGTTATATCACTACATATGCTTGGTTTCCACTTAAGTCACTATTCACGTTTCGGAGCAAAATTTAATGTTTAACTTGGCTGAAACCACATACCGGCAAATAATTCTTATAAAATTCTCTAAATTAGACTCAAAACATATTTTCACTAATATTTTAGTGAATAATCACAATATAAATATTATTATGCATTTTAAAATAAATTCATATTTTTGAGACCCTCACATCCTTCCCTCCTTAAAAGAATTTCGTCCTCGAAATTCGCATCTCGCTTACAAATCATTCTGGGCACTTCTTTCGGATCTCTTCGTCAACCTTCCAGGTTACTTCCCTAATCTCTTGATTTCTCCATAGAACCTCAACTAGAGGAACTTGATTATTTCTCAAGTTCTTTACATTCTTACCATGAATCTGCATGCGGTGTTCTTCATATGATAGCGTTTCCTCTACTTCGATGTCTTCCAATTGCTATGACAACACTCATTTCATCAACAAAGGTATGAATTCAATTCTTATAAGGTGTCATCATTTAAGACTCTCCAGATACTTATATATATACCCCAAAGGTCATATTTGTTACAATTATGTTCTTACCAAGATTTTCCTTCGATAGATTTTACCCTATAAATAGAGTTTTCTCAAGGTTTGTGACACTATCTTCAAGTGTTGCTTAAGCTCTTATCGATCTCACATATACCACAGTATCCTTAGTAATCTTTAATAGACGCTATTCTTAAAAAAATTTCACCCTAAAGGAACTTCCATTACTTATACTGGGATAATCCATTCATAGCTGCATAGCAAGAGTATTCACTTTCTAATTTGGAGTATAATTCAAATCCAATAAACCTTGCATGAATCATAAATTCTTATGTAAATCAAAGAACCAATCCCCTTACATACATTTAAAAGTCCACATATCGTATTAATGAATCAATCCAGAGTAACAAAGGGTCATTCACCAATTAAACTCATTTTTACCTTAACACACCAATCACAGGTCTATCTTCGTAACGTAGTTGAGTCTTGATATGAAACATGACATAACCAGACTTTCACCAATTCTCGATCCACAAGAAACAAGAATTTTCACTCCCATATCTTATTTAACATTACCAACTTTAATTCTCCAAACTTAATTCAAATCTCACAAGGCCTTGGATGCAAATCATGGGGAAGTTTACAAATATTTTAGGGTAAAAGTCCATATATATGAGTAGAAAGGAAACGTTATTTGGGATCAAAGGGAAGTGAATTGAACCAAGGAAAGTAAGGACAAGAATGCAAAAGAGAAGGAGCAAAGTTAACAACTGTGCTAACTTTTGGTCTATCTGGAACTGCACCTACCACATTGAGAGGCATTTTGTGCCATTTTAGAATCTAGGACATAGTGTCACATTATATATGATGACTTTGGAATCAAATTCATATATTTCTGCGATCAAAACGGCAATCTCAGAAGTGTAGAAAGCCGTCAGATTTAAATTAGGTCACTTGAACAAATGACCGTAATTCCAAGTAGGAAAGTTGGAAGCGAATGCCGTCAGTGGGATTTGAAACTAGATTCATAGAGCTTTCAATGATAAAAAACTCAAACTCTAAGTTGTTACCGATTAATATCAAGAAATCTAGGAGGTTGACTGAAATTGATCCCTAACGAATTCAAGGCAGAAATTGCATAGTTTTGGTTCAATTTCAACATACAAGTGAAAGTTGATGTTTTGACAAGTCCACTAAACAATAACTTGCCCAAAGTTATCCAGGAAATGTGGAAATTAAAGCTGATTTACTTCCCCTGTTTTGGTCATCATTAAACAGAATTTTCATCAATAATTTCTCATCATTTATTCCACAATGCTTCTAACTTATCCAAGCAACTCTACAAGATCCTCTCATTAACATATCAAGAAGCATCTAGTCATGATCCTTAACAAGTACAACCATGAATATTTGTATATGGATTACCCTAATTTAACTTGTCATCTTGAGCATTTCAAACTAATAACTCAACAAGAAAACACAAGATTCCTCTCTTAAAGTTATCCCTTTTGTCCTCAAAATCAACGTTCGATCATCAATGATGAGACTACTCAGGAAGTAAAGAATATTTACCCCAAGTCGTTATACCATGTCCTTAATCTATACACATTATTCTCTAATTTTAGAGTGGTTTAATTCCTTGCCCTCGATCTCGACCTCTTCTACCCTCCATAGTTCGTTAGAGGCCAGACAATTTAATATAAACACAAGAAAATAGATACACTATTAGAGGAATCACTTCGAAAAGTACGCAAAACACTTTATATTCACCACTCATAAAGAAGTGCCAGGAGTACATCATACGAGCATGTCTTTAACAAAAGTCATACAAAAGTCATATCACATTCACAGTTGCGATCAAACAAAACATAGAATTTCAAAAAGTTAGCAAACATGTAATTACAAAGACTAAGAACCACTCGAACGGCTTTTTCTCACAAAAGGTTACACATAATCCTAACTTCATGCTTAGCTAGTCTATCAAGCCTCAGAAGCGGAAGTCTCCATGGAAGCACTTTCCGATGGGTCAGACTCAAATATTGGGGATGCCTCGACCATAACGCATCCCTTCCCATAACCTCATCATTTGCCACCGTGATTCTCCTCAATTCACTTAGAGCTTAATCAACTTAAGTCTCATTAACACGTAAACATAAAGAATGGCTATCTCTTACATTTCTTTCTAATCTATTAAACTCTCAAATACTTAATAACTCTAATTCTCAATAACCATCAAATGATAAAGTCACCTTAGGATTAACACACAATCTAATCCCACAGTCCAGATCCCAAAAATGAAACCGGGGTTACCCACTAGGGTTTCCTTCCAAGGTGATTTATAACTTCATAGAGGAAAATAAATTTTCAATCATCATTTTTTTTTCAAGTTTTGGACAAGAAAATGAAAGCCAAGTGCAATGCATTTCTTTTTCCTTTTTCCCTCTCATAATTTCGTACAAGAAAAATGAAAGATGATGGAAGGTTTGAAAGCTTGGCTATTTATGTGATTTGATCAAAACTTTAACTATTAGTTTGGTACTAAATGTCAAGCTTTCATTGCTTTCCTCTAGAATATTTTTGAAACTTGGCCAATAAGTCCTTCTTTTACATCCAAATATAATTCACATCTCAAATAGACTTGACTAGGTCAACTAAACCATTGCAAATATTCGTAAAATAATTGAATGAAAACAAGTAGATATGAAATTATATGCATATATAACTTACTTTCCAATCACTAAGAAATAACTTTCATTCAAAGTAGATCCTTCGAAATACATTTCAAAATCACCTATAAGTTTCGGAGCGGTAAACTTTCTTCCCCTCAAGGGTGCCATTCTCGACTTTCCAATTCATACTAATCAGGGTCAAGACAATCCTCAAAAGTCAATCAAACACTATGAGTCACTCTTATGCCTCGATCACAGTAGTGTCAAACTCTTGATCAAATCAATTCATATAAGAAATTCTCAAGCAGCCATAGTTACCATCCATTAAGCACTAGAAACACTTTAACCCTATTTTCCATTAGGCCAATATCCTAAACTTGAAAGCCTAGGATACATTATAGTGATTGAAGCCTAATCTCGATATACCACATGTGACACACCTCCCCTAAGCTAACCAGTGGTTCCACTGACGCCTGTGACTCACTCACACGAACGATCATGAATTCTTTTAAGAAACAATTTAAATGCCAATTCCCACACTTATAGTTAACTCATAGTCGATCAACTTCAACCTTACAATCCCAAAATTTCAATAATAACTTAAACCAAATGATAACTCATAAATTCATTACTCAAACTTTGGAATCCCATAATACATATGGTACTTAAATACACATTTAAAGTTCTACAATACAACATCCCAAATCTATAATTCAAGTCTCTCAAGACAAAAACAAAAGTAAACCTTGATACTAACGTTTAGCACCTTCACTTGGGTTCTTAGTCCCTGCTAAGGAAAACAAATTTGAAAGAATGAGTTAAAAGCCCGTTGAATTAAAAAAACATGCAAGCACATAACACATATGAGATTTCACTCAAAATTCATTTGGCGATAAACAAGTAAGGGAAAGCGAATAACCACATAAGAGTAGGGATACAGTAGCTCGGCTAAGGTCCTCAATTGGAGCACATTCTGGTGCACAATTTCGTTGTTGACACTCCGTCAACTTTCATACTCAAAACCAAGTAGACAATCACTTGCTCCTTTCTTCACCAAAACTGCCAACCGGGCCCGCCAGCCTAACAGAAATTTATATTTGTGTATTGCTCTTTAACAGGGACAAGGCCATTTGCCAAGTCCAGAGCACACAACACTTCGCTTAGCCAAGGTTGTTAAATCTACCTCAAGGTCTTCCCAACAGCTCAGTCGATAACTTACCAAGGGGATTAAGAATTCTCAAGAGCAGTGAAATACAAACACGCCACATCACTTCATATAATTCAAAACGAGGTTCATGTCACAAGTCAAGAGGTTCAAGTATAATTGAAATATCATGACAACACTTTTGTAATGGTACCATTCAAATGGGAGTAAGCGATAAAAGTACATGCACTACCCATTTGATTGATCAAAATCTGCTTTTCACAACAATTCACTTAATCGGACACATTTCAAATTAAATTCACATAGTCAAGTATCATGCATGGAAACTCAAAAATAGCGAGATTGAATTCAAGTTTGCTTGGTTTCAAAACTTTCCACACTTCCTAAAATCAAGTAAACAGAAGAAATAAGTTTCGCCTCACAATTAGCGAAACTAAACTCAAAGTTTATTCATTTGATTCATCGAATTCTTCACAAGAAATCCCTAACTTTTGCTCAATGAAAGTAGTCATTCAGTCGAAAATCTCCTTAAAAGGTTCCATTTTCAAATTGAGACATCAAATAACCAATCCATGCTATCGATGCTTACATTCATGCAACTTCTAAATTTCTTAGTAAGACATAAGTGAGGTATTTCACCTCAAAATCACCTATTCAAGTCTAACTCAACACTCAACTTTAATTAAGATTATAACACATACGAACAGTTTTAACCAAATCTCACTATACAAAAGTCATGAAAAAAGAAAACATTTCAAAGGCCCCCAAATGCTTCAAATCTATCCAAAAGTACATTTACCCAACGATTAGCAAAAACTCAACTCTTCTCCAATAAAATCCAAGATTTTCACCCATTCAAACATATACTCACAAATGAATATAATAGATATTTATTTAGGCAAATCTAGCCAAGTAACATCATAAAATTTTGAAATCGCAAGTAAAAATTTCAGACAGTGGTTCGCAACTTCACTCTTTTCTTTAAAATTTTCAAGCATCAAATCCACATTCTAACCATAAAATAATCTCATTCCATAAATAACAAACACAACCACATTCAGGGTCCTCAAGTCCACTACCTAAAGTCACCTCAAGTCGATACCTAAGTTGGAATTCAAGAGCCCAACTCAAATATTCCAATCATAACCATTTTTAACAAAATTAGTAGAATCTACATCGACACCAATAAGGCTAAAGCTAAGAGTTTCAAGGGTGATACCTCAAGATCTTTTCAGATCTAGTAAGATCAAGTAAGATCCGGTGAAGATCTACTCAAGGATGACTTTCGGGTTTAGCAACTTCAAAAAATCTCCGATCTTAGCAACCGATCCGCTTGTTTGAAGATGATTTCTTCCTCAAAGGCCAAGAACGAAGGTGACAAACCAAAGCTTTCTTCCTCTTATTTTCTCTCTCTCTCTCTCATGAATCACTCACACACTCTCTCTCTCACTGGCTGCTCTAAAAGCATAAAAGCAAAGTACCAAGCCTTCAATGAAGTCTTGAAACTTCAAGAATTTTGGGGAAGAAAAAGTTGGAGAAACCAAGCTTAAGCTTCCTCTCTTTTCTCTCTCACTCTCTTGAACCAGCCTCTCTCTCTCCCTCTCTCTCATAGCAGCCCAAGGGAAGAAGATGAAGCAAAGCCAAGTCTTCAATGGAGTCTTCAAGCTTGAGGTGATGATGAAGTTGAAGCTTATATTTCTCTCTTTTCTTTCTCTCAAGGTTGTACACCCCTCTCTCTCTAACTCCAAAATTGCAGCTGCAAAATGAAAGGCCAGGAGCAAGAATGGTGGCTTTAAGGGACAAAAGGTGTGGCTTTCCCTGTTTTAGGGAAAAGTGGTCAACGATCACTTTTGTTGTGGTTGACACTCTAACTTCTACTGTTGTGTCTCATCCCAACACTATCCAACCATAAATATATCTCTGTTATATCACTATATATGCTCGGTTTCCACTTAAAGTCACTATTCATGCTTCGGAGCAAAATTTAACGTTTAACTTGGCGAAACCACACGGAGGAAAATAATTGGGTATAAAATTCTCTAAATTAGAAAATAATCACTCAAAACATATTTTCACTAAAATTTTAGTGAATAATCGCAATATAAATATTATTATGCATTTTAAAATAAAATTCAGATTTTTGAGGCCCTACACTAACTGGTCGGACTGCTAGGGTTAGGCATTCCGCTAACGGGTTGGCACGAAGCTTCGGCACTTCCGTTAATGGACGCGAGAGGCAGTAATTCCGCTAACAGATGCACATACACGCACAACAATTGCTGCTAACGGAGGCACGGCGACTCGCAATTCGCGTTAGCGGATTACAAACCATTTAGCCTATCTGTTGCAGTTTCTTTCACGGGTCACAACTTGAGATATAGAGGTCTGATTTCTATCCACTTTATAATGTTAGGAAACAGGATTTGAGTACTACAATTTCTCAAAAGACATCAGTTTCAAATTCTCGTAAGAGGGTTAAATTTGCCCTAAACTTGCTGCAAGATCAATTCACAGTTTTCTCAAGTTCTGAAAATCAGGTCATTTGGCAAGATTGTTGCGGTTCATACAAAATGAATCAGGCCGGATACTTTATACTACTGGAAATTCCTGCGAGTCTAGTTTCAAACGCCACAAACAGCACTTGAATCTGACTCTCTTACAGCAAGATATGGACGTTTTTCCAAAACTGGATTTGCTGACCTGCTACTACCCGAAACTGGTGTTCTTGGCATAATCATGTCTTTTACTCATTTTAATGCCACCGTTTTAACACGAATTTCACAGCCAATCTTCCATACTCATGATTCAGTATATAGGACAGGTTCATGGTCAAAATTTCAGCAAGAATCAATCAAAAGAAACCACATAAATCATGCTACAAAAAGCTGAAATTTCCTAGACATGCTTGTCTAGTCTTGGAAACAATTTTCAGCATATAGAACTTACCAATTACTAGGCATGCTAGGCGTGTATTCAAGCCATATATAAAGTGAGTTATCAGCCTAGATTACCTTCAATATATGCTAAAAGCTTGGAAGATTTAGCAAGTTGATCCACACGAAAATCAAGCAAGAATCCAAGTAAAGTTCAAGCCAACTTCAAGCCTATTCACTCTTGGTTTGTGGCTGGTTTTTGTAGTAGTAGGAAGTGTGTTTTGTGGCTGTTTCTTCTCCTCTCATCCAAGGGCTAGAGGAAACAAATGGTTTAAAGTGTTGCAACTCCTAGTATTTATAGGCCAAAGTTTAAGCATGACTGAGCATTCATTTGACAACTAGGTAGGCTTGTTTCATGACAGGTTTGGTAACTTGCTTTGTCATGCTTTTTGAAGGAAAACTCAAGATGATTCAAGGCTCAATCAAGGCTGGAAATTTCGTCCAAAGCTTCAAGGTTCAATACAAGAATTTTGCTTGGCTTTTCTATTTTTAGTAAAGCCCTTAATTGCAAGACACAATTTATTTTCCAGTCCTTGAATTTCAATTGAGTTTATACTTTGCTCCACACATGTTTTCTATCACTTTTTGCTAGATGTTTGAACATCATTTTGGCATTGTAAATAGGTGCAGCAAGTGCTGAAATTTTAGCAAAATTTGCATTTCACAAGTAGGGTTTTAGCACGATAGCAATCAAGGAAAAACGGTCATTCATTTATGCAAAACTTATAAGTATATTGACCAGCAATGTCTAGATTTTACATGGGTGCTCATAGATACCACCATTTTGCTTGTTGAATGATATGTTTAGGGATGTAAGGTTGTCCGTTGAAGATGAAGTTGTTTCTTTTTGCATAGGACATCCATATGATGTACAAATCAAGGAGATTGGTTTTCAATGGTTTTGTGGTTATTATGGACAGATGGTGTGTGATACGTTTGAGGGAAGAATGGATGATATTTAGTTGCTGAGTCATTACTGGTCAAGGAAATGTTCAATGGTTTCACTTTGTAAACCACATAAAGGGCAAGTATTTTCAGGGATTCTACATGCTTTGTGAAGGTGGTTGTTAACTGGGAGTTTGTTGTGGTAGAGGATCCAAAGGAAATGCTTGAGTTTGGGGAGGATGTTGAGGTTCCAAATGAGGACCAATTTAGTGCTGGTAGTTCAAGGGGTAGTTTTCATGTAGAATTTCTCATGTAGAACTATCTTTGTGTTGCAAATTCCATCATGATTGGTTCCTCATGTTGGGAGATTCTTGGCTGGGTAGTAGGGGATGGGTTTTTGAGAATGAGGGATAGTATGCTGGGGGGTAGTAACTCTCTAAGGGGGTTTAGGTTCCAAGTCATATGTATGGGGTCAATAATGTGCCGCACCTTTCTAGAGAATGAGTTAGGTGGCTGCATTTGTGCCTCTTGAATCAACTGTTTGTTGCCTACCGACCAGTCATTCCAAAGATTTATGTTCTCTCCATTCCCTAACTCCCAGTAAGTGTGCTTTTCTATTCATTGGAAAGGTTTATGGAGTTGTTTCCATCCTTTATATTGTCGGTTGTGGACATGGGAAATGAGCATGTTTCCAAGTGGGATGTATTTATGTTGGAGGACTCGATAGAGAAAGGAATGACTATTAGAGAAAATTCTCTTGGTTAATTTTATTTGGAGTGCAATGTTTAGGGTATGGGGGTCTCGTAGAATGAATCCACCTAAGGCTTTGGCTGGCAAAGTGTACTCCATGGAAGTTTCGACCAACTTTGCCCATTTTGGGTTGGCGTCCTAAAGCGATTGCTATAGAATTGAAGGCTATCCAATATGGAGCAGGGAAGTTGGGTAGAGGCCATGGCATAGGAAGCGATTGGTTCAAGTGTTGAGTCAATTGGGCATGCACGTCGCATATGATAATTCTTTGCATACCATGCATGGAGACGTCTGGTTGCTTTTTTTTTTTTAAGTAGGCAAAGTCAATCTTGGTCATTTTGCTTCATAGGAAAGGAAGACCTAGGTATTTTTCTTTTGGTTTGGGGTTAGAGATGGCAAAGGTTTGCGGGGTATAGTCCTTTGAGTTTTAGGAGTTTTGTGGAGAGAATAGGGTGGATGATTTAGATTTATTGATCGTTTCTCCAGAAGTTTGGCAGAAAATTTCAAAGATGCAGTTGACATAGACATTTGATTTTTGGGTTGTTTTATGAATAGAAGGCAATCATCAGTGAAAGATAAGATGGGGATTTCGTCATCTTGGAGCACTTCAAGGGCTTCACTATTCTTTTGTTCATTTGCCAATAGAAGCACATCACCCATATGTCCATACAAATGATAAAAAGGATGGGGGAGAGGATCACCTTGATGTAATTCTCGGGAAGGGTGGATGGGTTTGGATTGTCGTTGTTGAAAACAATCTTTGTCATTGTGGTTGAGACACAATCCATGATGATGGCAATCCACCCCTCGAGGAACTTATGTTGCCGTAAAGTGGTTTCGATAAAAGACCATTCTAGCTTATGAGAATGCTTTCCAAAATCAAGCTTCAATGCTGCTTTTGCCAACTTTGCATTTGGAAAATTTTATTGCATGAGGGTTATGAGGATGTTATCTGCGATGTGTTGATCAAGGGTGAAAGCATTACCTGAAAGGGCTGATGAGTTTATTTAGAAGGGATGAGGCTGGAGATTGCTTTGTAGATAGTGTTGTATAGGCTGATAGGATGGAAGTGTTCTACCTTGGTTAGGTTGTCTATTTTTGGGATTAGTACCACATGGGTTTTGTTTGGAAAACTTCAGGGAGGTGCTTTGAGTGGAAGAAAGATTGGATTGCTTTGTGGTGTTAGCCCTATAATATGCTAATATCGTTTGAAAAATAGGTGTTAAGTCCATTAGGGCCTGGACTTTGTGGTTACCTATATGAAAAAAGATTGACTAGATCTCTTAAGGCATAAAGGGTTTGTTTACAGAAAGTAGATCTGGCTGATGGCAGTTCAAGGATATGGGGTCTAACCGGGTGGAAGGGGAAGGTGAAGTTGATTTGAAGAGGTTTTCAAAGTGGGAGGTGAGAATGTGTTCAATGTTTTCTGAGGAGATCCATTCTTTGTGGTTGAGTTTTGAGTCCTTGATAAAGTTTTTCCTTCTTCTTGTCGAGGTATAAGCATGAAAGTTAAGGTAGTGTTGTTATCGCCTCTCTCAGGCATGTTGCTTTTATGTTGAACCCCATGAAGATGGATGTCATTTAGGTGTTGGTGGTATTGCTTGGTTAGGAGAATTTCTTGGGTTTGAAGTTGTGGGGTGCTTTTGTTTCAATTTTTTTGTGTTATGGAACGTAGATTTTCTTCTATGTCTCTGAAAGGTTGAGGGTTGGAGGTAGAAGCGGTCAAGTGATTTGGCCGGTGGTGTGAGAGAAGTGCTGGGTATTTGAATTTCAGTGAAAAGGAAGCTTTTGAACATTTTATGTTAGGCTCAAGCCCGATGGACTAAGCTTTCAGAGAATAGTGCTATGGCCCATATCTTTGGAAACAAAAAAGCTTCGAGATAGGGATTAGGTTTGAAGTTAGTTGAAACTAATATGGAAGGATGATTAGAGGATGGGGGATATATGAAGATTTTTTGTGTGAGGGAAGTGAGTGATTCAAGATTGGTCTACTAAGGCTCTATCAAGTCTCTTTTCCTAACATTTGCTAGTCCTTTCATTCATTGTTCCACATGAATTTAGGCCCATAGAAACCCACATCCGAAGGTGATTGTCCATTATGAAGTGTTGAAAGTTTCTCATTTGGGAGAGATGTGCTTAAGGCCAACAATTTGTTCTGGGATAAAGTTAGAGTGGCATTTAAGTCTCCAATGATAATCTAGGGAAGCCCTAATCCTCTAGAATTGTAGAATTGAAAAGTGAGAGTGAAGACCATACCTGCTCTTGACATGAGGTGGGAGTATAGTTATACACCAAATGAGGAGTAGGGCTTGAGAGCCTAATTTGAGGTTAACTTTGAGATGGATGATTCTATGGCCATCATTTGACTTCTGAGGAAATTCTAAACCGTGATGGAAAAAAAAGTTTCTACAAATAGGGTGGTTTGCATTTTGTTTTCTAGGATTGTGATTTTCAGATTTGACAAATGTGGAGTTCGTTGAAACTCGATTTGTCAAATTCATATTAATTCCGAAAAAGCAGAAAAGAATAAATTTTTAGAACTTGCATTTGACAATGCCAAATGCGAAGTTATGGTAATTCGCATAAAAAAGAAAAAAGCGGGAAGGAATATATTTTTCACGGTGATAACCCTCGCATTTTGTCCTGATTTTTCTTTTTTTCCATTTATGCATATTTTTTTTTCCGCTTCGCTACTAATTCTATCCGTGTTTTTTTATCGTGTTATAACGACATTTATATATCATGTATTACAACTGCATAGCAGTTTGTAAATTGTAACCACTTGTTAAAGGAATAAAACTATCCTATAAATTAAAAGAATTTTCACCGCCTAAGATACTTTACATAAACTCATTACTCTCACTAAACTATCCACAAAATATGTAACACAAATTAACCAATACAAGAAGAGATATAAGCCACAGCTATTGCTTCATAAACCGAAAAAGCGGGTAGAAAAAATTTACTAACACAACATGTAAATTATCGAAAGTTATCGAGTTTATTATACATGGCATAAGTAACTCAAAATGATGTTTTATTTTCATTGGGGAGAGTTGAAAATTATTGAGTTTAGTATATTCATGTTTGAGTCTGAAAAAATTGTGTTTGCTGGCAGGGAGTTTTAGTCGATCCGACTAGCGAGCGGTTCGATTCGTTTGTAACCCTAAAAGGGTGTTTGGTAACTAGTTCCGTTATTTAAGGAATTTTTAACACATTAGCCAGCTTGTGGGTTATGATGTTATAAGGTTATAAACAATTGCCCGCTTGCTGGTTTTAGGGATTATATTGACGAAGGCAATGTCAAGTAATTGTGAGAACCTCAGTGTAACTCCACTTGTATTTGATAGTAGATAGCATACAATTAAACTTGTTTCTCTAGTAAAATGAAAAGCGAGAACCCGTGTGGTACAATTATGTGTATGGTTATCCAGGTCATCGCATAAGGAAATTTTGTTTTGGCTTCACAATTACTACATGAACCCTTTTTTTTTTTTTTTGGATACCAATGAAGACAATCAAATCATCTTTACCTAATATTCTAAAATCAAATCGAATCAACTGTTATTCACAATTAACTATGATGAGACTCTTCTCAAGCGAACCATGTAAATTAGACACATCAAACTGAATTTCAAGTACTGAGAAATTGACATTGGTGGCGATAAAGGAATTTGGTAGATACATATCATCAATCCAGTTTGCTTAGGACAGTTTGGCAATTCAATCCAATTGACATTAACATTGCTTAGGGACGGTTTAGGGTTTAGGGTTTCAATCCAAAATGGTTGGCACGCTTTTGTATTGGGCCATATATCTTGAGCCATATATCAGTGAGCCAAATTGGTTGAAACAAGTACATTGACTTTGAGGCTTAACAAACTACTCTCTCTGATTAATACAAAAGAATATAATTGAATAATTGCTACCTATAACTATTTCATAAAATGGTGGTGAAATCTACAAATGAAGAATTGAACTTGTACTTGCTTAAATACTACCCAAAACTATATATTACAGAAATAGAAGGATTATAATGAAAAGGCATATACCAATTGCCATTGAACTGCTATAGTAAAATGGAACCCAATCAGCTAACAATGGGTGTCAACAACAATAACATGACACCCAAAGCCGAAAAACCAACCGCCATCCTTCAAATTGTGTAGCACAACCAAAAGAAGAAGACCAAAGACAAATGGGTGAAAGAAGAATCCCACAAATCCAATAGCTTTCAAGTTTCAAAAGGAAAAGGAAAGATAGATGAAAACCTTCATCTTACCTTCTTCAACCATAACTGTGAGTAGTTATTAATATCACTGAATATGTTATGATTCTTTATCTTTGTATACCAAATCTGCGACCTCGAAAGCGAGGGCCACAACACTGGACAGCCTTTGAATGGAATGATAACACACTTTTCTCTCTCCTTCATGGCTGAAGCTTCACCGGGGATGACATCCTCCTGCCACCGCTCTTGGCTCGCCAATCTTCAACTCAACCTCTAACTTTCACCCAAATTTTCATGGCCCAATTTTTGATTTCTTGCCCTAGGTCAGTTCAGCAACCGGATTAGGGGAGGTTCTACATCAAAATAGCTAAAGTTCTCCATGTTCAAAGCATTTCCTACACTAATTCATGGTTGACATTGAGAAACTCTAGCATTTTGTTTATTGGATTTGGTGCGGCTGAGTGAGGAAGATAGGAAGAAAAAGGTCGCAGCCTTCATTTTGGTTAAGTGTTCGGGACTTAAGAGTGTAGAGAGATTGGCTCATGAAACGATGTCGTTTCATTAAAATTCCACCCGTGCGTGCCTCTTGAAATTTTCAATTTGCCGCTTTCAGTTTTTTACCTACAAGAATCACGCCTTCCTGCTATTTAGAATAACGACTTTCATGCTTTCTTTGCCCTTTCTCCAATTTCTCTCTTTTTCCTTTTCAAGTATTCATGTAATTAGTTTTTCTATTATTTTAATTTTTCTTATTTCTTTTGCTCAAGTTGAATTGAATTTTTAGAATGCAAAAAATTTTGTGTGTTTGACAAATGTTCTTTTAGCTTTTTTTTTACCAAATATACAACCTTTTTATTTATTTTGGTTATAAAATTATTTAAAAAAATATAATATCTGTTACAAAATATGTTTATGATTAAAAACATAAACATTCTCTTAATCAAAATCTTGTTGGTACTCATTTTGTGGTCCTATCTATTCTGTGGTGTTACAGTTTGATGAGGGTTTGCAACCAATTTAATTATTTCGACCTTAGTCAGCAGGATTTTTTTTATTTAATTTTTGGTCAATGAACTCGCATTCAATGAATGCAAATTTTTTTAATTAATTTTAGAACTCGTGTAAATGCGGTTTTCTTGAAACTTCGCATTTACGTATCGAGTTCTAAGAATTTTGATTTTTTTAAAACTTTTTCCAATGAATTCAAGCATTTGCAAAATGCGAAGTTTATCGAACTCGCATTTTGCAAACCCTAAAATCACTTTGGCGGAAACCTAACCCCAAATCACCCCATTTGCAGAAAAATTTTAAAATTCATCACATTTCTAGAAATTTCTAACTTCTTGCGCATTTAAAGTCCAGGTCCTAGAGAATGAAGATTCTTGAGTGTCCCTCTGGTGGTACATGGATAATGCACTTGAAGGGAAGCGCCCTAGGATAGCATTAGCACGTGGACCGATGGCGAAAGTTTTGTTAGCGTAATAATATTGGGTTGGTGTCTAGTAATCATGTCTTGCATGGACATCATGAATGCACCTCTTACTATTCCTCTACAGTTCTATGCGAGGATTTTGATGTTATCAGACCTGGTTGGTGTGTGATGCATCATCCATGTAAAATTGTGGAGGAGAATGGTTGCAAATTCTTTTACTGCTAGATTCACATTGGCTATCTTCATGCTGACTGCGTTTGGTTTTATTTTGAAGTGCAGAAGATAGTTGAGGCTTTGTGTGGCATTGAGTTGATCCTTTTCAAGAGAGACGATGGTTCTTAGTGATCTTGGGTTTAGAGGTGCTGAGAATAAGTGTGGATCCGTGTGAGCTGGTTGCATTAGGCTCTTGTTTTTTCCCAGAATGATGAATTGACCTTTGTTCGACAAGGTTTTTTTCCTTTGGGTTGTTGGTTTAGCCAGGTCGCTTTAGTTTATAGCAAACCCTGGAAAGGACGCTTGGAACCCCTGTGGAGGGGTTGTGTTGTTAAATTGGGATGGCGGATTTTCCTTCATTTATAGGTTTTTTAGATTTGGGGATGGAATTCGGCTCATGTGGTGTGGGAAGTTTGGTTATTGAGTAAGAGGTCGTGATTTGTGTTTGGAAGGGGGTTGAGTCGTGGAGATTGACAGTGTTTAGGGCTACTTGGGTACTCACCTCTGGGGGTTGCATGGTGGAGGGGTTTTTTGGAGTTGGTAGGGGTCATTTGAATAGTTAGGAGGATTGGATAAAAATTTTGGTTGTTGGTGTTAGGAACTCGGGCAGCAGGCACAGCGGAAAATTAAAAAATTTAGCCCCAGATTCTTATCAGGAATCACTCTAGTTCTACGTATGACTTCACAAGGGGGTTCTAGGGGATTACCTTAATCCGTAGATGGTATCTCTGACTTGTTGAGAAGGCTGAGAAAACCCCGAGCAGCAGTTTAGACGTCCTGCCTCTACTGTAATTCACGCGAGAGTGCTTCTGAATCACTCTTGATCGTCTCTACGATCTGTATGTGTGTGTGTGAGTGAAGGAGAGGTACTAGCCTTGCTCACTCTAACTCACAGAATCTTTTTTCTCTCTACGTGATATTTTCTAGAGAACTTTTTCTCTGTGTTCTGACTATCAGAATGAATAACCCTCTTTTTCCTATCGTAGTATCTGATACTTATTGATAAAACGGAAGGATAGAGTCCAGTGGTTTGATTCAAAATCAAACCACCGTAACATCTGATGAGACTCTATCCTTTCTGTTATCTGACAGATAAAGGATAACACTTTTATCCTATCTGTCAGATGACCCCAAGATTTATTTATCTTTATAATTAAACCCCAGAAGTATTTATTTCCAAGTCCCTACTTGGATACACAATTTAATCCAGAACCCAATCTCTATGCGTGTGATCCAATAGGTCCCAAATACACTGGTAATAATTATGAATTATAATTCTTAAAAGAATTAGATAAAATAAACACATTTATTTTATCATTAATTACACTAATTAATTATTCATAATTATAAATTGTGAGTGATGTCTAGCAACACATCACAACCACCCAGGTATTCGGAATTGATCAAGGGAAATTCTGACCTAACCTTTTCATGGAAAATTACCGTGTAATTATTATCCTTTCACCATTGATATCCAATTAGTCATGGAATAAGGAACAAGTGCCAATTCCCTTAATGGCTAATTAATTTTCTAATTCCGGAATTAACCTTAGATTAGATTAACTTGAAGACACTCTTCAATTAACCTAATGTAGTCGACTACTAAGGTTACATTCCAACTAGTGGCCTTACCGGATATCAACTCCCACTATCGGAGTGGTGAATCCTCTCTTGATCACTCACTATCTTTCCATGCTTCACACTACCCCCAATCTCTATTCTTTAAGTCACTCCTGGTGAGTAACAAGAAACAGAATCAAAAGGTAGTGATTCACACTCAAGATACTATGGTGATCTCAAATCTAGGATCACTTACACAATTTTCCATAAGAGATTCAACCATTGGCACTAGATATCCTAATGGGATCTCTGTGTGGATCACTCCAATGAATTAGTACTCTACAATTCATCTACACATTAGCCTAAGTATCCCCATACCATGGTTGATGAGAACAGCCACTACTTACACTAAGTAGGGGCTAACTGTGTACTAGTCTGTCCGTATTAATGATGTCCCGTCTCATTAATACTATGACTAGGGAAATTTAAGAATATTTATTATAAATGTGATTGATATCTCATTAGTCAACAACTCTTGTGACTACCATCACATTAATAAATATTCTAAGGACTTTATCAGTTATATCAAATATTAAAACAAATAAAAATTGAAATTCATAAAATACAAAACTTTAATTAGGAATGTATTTCAATAAGTCAATTGTTTTAGGGCATATATTCCAACAGTTGGAGGTTTTACTCTCAGATATGGGTGTTGGAGGATTTTTTTTGGAAGGAATGTTTCGTCTAGGTTGCATGGGAATGATTTGTCTACTAGGTTGGGCTCAAGACATTGGGAAATGGATGGATTACTAGGTGTAGACGCTACTTTCTGCAAGTTATCATTGTTCGTTTGTGGGCTGTTCTTTAAGAGGGGCGTGTTTGCATGCAAAATTCCAGTGCAATGATTACAAGAAGGTGGTGCTGGTGGGTTTGCAGGTCCACGGGTTTCTTTTGGTAGCCACATTTTTGTACCATTTTTGTTAATTTGTGGGTTGTGATATTTTGTAGCTCCCTCTTCGGAATCTTTTCACCTCGTTGCAGAATGATTGTTGGACTCAAGTTCCGCGTAAGCAAGTAAGCTGAATTGGTTTTTTTGCATGGGTGCCATGTGGTTAGATGTTTGGGACATAGGTTTACATTGTAGCTGCTTCTATTTGCTTCTATTTATTAATGATTATCCATGGGGTTCGCGCTTCTGCCTAAGTTGCCGACAAGCTGGAGGGGCTGTTGGTTTTGTTGATCATTTTTTCAGTTTGTCAGTGTGCATTTTCATGGTCTACCGCTCCACATGGGACACAGAATAGAGAGTTCATCTCATAGGCCATCGGTTGGCAAAATTTTCCTATCCACACCGCTTTCTTCAGTGGCTTGGAGGGGTCAATTTCGACACATATTCTAGCATATCTTGCTCTAGAAATTGATCTCATGTGCATGTCGATTTTTATTGGTGTGCCCAGTTTGTTTCCAATCTCATGGAGACAGTGGAAATCATAGTATTCTATGGGTAGCTCTGGTAGTTGTATCCAAGCAAGAATATGGATAATTTAGCGGTGGACGGCCTGAAATAAGGTTCCCATTTTTGTACATGTAGATAGTTTCCCTGTAGGAACCATAGGTCTTGGAGCAGCATTGCCATGTGATCTTCTGGTAGTTGGAAATGCACCACAAAAAAAAACCTTCTCCCAAAAGGGAGAGCCAAAAGCTTCCTTGGAGGGGCCAGAGCCGCTTCAGTTTTCGGTTTTTGGTTTACCTGTGTTATGCTGAGTGAAGAGTTCATAAGCTTGATGATGATAGCATTTTTCCGTAGTTTTTGCATGCAAATATATTTCTCATTTGTTATTGGTATCAGAGATTCAGTGTCTAAGTCTAGGGAGTCGCTTAGCTCCAAAGCATCAAATTCTCTAGATGATGCCTGTATGAAGCTAGTCAACCACTCTGGGTAGAAGACATAATGTGAGGTTTGAATGAGTTTGTCCTTGTATGATGTCATAGTTAGGGTTTCCGTGGAATGATTTGGAATTTGTGGAGTGTGATAGAGATGAGGATGAGCTGAGGGATTTATTGATGCAGTTAGGTGAGTGATTGGAAGGTCCATGCTAAGTTGGTTTGATGTAGGAGAATTTGGATCAGGAGTTTTAAGGGGATCAAGTTGTGGAGATGAGGGAGTGGTATTCATTGGAGCTATTCTCTCTTTTTTGCAACTCGGGTCACGGTCCATTTTTCTATAATTAGTGACATGTTCCCCTTATCAAAAAGTAGTTATTGTTACCTAAAAGTCGGGGTGATACTATCGTGAAGTAATGCAGTAACACAGGTGCATTAACACAGGCCAATTACCATTTCATCATCCTTGGTGTTTAGTCCAGAATTCATGTTTGGATTTCCATCACCTGGATCTAATTCCTTAATATGCTTCTCTCCAACTGAATTGAGCTCAATCCACAAGTAGGGATGAAAAGGCTACATATTGGGAAACTATTCAGACCTAGTTACCTGTTGATTATGGTGGGTTAGGGAAGTCAATACTATTTATTTAAATATCGACTCCCTTCCCCCCATGGTTCAAAGTTGTGGTTGTGGCCTTCATCATTTCACATCAATCTCGACATATGAGTCACGATCCTGGTGAGATGCATATTTTGAAGCATTTAATATTCTAAAAATTGTGAATAATTCTTCAAAATATAAAAAATATGCCAAGCAAAAATAACAAAAAATTAGTAGAAAAAAGAGTAAAGTACATGGAACCCTCTTTAGTACCACTACAGGATAGAAAACCTCCCTACTCTTTAAAAACTCCCACACAACTACCTTATATGTTTAACTAAAGTGGAATGGTGATTTTTGACCAACTACATCATTGGTGGCATGTCATATTCTTCCTTATTAATAAAATTATAATGCTTTTATTTCTTTCTTTTTTTATTTAGAAAAAAATCATTTCTTTCCTATAAACACCACACACACACACACACACACACTCTCTCTCTCCCCTTTTCCTTTTCTTGTTCCTTCTCTTTTCTATTTTTTCCTTTTTCTTCCTCCCTTCATTGTCACCACTGCTACACCATCATTACACGACTGCTATTACCTCTCTCTTTTACTTTCTTTCTTTTCTACCACATCCTTCTCTTCTCTTTCCCTTCCCCAACTTCCTTCTCTTCCACTTTTCCCTCCCTCTTCTCTCTATATCTCCCTTGTCCTCTCCCTCGAGTCTCACACTCTCTCTCTCTCTCGATTTGGTTGGAGTTCATAGCTTCAATTCAACTTTTCACTTAACCATTTTCACAAATAGATCATTGACATAACACAAGTTGAACAGTTTGTAAGATATATATAACTAATCTGGCTCAAATTTTATAGAAAATAAGATTTAATCCAACCCCAATCAAAATGCATTCAGATTTCAACAAATGCCAAACAGAAATTTTAGAGCAAGAAAACACAGAGTAAAGCATTTAACAAAATAACAAAGTAGTAGAAGCAAGGAGAGTTGAGGAGTTTTCATAGTGCTTTCAAGAAGTTATCATGATGGTGGTAGTTGGGTTTCCGATGAGGATAAAGGCGATGACAGCGTCTTCCTCCACCCGTAGTGTTTTTGCATTGTTTTCCTTCTATTCCATTATTTTTTTCATGCTTTTCGTTGTTCTTTTCTTGATTTTTCTTGTTTTTGATTTTTCTAATTTTTCTTTGTTTTTGTTTTTGAGTCCTAAAGAGTAAAGTCCATAAAAGGGTTTTTGGGTCTAGACTTTGAGGAATCCATGGAAATTTGATGGTGGTTTGGGGGTTTTTAAAGAACTCAAAATGGGTTTTTGATGGTAATTGTGAGATGGCCTAGAGGTTTTTTTTTTTAGTGAAAAAATTATGGCTGATGATGAATAAAAAATGAGTAGCCATGGGGCTTTTTGGTCGTAGGGAACCGGATCATTTCGTGATTGCTAGGAAGAAGGGGGAAAAGGGAAGAGAGGCAGGAAATGGAGGAGCGGGGAGGGCGAAAGAGGAGAAAGAGGAAGATGAGAGAGGAAGGTGCCGAGAATAGAGGAACAAAAAAGAGAAGGGGTAGTAGCAGGTGGTGGACGACAGTGGCAGGTGGAGGGATGGAGGGAGAGGAAAGGGAAGAGTGAGGAAGAAGAGGATGACTAACTTTTTAAAATTTTAAAAGTGATTCAAAAGTTTAAACATTTATAACAACACTCGTAATGGTTAAATAAAATAATTTTGTGGTTAAGAGTGGCATTAATCCCTTGATTAATATATATTTTTTAATCTTATAAAGTATTATGCCACTTACAGGTCACACAATCGGTTGAAGTCAAATTCCATTTTAGTTAAAAGTATGAGGTGGTTGTGTGGGGGGTTTTTAAAGAGTAGGGGGATTTTTTATCCTTAGATGATGCCACAAGGGGGTTTCGTATATTTTACCCAAAAAAATCTCTAGAGTGTACTATTTTTATTGATATTAAAAATGGTAAATGTCTTTAATCATTTAATGTAATGACATCACAAACAAAATTAAAATACTCCAAAACACAATTTTAAAACTAATAATTGTAGAAATAATATTAACCATTAACAACACAAACTGATAGTTTTTTTTAGACAAGTAGAAATAAGTTCATTTATTTCATGATCAATTTCCTATTAAAGATAAAAAGAAATTACATTAAATAAAATGCAAAGATTTAAAAAAGACATAATATTATTTTGTATTTTCATACTTGTCAATACCAAATAGAATGATGATGCAATCGAAAGTCTTTCTAATTTCTCAATGGATGGTAAAAGAGATGTGGAAATGGCATAGGACCTTAAGTAGGTAACATGTAAGAGCCATCTAGTACATTTGTTGGCTTTAATGATTGACTCGATGTTTCATAATCATAATATATAGAAAGTGATAAATTGAGCATAAATTTTTGAGTATGATGATAGAATCCAAACCTTCGATAGTTTACACTGTCGGTATTGCCAAATGATCAAATATAATCATATCCATAGAATCTAATATTATTAGAATCAAAAGAAAAACCATTATAATGTCTGTCGATTGTTTGTTCATATTACCCACCATCATAACTGCTACTAGAACTTTTAACTTGCCCAAATCACCAAATGGTTCATGTCCACTGTAATAGCTAGTATGAATTCCATATGATTGCTCATAATCATATCTCAATTGACTAGTGCTCGGATTTTGCCTAGAATCATACTCATAGGTTGGATCTATATCCAAATTTTGAATCTGCTCATCAACTCCTCTATATCTTTGTGAGTTTGAATACTGAGAGAATGTATCTTGACTCGAAAATTCAGTTAAATTGTTGAGAAATTCACATCGGAATTCTATGTCTAGATGATAACCATGATCAATATATTGAGTAGCATAATAATTATCTTATACTGGAACCCATAACAAGCCTCCTATTTGTTGACTATTTTTATTGTAACCACCACTACATTTTAAAGAATTATCCACTTTATTTCCATTGGCACCATTTTCACTATCGTCATTATTATTGTCACTTTTATTAAAGGAGGATGAAATAGCAACATATTTACTGGGTTGTATAACCTTACCTTTATGCTTCCTGTTTGTTGATTGAGCAACACTTTTCTTCTTCTTGGTAATATATTGGGACAATGTATCACCAAAATTATCATTGTTATTCTTATTTTCATCCAATCCTACTCGATTCACTTTGACGAATGTCGATCCAATTAATCCAGATTATCTTCAAACAGCTACTAAGTTTCTATCCAATTATATAATATATCATATTGATGAAAATTATGATTCAAATTAATCGGGTTATGGAAATCATCAGTATCTATATGATTCATTAAAATTTTCACCTCTAATCGCATATTGTAATGCACAAATATCAATATATATAAAAAATTTTAATTACTAGATAATTGCAAAATATTGTATGAATTAATGACCATGTACTCTAATTTTTTTTTTTGCATCCAAATTGTGTGTAGGTTTGATTCAATATTCTGACTACAATCTTCCTTAAATTTGATGAAGATATGGTGCATCTTCATCGTGGTTAAATCATCATTCTGCTCAACAAACAAAATAGTAGTAGTAGTAGTAGTAGTAATAGTAAGACTGTAAAAAATATGAACTTTATTAATATGATTTAAATGTTTACATAAGTTATTGAGTTAAATCTGGTAAGTATTTCGATAATACTCTTGTTGTGATAGCATTTCCAATCTTCGCTTTTTCTCTATGAAAATTTTGATCTACAAAAATAATATATGAATAACTGTTAAAATTCTAAAATTTGTCAATGAATATGATCATCAATACATAAAATGAAATAATTTAAAAAATATCTTATTTATTGCATCAACTTGCGCATCTAAATTGGCTCTAACTTTATAATGACTTTCTTCAATTATTTTTGAACACACATAATCTAGAGTATTGAAGAGTTGGGTTCAAAAACTATGTTAAATGAAATAAATCATAAAATTAGAAAATAAGAAAATAAACATGTATTTCATATTCAAATTACATGTAACATTTTAAATTATTTGCTGCACATAAATCAAAATGTAGTTGTTTGTATCATTTGTTATCAATCACTTTCCAAATCTTTTTCCAACATTTCATTGACTTTTGAATAGCCATTTTTACTCCATCCATTGCCTCATAAATAATTGGCAAAGTTGGCTCATTAGCTTGATCAATAATTTTGAAACTTTGACCAGTGGCTTTATTATTGCACACACATTTCTGATATTTTTTCAAAACGTTTCTAATAATATCAACTTAGCTACTTTAATAGCTTATACTCTTCTCTTGGTAGTGTTATTGAACTTTGCCCACTCATATGAGGTACACGTTCTTCTCAATTTTGTAGGACGCCGAAGAAAACTTTTTATAGAAATGAATTCAATAGCGAATCTGGTGATGCCTGGGCATAGCAATTCCCTTTTTCTTATATATATCTTTATAGATTCACAATGCAATGTTTTTATTTACATCATCCACCTTACCAATATCTTTCAATATCAAGTTAATGTATTAAGCAATACAAGGTGACTAGAATAGATTTTTTTTTTTTCATTTTCTCATCAACATTGTCCAATTGCTTTCATGTTGGATTCAATATCTGTCACAACTTGTATTAGATTCAATATTTGTCACAATTTGTATAAGGTTTTTTTTTTTCTCCACAATCTCTATTACATCATCCATTAACTTAAAAATAGATTCAGCATTTTTCTTCACCTTCATACAAACAATTGAACTATTAGACATCATGTGCCTATTATAGTATATCATAAAATGTATTATTAGATTCTTTGTACAAGTACTCCACCAATCGCACACAAGTGTACAATCAAAACTTGAAAATTTATCATAAATATCTCCCAAATATTTCTCAAGTTCTTGAAACTTATCATCTAAATATTCACTTTCAATTTGATAAGCCGTAGGCCTTTAATATCAGGATCAATTTTGGTAATTTCAGCAAGCATTGATTAGTAGTATGGATTATCAATTGCATGAAATGGTATCTCATTGAAATAAAAAGACTTTGAAATTGCTTTACCATCTCTCTTTATATTTCCCTCCCATCCTCAACATTGATTTGATTGATTTTTGTTTCAAAAGAAACATATGTGAGTCAACTCATTTACTTGTCATTTCATCCACTTGTCTAACATTAAAATTACGTGACTGTTTTCTTTTACTTCCAGAAGTTGTTGGCTACAAAATGCCAACACCTATAATTCTATGGAGTTAAAAGTGTTTCAAAAAATAAACAAAATTGTGACTTCATTTTATTTTTATTAAATAATATCAAAATTTTTATAACATTTTAGTTTACAAATAATATCTAACATAAACATGAAAGATCAACCTATAGACACTAAATGCCTTCATTATTCATCAACAAATTGCACGTATTGGCTATTTCTAATTACTTGCTTAATCTTTTTTTTTTCCCTAAATTCTTCAATTTCATAGAAGTCTTCATCATCCTCATCACCAACTACATTGACAATGTCATACATAATTTCTTCTTGCAAAGAACTCAATATTTCTTCTTTTTTCTTTTTTATTGTATCTCTTTAATCCTTACCAACTCTTAAATGCATTTTTATTACATCTGTAACTTTTTTTCCAGCCCTTGGACAAGCTTCAACTTGTCTCATGACATGACTAACATGTTCTTTCAGTATTTTAATTTCACCAT
Source organism: Gardenia jasminoides (assembly GCA_013103745.1). NCBI lineage: Eukaryota > Viridiplantae > Streptophyta > Magnoliopsida > Gentianales > Rubiaceae > Gardenia > Gardenia jasminoides. The sequence goes on from CM023098.1 coordinate 44,931,767, forward strand.
GTATTACTTTTCCACAATAATTACATCTTTTAATTTTTCTATTTCTACCCACAGCGTGCCATGTTCCCAACCAATATCCTTGCTTTCCATTTCATCTTTTACACATGTCATTGTAAATGATTAGTCTATGATTAAGTAATTAACAATATGTCAAAAAATATTATAATTAATAAGTAGACATTTTATAAAAGAAAATAATTTTTTGATTATATTAGTAAGTTAAAAATCTTTATTATAATGTTAACTTATTTGTATGATTATTAGTTCTTTTTTTGAATATTTGTTTAGTAAAATTTAAATGTTTATTGCAATAACTAATGTATACTATGTGACAGCCCCACCTTCCCCTAAGACGAACCAAAGGGTTTGGCGGATTGCCTGCCCAACTCTCGCCAGGACTCGATAGCTAAAGAAAACAAACAACCCAAGACTGCTAAACTAGATTCTCCAAATTTAAATTTCAAACCAACATAATTACACAAATTTCAAACCCGATTTCAAGCTTAGAATTTAACAAGGGTTTAAGGTTACAAAACCAGAAGATAAGTTTATAAACTATGGTAGGTTCTTCTAGTACAATAGCCCTTAAACAAAAGTATTACAAAAGTCTATACTACTAGTGCGCTCTTCCAACTCCACGCTCAAAAAATTTCCCTGTTAAGGAAAACAAAGGAAAAGAGGTGAGTTAAAAGCTCAATGAGGTTCCAAAAACATGCAGCCAATTAAACAATTAGAATTTATTCAATAAACAAATACCACAATAAGAAACACCAAATAAATCGAACATATTCAATTAAAGGATACGGATGGCTTTCAAAAACCAAATTCCCCGTAACTTGATCACATCACAACCCGTTGACTCTCTCTCAACGTTTAAAGTTCAGAACCAAAAACAGTAGATCCCCACTTCACACCAAATACCATCCACCGTTTCACCCCCTTGTCGGGCCCGAATGCCTCAACAAATCAGATTTTAGGTAATACTCGAGTATACCATTTTCCGGATTTACATATCATACCCTATGGCTCGTCAACTTTCTCGACCAAGCCCATGCTGTCTTGAATCGATTGACTCACCAAATAGGTTTTGGAGCTCCAAACAAATCAGATTAGTCGATGGGATATCACCCAAGTGACTCACAAATCAAGTATAGGCCAAAGGCCAATTCACAAGTATTCCAATGTCAAAATACAGAATTTCAAGCAGAAGAGATCGAGTGTGGTAAAGTACACACTCGTCTCAATCACATTAACTTAAGATGGCATCCTATGCCCACAAATCACAAGAGATCGAATAATCACACTATTCAAGTATTCAAGTATCTCAACTAATCAAGTTAGTCAAGTAAACAAGCATGGAACACTCACCGAGTTAAACAAAGTATCTTCAGGCGCTGGCACCCAAATCTCCTTTATTTCCTCCTTCCAAGTCTAATAGCAAATGAAATGAAAAGCATTTAGGTTTGGCTACCCCAAACAAGAAAAACCAAATGCATGTGCTAGTTGTTTTCTTTGCTTGATAACAAATCACAAATTGGATGCACAAAAGCCATAAGATGTCTAATCCAAATCATAAGTGTAAAACAAATGAAGAATCTTATAAATATAGTAGAATCACGAGTTAAGTAGGTCGTGACATGGCAAGGCTGCGTACAAGTTAAGAGAAGTGAAGAAACAATTGTAGAAAGAAATATGATAATTGATAGGTTTGCCACCCTTTAGTGTTTTAATCATAACTGTGGCTATGTTTATCAAATTGGGACAAATTTTATGGAGTTTCGAAGCTAAAACATAGACCTAAAACTTTCATGAAGAGGTCAAACCCCAGATCGTACTTCATCATAGTCGAAATTGGCAAAATCAGAGATACCAGAAACCTGTTGGATTAAGAACAGGCTGACTGAACTGTCTCGGAAGAATGGCTATAACTTCGTGTAGAAAAATCAAAATCAAGCACCGTCAGCTGCATTTAAAAATAGATTCATAGATCTTTCCAACGGTATAGAGATCAGGCTCTAATTCCTTTCCTGTAACCACCAGAAAGTTTGGGACGTTGGCTGAATTTCATTTCTGATTTCACATCAAAGTTCCCTCTTCTACATGATTGCTACAAGCAACCTTTCAAGGTTATTTCTAACTTTTAGTAGGGTGTCAAACATGTTAAAACATCAAAGAAAACCATCAATAAAACATCATAAATCCTTAAGCATTTCATCAAACACTTGGAGGTTATAAACAAAGCCCTAAGTTCAAGTTTCCAACCACAAGTAATTCTTCCACAACACTTCCTCCTAAAACATTTCAAACACTTTAAACTCATCTAACATGCATCGTCTTTGAATTTAAAGATCACTAAAGCATAGATGAGTGGTTAAATACCTTGAGAGTTGAGAGAGAAAACCACCCAAAAGCTCCAATTTTTCCTACCAATCTTGGTGATCAAGTAACAATCTAACCTAGGGTTTTCACTTGGAGAAGTTTTTCTCACTTAAAATTGCAAGATTCAAGCTTAGGGTTTTGGTAATTTTCTCTTGTAGTTTGGTCGGCCAAGAGAGAGAAAATGCAAGGGAGTTTTAGTTCAAATTTTGAAGACAATAAGTTAAATAAGAGCATAAGTCAAGATGTTCCTAGATGGTTGACAAGTAGTGCATTTTGAACCATGAATTGGATTAAAATCTACACATTTATCCACTAATCCTTCAATTTAAAATATAACCCACTTAATACCATATAATTTTATGCATTTGGCTACATGAAACATGTAAAATATAATTTTAGATTAATGCCATGCAATGCCTACAAAATAAAGTATCTAAAGGAAAATAATGCACTTAATGATTTCATGGTGCAATCAATTAAATTTCAATTTTTTTCTAGGGTTCTCACATACTATAAAGTCATCTCATAGCTAATGCATCATACTTATCACTAAATATTTAAAAGTAATTACTTATTAAAATTTATTTGCTATACATGGAAGGTATAGCAAGAATTATAGGAAGTTATAATAACTACAAAAGTCAACAGAAATGAAATTTAGTAAAACTTAATTAACAAATAAGAGAATTTGTATTGAAAGATATAGCAAGGATTTTATCATTTTTCACTAAATATCAAATGAATTTAGACTGATATATTATGTGATTTGAGTAATTTATCAAATCAATCTTAAGATATAGTTTGGTCCAAGTTGCATTCCAGCACAAGAAATGAGTCAATTAGATCTGGCTCTGAAAAACATTAATTTACAGTTAATTAGGTTTGGCCAATGAATAAGGTCATAATAAGTAAAAAATCTGATTTATAACGTAAAATAGGTAGGCTTAAAGGACAAAAAATCACTCACCACTTCTTCTCCCAAATCATAGACATAGTAACAGTTTCTCTCAAGTTTCAGACATTGGTAAACCCTCGTCTCTTAGAATCAAACATGGCTCCTCCTCTTCTCAACTCACCAATGATGAAATTTTTTAGAGAAGTTCACCTCTCTTCCTTCATGACTCTCTGCCTTGTTCAGTATAGCTCTCCTTCTTCTCCTTGCTCAATGGATGCTCGAAATTTTAGAATGAAGGGCAAGAAGAAAAGTAAAGTGTGTGCCCTCTCTCTTGAATTGCTGTACTTGGTTGGAAATTATTAGTTTTGATCTTTTGTGTTTTGTGTGCATGGTTGTCTGATGCTAGCAAGCGTTTTTTTTTCTTTTTTTACACTTTTTCCTTTTCCTTTTGCTTAGATCTGATTTGATCCAGGATGAATTCAAAAATGTGGTCATTTCAGTCATCTCAAAGCTGACTCGATTTGAGTCATCTGAGTCACTTTGAGTTCTCAACGAGTGTTCCTTCTTGGATATGACTCGAAATGATGGCCTCTGATCTAACGATGATCGGCTAAGTCTTTGAACCTTGTTCCCCATCCCTTCCACCATAGGTCAAAGAACTTTTATTAAGGCAAAGAGGGAATTCCCTAGTGCACATGCTAGTTAGAAAGCCTATCAACTCCGTTAGCTTCTCTCTCTTTCATATTTTCTCCCTTTAGCCTAATTTTTCCTTTGTGAAAGGAAATGACTAACACAAGTTGCGATCTGACACTTGACAGAAAAGTAGTGCTAAGTCCATTCATCACTATCCTATGACAGAGAAAAGAATTCACTCAATATGGAACTCAGTGTAACATAGGAGCAAGATCAATGTCACATGGAATTTATTGAATAAGTATAGAGTTAAGGCTTCCTTCTATAACTCTCCAATTAAAACAAAGGCAATGAAAAGCACAAAGAGGGATGCAATCAAATTTTGTAGAATTAGAGAAAGAAGCGTAATGGTAGAGCATGCAAACCGAAAAGACTCCTATCTAAGGAGTGTGAGGTGAGATAGTCCATACTCAAGGTTTGAAGAAAATGGATCATTTCTTCTAAATGTGTGAATATAGAGGGGTGAAGAGAGCGAGTGAAGTAGTAATGAGAAGGTAAATGTATTCTATTTCATCCATGAGTCAAGGAGGTGGGGAGGTCAACCTTGGAAGAGTGGTGTGAGAACCCTAGGAAAAAAAAATTCAATTAAGAGCACCATTAACCATCTAGTGCATTATTTCTCCCAAAGTACTCAATTTTGTGTGTATTGCATGGTTTCATTTAGGATTTCATTTTTCATGTTTTATATGGGCAAATGCATGAAACTTATGTGGAATAAGTGGGTCACAATTTGCATTAAGGGATTTGATGGCAATTTGAAAAGATATTACCCAAATCTTGGCCAAGATCATGCCACATGTCAACCATCCCATAACCCCCTTGATTTAAGCCTTCTATATAATTCCTTGTCTTCAAAAATTTGAGCAATTTTCCCTCCTTTTCTCTCTCCCTTGGCCGGCCACTCCACCTTGAAGAACAACAAAACCTAAGCTAGAGATTTGGTGATTTTAGTGTAGAAAAACAGCTTTAGGTAAATTCCTCACCTAGACTATACTACTTCAACTTCAAACTTGGTGGCAAGGAGTGGAGTTTTTTGGTGGTTTGCTCACATTTTTAGCAAGGTAAAACCCCTCTTAATTATGCTTTAATGAGCTTTAAATCCTTAAGGGATGTTGGTTAGATGTCTTGAAGTACTTATTGTTGTTTGGAAGGATTGATTATGGAAGGAAATCTTGTGGTTGCTAACTAGGGTTGGGTTTTATTTGTTGGTCACCAAGTGTTTCATAAATTGATTGTTGTTTTGTGATGATTTGATGATGGAGTTAATTGCTGTTTTAGCTTGTTAAACACCTTGGCAAATGATGGAAAAGACTTTAAAGGATTGATAGTAGAAAATGCATCCAAGCTGAAATTTTGCAGGAAAACAAGAATGAAAAACAACAAACTTTCTGCGGTTACTGTTGACTGTCGAGAATGAATTGGCACCCAAGCATTATACCGTTAGAAAGCCCTATGAACCTAGTTTTAAACTCCACTGACGGAGTTTGATTTCGATTTTTCTACGTCGAGTCATGGCTGTTTTCCCGAGACTGTTCGATCAGCCTGCAGCCATTCTGACAGTTTTCTTGCTTATCTGAGATTTGCTATTTTGACTATGATTAAGCATGATTTGATGTTTGACCGCTTCAAGAAAGTTGTAGGGCTATGTCTTAGCTTCAAAAAACCATAAAGTATGCCCCAATCCGATAAGTGTAGCCACAGTTATGATCAAATTGCTGAAACTTGACAAACCTGTTCATTGTTGGTTTCACTTCCGCAATTGCTTCTTTTATTTCTTTTGATTCTTGTGCTTTCTTGCCGTGTCCCGACCCACTCATTCATGGTTCTAATATGTTGTTAAGCTTCTCATTTGATCATCCTTATAAGTTGGATTGGTCATTTTATAACTTGTGCATTCACGTGTGATTTTCATCAAGTAAGCGAACAATGAGCATATGAATTAGGTCATCTTGTTTGGGTAGCCGAACTCAAATATTTTTGTTGCATTTGTATTAGACTTGGAAAGAGGAAATAGAGGTGATTTGGGCACAAGCACTTGAAGAGATCTTGCTTGATTTGGTGAGTGTTTCATGCTTGTTACTTGACCAACTTGATAGCTGAAATATTGAACTACTTGAACTATGTGATGATTTGTGTTCTTGTGGCTTGTGAGCCAATTAATGTGATCGAGACGAGTGCGTGCCTTATCACACTTGATCTCTTGTGCTTGGAATTTGTACTTGGATATTTGAATTCATGTGAAATGGCTTTTGGCCACATTTGATTTGTGAGTCGCTTGGGTGATATCCCATCGACAAATATGATTAGTTTCGAGCTCAAAACCTAGTTGGTGAGTCAATCGACTCGAGCCGGCACGGGCTTGGTCGGGAAGGTTGATGAGCCATGGGGTATGATATGTGAATCCAGAAATCTGGTATACTCGTGTATTACCCACATTTGATTTGTTGAGGTGTTGGGGCCCGGTAAGGGGGTTAACAGTGGACGGTTGTGGAGTAAAGTGGTGATCTACGGACTTTGGTTCTTGACTTGAAAGTTGACGGAGAGTCAACGGGCTATCTTATGATCAAGCTCTAGTGGAATTGGCTTTTGGAAGCCACCCGTATCCTTTTAAATATACTTGTTATTATATTGGTCTTACTATTTCTTGCTAACTCGAGCAGTGTTCTCCTCGTGAATACCATCTCCTAGTCGAGAGGCCTGAGTAGTGTTCTTTACCACCATCTCCTAGTTGAGAGACTCGGGCAGCGTTCTCCTCATTAACACCATCTCCTATTCGAGAGGCTCGATGTATTTTGCGCTTGGTTGTGATATTTGTCCCTTATTTCACATTTTAAATGCGATATTTGACTACTGGAGTTCTCCTATGTATTAATGTGACTGCATGCTTTTGAAACCTCATTGAGCTATTAGCTCACCCTATTTTCCCCTTTTGTTTTCCTTAGCAGGAGGATTTGCTTGAGCTCGGGGTTGAGAGTACGTGCGAGTAGTACACGTTTTGTGTTACTTTTGATTAAGGGATGATGTACTGTAAAACCCTATCATGGATAAGTTTAGCTTTTGGTTTTTGTATCCTTAATCCCCGATGAATTTTAAGTTTGAATGGTAGTGTGAAACTTATGTAACTATGTTTAAAGGCTTTTGCTTTTGGAAGAATTTAGTTTTGTAAGTTTGGAGTTGTTGGTTTATATTTGGTTACCGAGTCCTGGTAAGAACTGGGCAGGCAGTCCACAGACACCCTAGGGTTCGTTCTAGGGAGAAGTGGGGCTGTCACAGTTGGTATCAGAGCTTAGGTTTCAGATCTCTGTAATGTATCCTAGGCTTAAAGTTTAGGATGCCGGACCTTGGGATTAATTGACTATTAAGTGAAATATTGAGCGCTAGGTTTTGATTTTTCTAGGCAGTGGGAGTGAATGCTTTCTGTTAGTTTTGTGAATTTGTGTGTGCAATCTTGTTCGTACGTCAGGCGAGAACGAGGATTGAGTTAATTGTACTGTTGGGCGGCCGACCATGGTATAAAATGGCTTAATTCTTGTTTTGGTGCTTGAGTACGAGTATATTGTTCGGATTTTAGTGGTGGAATGTAGTCGATTTTGGTGGAAATATAGAATTTTTTGGACCTATTAGGGATTACTTTCACGACACTCTTAGTTGGTTTGTTTAACATACTTTTGTTATCGGCTTGTTTGGCCTGTTCCAATTCCATACCATTTGGATTTGATTTATTTGAATTTCTTACCTGTTGAACTTGATATGATAACTGTACTATGTGACATCCCTTGTTATAATATTATGTTTTACTTACAAGTTGCTACAATTTTCTTTTGAACGTGCATTTTAAATTTGTATGTGCATTTCGACCCTAGACTTAGTAAAACCTAATGGAGGGTAGATGTCGGGGACAAGGCTGTGGACGTGGACCCAGACAACCCCAAGATCAAGGGGGAGAACATGAATTGGTCGCAGGAGGTAGACGTGAACGAAGGGTCGATCCTAATGAACAAGTAGCCACAGCCATCCAACGTATGACTGATTTACTAGCTCGGATAGCTGGTCAAAACCCTGGGAATCAACAAGGAAACCTTGGGAATCAACAAGGGAACCTTGGGAATCAGGTGGAAGGAAAAGATAGGGCATTAGAGAGATTTCAGAAATTTTCTCCTCCAAAGTTTCTTGGAGAACCTGACCCCGAGGTAGCTGAGAGGTGGATAGAGAAAATGGTTGACACTTTTACCGCTCTGAACTATATAGAAGGAAGACAAGTTACCTTTGCTGTATTTCAGCTAGAAGGGGTAGCTCGTGCTTGGTGGAATGTGATATTGCTAAAATGGGAAAGGGAGCAGACCCCAAGAAATTGGATTAATTTTATGAGAGAGTTTAATACCAAGAACTTTCCACCTTTGATTCAAGAAAGGAGAGAGGATGAGTTTATTAAACTTCGTGAGGGTATCCAAAGTGTGATCGAGTATGAGGCCCAATTCACTAAACTTTCTACGTTTGCGCCTGAGCTTGTGGCGACTGAGCAAAAGTGGATTAGGCGCTTCATTCAAGGGTTAAACGTTGAGATTCAAAAGGATTTGGCAGCCGCTCAAATCAATACTTTCAGTGAAGTTCTTGAGAAAGCTCAACGAGTTGAGAGTGCCCGACTTCAAGTTAAGACATTTTAGGCAAGGAAACGAGGTGCGCCGAGTGGTACTCAAGGACAAGTTGGCGAAAATATGCCACCTCCTAAATTCGGCCAAGAAGCAGGTGGAGGACGATTAGGGGACACCAAGAGGGCTCACGTAAGGGTTCAAGGTGGAAGAGGATCACAAAGAGGTGCCACGCAGGAAGGTTCTACATCGACTCCCCGCATAAATTGTGGGTACTGCTGAAAACCAAACCATACAGAAGATAGTTGCTGGAGGAAGGAGAGGAAGTGCTTCTACTGTGGGAGCACCAAACACCAAATTTCAACCTGCGCTAATCTGTCCTGCGATGGGAATGCAGCCTCACAGTCGGGAAGACCAAACCCAAACCTTAACCAGTCCACTGTAGGTGGGAATAGACCTCGAGTCCCCACTAGGGTTTACGTTCTGGATCAACATCCGATTCCTGAAGGTACGATCCCTGTATTTGAAGGCGATAGAACTATTTACCAGTCAAGGTGAGAATTTCGAGGACAAAATTCTTTTAAGGGGGAGAGAGTGTGAGAACCTTAGAAAAAAAAATTCAATTACGAGCACCATTAACCATCTAGTGCATTATTTCTCCCAAAGTACTCAATTTTGTGTGTATTGCATGGTTTCATTTAGGATTTCATTTTTCATGTTTTATATGGGCAAATGCATAAAACTTATGTGGAATAAGTGGGTCACAATTTGCATTAAGGGATTTGATGGCAATTTGCAAAGATATTATCCAAATCTTGGCCAAGATCATGCCACATGTCAATCATCCCATAACCCCCTTGATTTAAGCCTTCTATATAATTCCTTGTCTTCAAAAATTTGAGCTAATTTTCCCTCCTTTTCTCTCTCCCTTGGCCGGCCACTCCACCTTGAAGAACAACAAAACCTAAGCTAGAGATTTGGTGATTTTAGTGTAGAAAAACAGCTTTAGGTAAATTCCTCACCTAGACTATACTACTTCAACTTCAACCTTGGTGGCAAGGAGTGGAGTTTTTGGGTGGTTTGCTCACACTTTTAGCAAGGTAAAACCCCTCTTAATTATGCTTTAATGAGCTTTAAATCCTTAGGGGATGTTGGTTAGATGTCTTGAAGTACTTATTGTTGTTTGGAAGGATTGATTATGGAAGGAAATCATGTGGTTGCTAACTAGGGTTGGGTTTTATTTGTTGGTCACCAAGTGTTTCATAAATTGATTGTTGTTTTGTGATGCTTTGATGATGGAGTTAATTGCTGTTTTAGCTTGTTAAACACCTTGGCAAATGATGGAAAAGACTTTAAAGGATTGATAGTAGAAAATGCATCCAAGCTGAAATTTTGCAGGAAAACAGGAATGAAAAACACCAAACTTTCTGAGGTTACTGTTGACTGTCGAGAATGAATTAGCACCCAAGCCTTATACCGTTAGAAAGCCCTATGAACCTAGTTTTAAACTCCACTGACGGAGCTTGATTTCGATTTTTCTACGTCGAGTCATGGCTGTTTTCCCGAGACTGTTTGATCAGCCTGCAGCCATTCTGACAGTTTTCTTGCTTCTCTGAGATTTGCCATTTTGACTATGATTAAGCATGATTTGATGTTTGAGCTCTTCAAGAAAGTTGTAGGGATAGGTCTTAGCTTGGAAAATCCATAAAGTATGCCCCAATCCGATAAGTGTAGCCACAGTTATGATCAAATTACTGAAACTCGACAAACTTGTCCATTGTTGGTGTCACTTCCACAATTGCTTCTTTTATTTCTTTTGATTCTTGTGCCTTCTTGCCGTGTCCCGACCCACTCATTCATGGTTCTAATATGTTGTTAAGCTTCTCATTTGATCATCCGTATAAGCTGGATTGGTCATTTTATAACTTGTGCATTCATGTGTGATTTTCATCAAGTAAGCGAACAATGAGCATATGCATTAGGTTAGGTCATCTTGTTTAGGTAGCCGAACTCAAATATTTTTGTTGCATTTGTATTAGACTTGGAAGGAGGAAATAGAGGTGATTTGGGCGCAAGCACTTGAAGAGATGTTGCTTGATTTGGTGAGTGTTTCATGCTTGTTACTTGACCAACTTGATAGCTGAAATATTGAACTACTTGAACTATGTGATGATTTGTGTTCTTGTGGCATGTGAGCCAATTAATGTGATCGAGACGAGTGCGTACCTTATCACACTCGATCTCTTGTGCTTGGAATTTGTACTTAGATATTTTAATTTATGTGAAATGGCTTTTGGCCATATTTGATTTGTGAGTCGCTTGGGTGATATCCCATTGACAAATATGATTAGTTTCGAGCTCAAAACCTAGTTGGTGAGTCAATCGACTCGAGCCGGCACGGGCTTGGTCGGGAAAGTTGATGAGCCACGGGGTGTGATATGTGAATCCAGAAATCTGGTATACTCGAGTATTACCCACATTTGATTTGTTGAGGTGTTCGGGCCCGGTAAGGGGGTGAACGGTGGACGGTAGTGGAGTAAAGTGGTGATCTACGGACTTTGGTTCTTGACTTGAAAATTGATGGAGAGTCAACGGGCTATCTTATGATCAAGCTCAAGTGGAATTGGCTTTTGGAAGCCACCTGTATCCTTTTAAATATACTTGTTATTATATTGGTCTTACGATTTCTTGCTAACTCGAGCAGTGTTCTCCTCGTGAATACCATCTCCTAGTCGAGAGGCCTAAGTAGTGTTCTTTACCACCATCTCCTAGTTGAGAGACTCGGGCAGCGTTCTCCTCATGAACACCATCTCCTAGTCGAGAGGCTCGATGTATTTTGCGCTTGGTTGTGATATTTGTCCCTTATTTCACATTTTAAATGCGATATTTGACTACTGGAGTTCTCCTATGTATTAATGTGACTGCTTGCTTTTGAAACCTCATTGAGCTATTAGCTCACCCTATTTTCCCCTTTTGTTTTCCTTAGCAGGAGGATTTGCTTGAGCTCGGGGTTGAGAGTACGTGCGAGTAGTACAAGTTTTGTGTTACTTTTGATTAAGGGATGATGTACTGTAAAACCCTATCATGGATAAGTTTAGCTTTTGGTTTTTGTATCCTTAATCCCCGATGAATTTTAAGTTTGAATGGTAGTGTGAAACTTATGTAACTATGTTTAATGGCTTTTGCTGTTGGAAGAATTTAGTTTTGTAAGTTTGGAGTTGTTGGTTTATATTTGGTTACCGAGTCCTGGCGAGAGCTGGGCAGGCAGTCCACAGACACCCTAGGGTTCGCCCTATGGAGAAGTGGGGCTGTCACAGTTGGTATCAGAGCTTAGGCTTTTGATCTCTGTAGTGTATCCTAGGCTTAAAGTTTAGGATGCCGGACCTTGGGATTAATTGACTATTAAGTGAAATATTGAGCGCTAGGTTTTGATTTTTCTAGGCAGTGGGAGTGAATGCTTTCTGTTAGTTTTGTGAATTTGTGTGTGTAATCTTGTTTGTACGTCAGGCGAGAACGAGGATTCAGTTAATTGTACTGTTGGGCGGCCGACCATGGTATAAAATGGCTTAATTCTTGTTTTGATGCTTGAGTACGAGTATATTGTTTCGATTTTAGTGGTGGAATGTAGTTGATTTTGGTGGAAATATAGAATCTTTTGGACCTATTAGGGATTACTTTCATGACGCTCTGAGTTGGTTTGTTTAACATACTTTTGTTATCGGCTTGTTTGGCCTGTTCCAATTCCATACCATTTGGATTTGATTTATTTGAATTTCTTACCTGTTGAACTTGATATGATAACTGTACTATGTGACATCCCTTGTTATAATATTATGTTTTACTTACAAGTTGCTACAATTTTCTTTTGAACGTGCATTTTAAATTTTTATGTGCATTTCGACCCTAGACTTAGTAAAACCTAATGGAGGGTAGATGTCGGGGACAAGGCCGTGGACGTGGACCCAGACAACCCCAAGATCAAGGGGAAGAACATGAATCGGCCACAGGAAGTAGACGTGAACAAAGGGTCAATCCTAATGAACAAGTAGCCACAGCCATCCAACGTATGACTGATTTACTAACTCAGATAGCTGGTCAAAACCCTGGGAATCAACAAGGAAACCTTGGGAATCAACAAGGGAACCTTGGGAATCAGGTGGAAGGAGAAGATAGGGCATTAGAGAGATTTCAGAAATTTTCTCCTCCAAAGTTTCTTGGAGAACCTGACCCCGAGGTAGCTAAGATGTGGATAGAGAAAATGGTTGACACTTTTGCCGCTCTGAACTATACAGAAGAAAGACAAGTTACCTTTGCTGTATTTCAGCTAGAAGGGGCAGCTCGTGCTTGGTGGAATGTGATACGACTAAAATGGGAAAGGGAGCAGACTCCAAGAAATTGGATTAATTTTATGAGAGAGTTTAATACTAAGTACTTTCCACCTCTGATTCAAGAAAGGAGAGAGGATGAGTTTATTAAACTTCGTGAGGGTATCCAGAGTGTGATCGAGTATGAGGCCCAATTCACTAGACTTTCTAAGTTTGCGCCTGAGCTTGTGGCGACTGAGCAAAAGCGGATTAGGCGCTTCATTCAAGGGTTAAACGTTGAGATTCAAAAGGATTTGGCAGCAGCTCAAATCAATACTTTCAATGAAGTTCTTGAGAAAGCTTAACGAGTTGAGAGTGCCCGACTTCAAGTTAAGACATTTCAGGCAAGAAAACGAGGTGCGCCGAGTGGTACTCAAGGACAAGTTGACTAAAATATGCCACCTCCTAAATTCGGCCAAGGAGCAGGTGGAGGATGATTTCCAGGGACACCAAGAGGGGCTTCGTCAGAAGGGGTTCAAGGTGGAAGAGGATCACAAAGAGGTGCCACGCAGGGAGATTCTACATCGACTCCCCGCATAAATTGGGGGTACTGCGGAAAACCAAATCATACAGAAGATAGTTACTGGAGGAAGGAGAGGAAGTGCTTCTACTGTGGGAGTGCCGAACACCAAATTTCAACCTGATCTAATCTGCCCCGTGATGGGAATGCCGCCTCATAGTCGGGAAGACCAAACCCAAACCCTAACCAGTCCACTGTAGGTGGGAATAGACCTCGAGTCCTCGCAAGGGTTTACGTTCTAGATCAACATCTGATTCCTGAAGGTACGATCCCCGTATTTCAAGGCGATAAAACTATTTACCAGTCAAGGTGAGAATTTTGAGGACGAAATTCTTTTAAGGGGGAGAGAGTGTGAGAACCCTAGAAAAAAAAAATTCAACTACGAGCACAATTAACCATCTAGTGCATTATTTCTCCCAAAGTACTCAATTTCGTGTGTATTGCATGGTTTAATTTAAGATTTCATTTTTCATATTTTATATGGGCAAACGCATGAAACTTATGTGGAATAAGTGGGTCACAATTTGCATTAAGGGATTTGATGGCAATTTGAAAAGATATTATCCAAATCTTGGCCAAGATCATGCCACATGTCAACCATCGCATAACCCCCTTGACTTAAGCCTTCTATATAATTCCTTGTCTTCAAAAATTTGAGCTAATTTTCCCTCCTTTTTCTCTCTCCCTTGGCCGGCCACTCCACCTTGAATAACAACAAAACCTAAGCTAGAGATTTGGTGATTTTAGTGTAGAAAAACTACTTTAGGTAAATTCCTCACCTAGACTATACTACTTCAACTTCAAACTTGGTGGCAAGGAGTGGAGTTTTTGGGTGGTTTGCTCACACTTTTAGCAAGGTAAAACCCCTCTTAATTATGCTTTAATGAGCTTTAAATCCTTAGGGGATGTTGGTTAGATGTCTTGAAGTACTTATTGTTGTTTGGAAGGATTGATTATGGAAGGAAATCTTGTGGTTGCTAACTAGGATTGGGTTTTATTTATTGGTCACCAAGTGTTTGATAAATTGATTGTTGTTTTTTGATGCTTTGATGATGGAGTTAATTGCCGTTTTAGCTTGTTAAACACCTTGGCAACTGATGGAAATGACTTTAAAGGATTGATAGTAGAAAATGCACCCAAGCTGAAATTTTGCTGGAAAACAGGAATGAAAAACAGTAAACTTTCTGAGGTTACTGTTGACTGTAGAGAATGAATTAACACCCAAGCCTTATAACGTTAGAAAGCCCTATGAACCTAGTTTAAAACTCCACTGATGGAGCATAATTTAGATTTTTCTACGTCGAGTCATGGCTGTTTTCCCGAGACTGTTCGACCAGCCTGCAACCATTCCGACAGTTTTCTTGCTTCTCTGAGATTTGCCATTTTGACTATGATTAAGCATGATTTTATGTTTGACCTCTTCAACAAAGTTGTAGGGCTAGTCTTAGCTTCGAAAAGCCATAAAGTACGCCCCAATCCGATAAGTGTAGCCATAGTTATGATCAAATTACTGAAACTCGACAAACCTGTCCATTGTTGGTATCACTTCCGCAATTGCTTCTTTTATTTCTTTTGATTCTTGTGCCTTCTTGCCGTGTCCCGACCCACTCATTCATGGTTCTAATATGTTGTTAAGCGTCTCATTTGATCATCCTTATGAGCTGGATTGGTCATTTTATAACTTGTGCATTCACGTGTGATTTTCATCAAGTAAGCGAACAATGAGCATATGCATTAGGTCATTTTGTTTGGGTAGCCGAACTCAAATATTTTTGTTGCATTTGTATTAGACTTGGAAGGAGGAAATAGAGGTGATTTGGGCGCAAGCACTTGAAGAGATCTTGCTTGATTTGGTGAGTGTTTCATGCTTGTTACTTGACCAACTTGATAGCTGAAATATTGAACTACTTGAATTATGTGATGATTTGTGTTTTTGTGGCTTGTGAGCCAATTAATGTGATTGAGACGAGTGCGTACCTTATCACACTCGATCTCTTGTGCTTGGAAGTTGTACTTGGATATTTTAATTCATGTGAAATGGCTTTTGGCCATATTTCATTTGTAAGTCGCTTGGGTGATATCCCATCGACAAATATGATTTGTTTCGAGCTCAAAACCTAGTTGGTGAGTCAATCGACTCGAGCCGGCACGGGTTTGGTCAGGAAGGTTGATGAGCCACGGGGTATGATATGTGATTCCGGAAATCTGGTATACTTGAGTATTACCCACATTTGATTTGTTGAGGTGTTCGGGCCCGGTAAGAGGGTGAACGGTGGACGGTTGTGGAGCAAAGTGGTGATCTACAGACTTTGGTTCTTGACTTGAAAGTTGACGGAGAGTCAACGGGATGTCTTATGATCAAACTCTAGTGGAATTGGCTTTTGGAAGCCACCCGTATCCTTTTAAATATACTTGTTATTATATTGGTCTTATGACTTCTTGCTAACTCGAGTAGTGTTCTCCTCGTGAATATCATCTCCTAGTCGAGAGGCCCGAATAGTGTTCTTTACCACCATCTCCTAGTTGAGAGACTCGGGCAGTGTTCTCCTCATAAACATCATCTCCTAGTCGAGAGGCTCGATGTATTTTGCGCTTGGTTGTGATATTTTTCCCTTATTTCGGAATTTAAATTTGATATTTGACTACTGGAGTTCTCCTATGTATTAATATGACTGCATGCTTTTGAAACCTCATTGAGCTATTAGCTCACCCTATTTTCCCCTTTTGTTTTCCTTAGCAGGAGGATTTGCTTGAACTCGGGGTTGAGAGTACATGCGAGTAGTGCAAGTTTTGTGTTACTTTTGTTTAAGAGATGATGTACTGTAAAACCCTATCATGGATAAGTTTAGTGTGTCTGCCCCACTTTCCCCAAAGGCGAACCAGAGGGGTCAGCAGACTGCCTGTCCAGCTCTCGCCAGACTCGATAGCCAAGATAAACCAACAACCCAACTTACCGAACTCAATTCTCCCAAATTCAAAAGTCATCCAACATAGTTACATAAGTTTCACACCACCATTCAAACTTAAAATTCAAAAGGGGATTAAGGGTACAAAACCAAAAGCTAACTTATCCATGATAGGGTTTTACAGTACATCATCCCTTAAACAAAAGTAACACAAAACTTGTACTACTCGCACGTACTCTCAACCCCGAGCTCAAGAAAATCCTCCTGCTAAGGAAAACAAAAGGGGAAAATAGGGTGAGCTAATAGTTCAATGAGGTTTCAAAAGCATGCAGTCACATTAATACATAGGAGAACTCCAGTAGTCAAATATCGCATTTAAAATGTGAAATAAGGGACAAATATCACAACCAAGTGCCAAATACATCGAGCTTCTCAACTAGGAGATGGTGTTCATGAGGGGAACACTGCTCGAGCTTCTCAACTAGGAGATGGTGGTAGAACACTACTCAAGCCTCTCGACTAGGAGATGGTATTCACGAGGAGAACACTGCTTGAGTTAGCAAAAGTCATAAGACAAATATAATAACAAATATTTTTAAAAGGATACGGGTGGCTTCCAAAAGCCAATTCCACTAGAGCTTGATCATAAGATAGCCCGTTGACTCTCCGTCAACTTTTAAGTCAAGAACCAAAGTCCGTAGATCACGACTTTACTTCACAACCGTCCACCGTTCACCCCCTTACCGGGCCCAAACACCTCAACAAATCAAATGTGGGTAATACTCGAGTAGACCAGATTTCCGGATTCACATATCATACCTTGTGGCTCGTCAACCTTCCCGACCAAACCCGTGCTGGCTCAAGTCGATTGACTCACCAACTAGGTTTTGAGCTCGAAACAAATCATATTTGTCGATGGGATATCACCCAAGCAACTCACAAATCACATGTGGCCAGAAGCCATTTCACACGAATTCAAATATCCAAGTATAAAATTCCAAACACAAGAGATCGAGTGTGATAAAGTACGCACTCGTCTCGATCACATTAATTGGCTCACAAGCCACAAGAATACAAATCATCATATAGTTCAAGTATTTCAATATTTCAGCTATCAAGTTGGTAAAGTAACAAGCATGAAACACTTACCGAATCGAGTAAAGTATCTTCAAGTATTCGCGCCCAAGTCCTCTCTATTTCCTCCTTCCAAGTCTAATACAAATGCAACAAAAATATTTGAGTTCGGCTACCCAAACAAGATGACCTAATGCATATGCTCATTGTTCGCTTACTTGATGAAAATCACACGTGAATGCACAAGTTATAAAATGACCAATCCAGCTTATAAGGATGATCAAATGAGAAGCTTAACAACATATTAGAACCATGAATGAGTGGGTCGGGACACGGCAAGAAGGCACAAGAATCAAAAGAAATAAAAGAAGCAATTGCGGTGTGAAACCAACAATGGACAGGTTTGTCGAGTTTCAGTAATTTGATTATAACTGTGGCTACATTTATCGGATTGGGGCGTACTTTATGTCTTTTTGAAGCTAAGACTAGCCCTACAACTTTCTTGAAGATGTCAAAAATCAAATCATGCTTAATCATAGTCAAAATGGCATATCTCAAAGAAGCAAGAAAACTGTCGGAATGGCTGCAGGCTGATTGAACAGTCTCGGGAAAACAGCCATGACTTGACGTAGAAAAATCGAAATCAAGCTCCGTCAGTGGCGTTTAAAACTAGGTTCATAGGAATTTCTAACGGTATAAGGCTTGGGTGCTAATTCATTCTCTACAGTCAACAGTAACCTCAGAAAGTTTGCTGTTTTTCATTCCTGTTTTCCTGCAAAATTTCAGCTTGGGTGCATTTTCTACTATCAATCCTTTAAAGTCATTTCCATCATTTGCCAAGGTGTTTAACAAGCTAAAATAGCAATTAACTCCATCATCAAAGCATCACAAAACAACAATCAATTTATCAAACACTTGGTGACCAACAAATAAAACCCAACCCTAGTTAGCAACCACAAGATTGCCTTCCATAATCAATCCTTCCAAACAACAATAAGTACTTCAAGACATCTAACCAACATCCCCTAAGGATTTAAAGCTCATTAAAGCATAATTAAGAGGGGTTTACCTTGCTAAAAGTGTGAGCAAACCACCCAAAAACTTCGCTCCTTGCCACCAAGTTTGAAGTTGAAGTAGTATAGTCTAGGTGAGGAATTTACCTAAAGCAGTTTTTCTACACTAAAATCACCAAATCTCTAGCTAGGTTTTGTTGTTCTTCAAGGTGGAGTGGCCGGCCAAGGGAGAGAGAAAAGGAGGGAAAATTAGCTCAAATTTTTGAAGACAAGGAATTATATAGAAGGCTTAAGTCAACGGGGTTATGGGATGGTTGACATGTGGCATGATATTGGCCAAGATTTGGATAATATCTTTGCAAATTGCCATCAAATCCCTTAATGCAAATTGTGACCCACTTATTCCACATAAGTTTCATGCATTTGCCCATATAAAACATGAAAAATGAAATCCTAAATTAAACCATGCAATACACACGAAATTGAGTACTTCGGGAGAAATAATGCACTAGATGGTTAATGGTGCTCTTAATGGAATTTTTTTTCTAGGGTTCTCACATTTAACTCTTGGTTTTTGTATCCTTAATCCCCGTTGAATTTTAAGTTTGAATGGTAGTGTGAATCTTATGTAACTATGTTTGATGGCTTTTGCTTTTGGAAGAATTTAGTTTTGTAAGTTTGGAGTTGTTGGTTTATATTTGGTTACCGAGAGTCAAGGTGTCCACGACACCCTAGGGTTCGCCCTAGGGAGAAGTGGGGCTGTCACAAGTGAACATGATGACAATCCAATCTCTCGTTCTTAGGATTAGATGCCTCTTGACTAATATCGCAAGACAATGCAATACTTAACTAGTAGCATAAAAGATCACGTAGCAGAAGTAAATTTTGTGATGGATAATTTTCAAAACAAATAGTAAAAAAAGCCTTATAACTAGAAAAATAGGAAAGGAGCAAGACTAATATATCAATTCAATTACATTCAATATCTACCCTAATTGAAACCATCAGCCACAACACATTTATATAGGAGTCAGACAACCTCAATTCCTAATATAAATCGAACCTACTAATCATGACTAACTATGATAAATAACTATCTCTTGGAAGTAAATTTTCTTTTAGGAAACAACTAATATTTTATAATTGAATCTATTTGTTGATTCCTAACCCAATATGAGAACTTTTGTGAGGGCTCGGAAATTGTATTTTTATCAGAAAATAAATAATAATAATAATAATAATAATAGTAATTATTATTATTATATTATGTATTTTCACTAAAATATTAGTGAATTCATGCATCGAGTTATCATTTTCTAATTTAGAGAATTATTTCGTAAATAAATTGCCAGTGTTTGTTTCGGTCATTTTAAGTGTTAATTTTCGAGGCGTGACGTGAATAGTAGCTCTAACATGAACTGAGCATATGTAAAGACATTATAGAGATATATTTATGATAGAACAATGTCGGAAGGAGAAAATTCAGTAAAAGTTAGAGCGTCGCGCGTCGACGCAACATAAAGGCGAGTTGACCACTTTTCTCCCTAAAATAAGGAGAGCCAAGCTTTTTGTCTCCTTAAGTCTTCATCCTTGCTCTTTGTTTTCTTCATTTTAGCCAGCCAAGGAAGCCAAAGAGAGAAAAAGAGTCATGAGATAGAGAGAGATAGATAGAGAGAGTCCATCTTTATCTGTTCTTCTTCTTGATCCTTTCACTCAAGAGGAAATCAAGCCATCAACAACTTGATCTTCATCTTCTTGTCCATCCAAGGAAGCAAGTGAGAGAGAAAGTGGTGCAACCATCTTGATCTTGTAGTTTTGGGAAGAAATCACCAAGAAAACTTGAAGATCTTTAGCCTTTCATGAAGGATTTGCAAGGAAAGAAGTTTGGGAGAAAGTTGTGAAACTTTATTAGATCTTGCTATATCTTGAGGTAACCTTCAATCACAGCCTTGGTTTTCAAATTTTAGCTATGAAATCTGTTATATCTTCATGATAAGTTAGATTTATGGAAGAGCTAGTAGATTATTTGAAGGTTAGACCACTAGTTTAACTCTTGAATTGTTGATTGATTTTGCTGGAAATTCACAGTTTTACACCAAACTGATCAGCACATTTTGTCCATGATAAAGACCAATCTAGCTCTTTCTCAAAGCATGAAAGTTGTAGGAAATTGAGTTTTATTTCCACCCAAAAAATTTCAGCTCAATCAGTGCACTGTAACGTGTGAAATGACCAAAACACCCCTGACTGCCCAAATGTCCAGTTTTACCCAACAGATTTCTATAAATTCTGTGATTTCACTTTCTGACCATGAAAATGCAAGATTTGACTTTTGATGCCTTCATGAAAAATGTATCTATATGTCTTAGTTTTGAAAGGCCATAAGATTTGTCTCAATCCGATATTTGTAGCTTTAGTTATGACTAAAACACTCAGAGGTGGCAGAAAATTGATAGTTGTTGATTACCTTTGCCAAGGATCTTAACGTTTACTAAGTGTTTGATTCTATGAAGGGCTAATGATTGATGAAGCCCTTAGGATTATGAGTGAGATATACATGTTTTTATGGTTGTTTTGTTAACTGAAATTTCAAGGAAATTATCCTCTGTTGGCTGAATATTAGCTGGAAATTTTAGCTTACTTCTTCAAAATTTTTGAGTTGTTTTTCGACAAGATTTTGGTCTAATGATTTTGTATGTTGTTAAGCTATACGTATATGATAAATTGGAACTGAAATCATGAATTTTGGATTTAACGAGTAACTAAGTTTACTTCAGTTTAGTTTGGCTAACCTTAGAATCAAAAACTCTTACTACATTTTGACTTACAAATGAAGCACTTACAAACTCTCCCTCGAGTGTTAACTTAGTGGTTAAGCGTAGAGAGTTTCTCTCTTAATTTGACAAGAAATTGAGGATGCTTGAGAGAAGGGTTAAGAGGGGAATTTCTTGGTCTTGGTTAAACGTTATAAATGATTGTTGGATATGCTTGACTTAGGTGGTCAAGAAGAATTCGAGGGGAACCCCGAGGAAAACGTGTGAGAGCTTCATTTTGCCTACTCTTTAGACTTTTGGTGAGTGTTCCTTATTTTCTAGATGTTTTGTGTGTCCTACTTCAGTAGTTTATTTGAATTTGCACTAAACCTTACTTTGCCTACTTACTTAACTTTTGCTAGGTATTTCAACTACTTTTCAAACGTGTTTCACTTGTTTAGCGTAAAATGGATTGTTACTACTTTTGGTAAATGAAATGGCTTTCTATTATGTGGGCGAGTTCCTCGTTGCTAGTTATGCTTAAATGTATCTTTCTACTTAAATGTGTTTTACTCTTAAACGTGTCCTAACAAAGGTATTTCAAAGAATTCCCTAATATTTACAAATAAAATGGTTGTGAATGTATCTTATGTGTTTACACTAAATGCCTTGTCATGATAATTAAGTGTTAGTTTATTTGTTACATGTATTACAGTTGAATGTTAACTGTGCATGCTGTAAGCTGTGAATACTTTGGACGCATCGGCTAAAATGGGCTATCGGCCACTTCGAGTCAGAAGTGGACTAGGTCAGGACCCTATAACACTGGGACACTGGCTGGTTTAATTGAATATTACCACTGGAGTTATAAGGAGACTGCTAACTACTGACTTACTGGCTCTATGTGCTACTGTATTCTTTTGCTGCTTATACTTGGTTAGCTGATTATTAAATGAATAAATGCTTAAAAGATTTCTTGTGTTGATAATTGTCTTTGAACGATTACTTGTTAAAAGTGCTACTTTGATAAACCATGTTATTTCAATGTTTTGTTTGTTTTCTTGAATTTATGGAACCTCTCTGAGCTTTTAGATCACCCCCCTCCCCAAATAGTTTATCTTCCTTACAGGATGTCAGAGCAAGAGAAGCCAAGGGTGGCACTAGTTTGTACATGGGATTACTGATCTTGTAAATTTTTGGGTTGAACCTGTATTTGGGAATTTAACTGTATTTCTTATTTTCTCGTTTAGGATTGTAAGCTAGAATGAAAGTTATGTATGGTTTATTGGAGTTATTGAAGAAATCAATTTGCAAAGGTCTCATTAGCTTGATTGGTTGAGAATAAATTCTTAGAGATTATGTGTTGTGCAAATTGGGTGTAATTTGAATTCTAAGGACTTGTGGTTGGTATAAGTAATGAAATATACTTGTGGATAACTTTTAATCTATGTATAATGTTCATTTGATTGAAGACTGTAGTGAGCCCGACGAGATTGGGCAGACGGCCCGCTAACCCCTTTGGTACGCCCTAGGGTAAGGTAGGGCTATCACAGGTGGTATCAGAGTTTAGGTTTCAGATCTCTATAGTGTATCCTAGGTTTAACATTTTGGATGCCGGACTGTGGGACTAATTGGCTATTAAGTGAAATGTTGAGTGCTAGGGTTTCTTATATTGTAGGAAAATGAGAGACTTGTGTGAGATTAATTTGAAAAGTGATAGGTGAATTTCTTAAACAATAGTACTAGTCGATATCTATGGGAGTGAATTTGACTAAGGTAAATAATAGAATTCAAAGTGTTCTTTAGGGTTTTAATCTCCATATGTATGTGTATGCTATTGGATGTGATTCTTGGATTGACTGTTTAAGTGAGACTTCTTGTGAATTTTCTATAAGGAATAATGGGGATTGAGTTGATTTGCACCAGGAGATGGCCAGTTCTAGTGTTAATTGATTTAGTTCCTATTTGACGCTTAAGTTAGCAAGTTGTACTATTCTCTGGGTTTGAATTTGGAGCTTGAGGCTTTAATTAAAAACCCTAATGTTGGTGATTCTTGGAGTGATTGATTAAAGGTGACTTTTCCCTAACTTTTAATGTCGGGTTTGCTATGGAGAGATAGGATTATTTGGATTTTCTTTGACTGGGTCTAGTGACCAGTGATTTTGCCTTTTGAAAAGGAATAATGGGATTAGAAAGTATGAATTTTGAGGACAAAATTCCTTTAAGGGGGGAGGATGTGAGGGCTCAAAAATTGTATTTTTATCAGAAAATAAATAATAATGATAATAATAAATATATTATGTATTTTCACTAAAATATTAGTGAATTCATGCATCAAGTTATCATTTTCTAATTTAGAGAATTATTTCGTAAATAAATTGACATTGTTTGTTTCGGCCAGTTTAAGTGTTAATTTTCGAGTCGTGACGTGAATAGTAGCTCTAAGATGAAATTGAGCATATGTAAAGATATTACAGAGATATATTTATAATAGGACAGTGTCGGAAGGAAAAAATCCAGTAAAAGTTAGAGCGTCGCTCGTCGACGCGACATAATGGCGAGTTGACCATCTTTCTCCCTAAAATAAGGAGAGCCAAGCTTTTTGTCTCCTTAAAGTCTTCATCCTTGCTACTTGTTTTCTTCATTTCAGCCAGCCAAGGAAGCCAAAGAGAGAGAAAGAGCCGTGAGAGAGAGAGAGAGAGTCCATCTTCATCTTGTTCTTCATCTTGATCCTTTCACTCTAGAGGAAATCAAGCCATCAACAACTTGATCTTCATCTTCTTGTCCATCCAAGGAAGCAAGTGAGAAAGAAAATGGTGCAACCATCTTGATCTTGTAGTTTTGGGAAGAAATCACCAAGAAAACTTGATCTTTAGCCTTTCTTGAAAGATTTGCAAGGAAAGAAGCTTGGGAGAAAGTTGTGGTGAAACTTTGTTAGATCTTGCTATATCTAGAGGTAACCTTCAATCACAGCCTTGGTTTTTGAATTTTAGCCATGAAATCTGTTATATCTTCATGATCTAAGTTAGTTTTATGGAAGAACTAGTAGATTACTTGAAGGTTATTGCACTAGTTTAACTCTTGAATTGTTGATTGATTTTGCTGAAAATTCACAGTTTTACACCAAATTGATCTGCACATTTCTTTTATCATAAAGGCCAATCTAGCTCTTTCTCAAAGCAAGAAAGTTGTAGGAAATTGAGTTTTATTTCCACCCATAAAATTTCAGCTCAATCGGTACAGTGTAGCATGTGAAATGACCAAAATACCCATAACTGCCCAAATGCCCAGTTTTACCCGACAGATTTCTGTTATTTCTGTGATTTCACTTTCTGACCATGAAAATGCAAGATTTGACTTTTGATGTCTTCATGAAAAATGTAGCCCTATGTATTAGTTTGAAACTCCATAAGATTTGTCTCAATCTGATATTTGTAGCTTCAATTATGACTAAAACACTCAGAAGTGGCAGAAAATTGATAGTTGTTGATTACCTTTGCCTAGGATCTTAACGTTCACTAAGTGTTTGATTCTATGAAGGACTAATGATTGATGAAGCTCTTAGGATTATGAGTGAGATATACATGTTTTTATGGCTGTTTTTGTTGACTGAAATTTCAAGGAAATTAGCCTCTGTTGGTGAATATTAGCTGGAAATTTTAGCTTACTTCTTCAAAATTTTTGAGTTGTTTTTCGACAAGGTTTTGGCCTAATGATTTTATATGTTGTTAAGCTATATGTATATGATAAATTGGGATAGAAATCATGAATTTTGGAATCAAAAACTCTCACTATATTTTGACTTACAAATGAAGCACTTACGAACTCTCCCTCGAGTGTTAACTTAGTGGTTAAGCGTAGAGAGTTTCGCTCTTAATTTGACAAGAAATTGAGGATGCTTGAGAGAAGGGTTAAGAGGGAATTTCTTGGTCTTTGGTTAAACATTATAGATAATCGTTGGATATGCTTGACTCAGGTACTCAAGAAGAATTCGAGGGGAACCCCGAGGAAAACGTGTGAGAACTTTATTTTGCTTACTCATTAGACTTTTGGTGAGTGCTCCTTATTTTCTAGATGTTTTGTGTGTCCTACTTCAATAGTTTATTTGAATTTGCACTAAGCCTTACTTTACCTACTTACTTAACATTTGCTAGGTGTTTTAACTACTTCTCAAACATGTTTCACTTGTTTAGCATAAAATGGATTATTACTACTTTTGGTAAATGAAATGACTTTCTATTATGTGGGCGAGTTGTTCATTGCTAGTTATGCTTAAATGTATCTTTCCACTCAAATGTGTTTTACTCTTAAACGTGTCCTAACAAAGGTATTTCAAGAATTCCCTAATATTTACAAATAAAATGGTTGTGAATGTATCTTGTGTGTTTACACTAAATGCCTTGTCATGATAATTAAGTGTTAGTTTACTTGTTACATGTATTACTATTGACTGTTAATTGCGCTTTGGATGCATCGGCTGAAGTGGGCCCTTGCATGATCTGGACCCACACCCTTTGTTATCGGCCACTTCGAGTCAGAAGTGGACTAGGTCGACCCCTATAACACTGGGACACTGGCTGGTTTAATTGAATATTACCACTGGAGTTATAAGGAGACTGCTAACTACTGACTTACTGGATATATGTGCTACTGTATTCTTTTACTGCTTATACTTGATTAGCTGATTGTTAAATGAATAAATGCTTAAAAGATTTCTTATGTTGTTTGAACTATTACTTGTTAAAAGTGCTACTTTGATAAACCATGTTATTTCAATGTTTAGTTTGTTTTCTTGAATTTATGGAACCTCTCTGAGCTTTTAACTCACCCCCCCCCAAAGTTTATCTTCCTTACAGGATGTGAGAGCAAGAGAAGCCAAGGATGGCACTAGTTTGTATATGGGTTTACTGATCTTATAAATTTTTGGGTTGAACTTGTATTTGGAAATTTAACTGTATTTCTTGTTTTCTCGTTTGGGATTGTAAGCTAGAATGAAAGTTATGTATGGTTTATTGGAGTTATTGAAGAAATCAATTTGCAAAGGTCTCATTGGCTTGATTGGTTGAGGATAAATTCTTAGAGATTATGTGTTATGCAAATTGGGTGTAATTTGAATTCTAAGGACTTGTGGTTGGTATAAGTAATGAAATATACTTGTGGATAGCTTTTAATCTATGTATAATGTTCATCTGATTGAAGACTGTAGTAAGCCCCGACGAGAGTTGGGCAGACGGCCCGCTAACCCCTTTGGTACGCCTTAGGGTGAGGTGGAGCTGTCACAACTTGAAAAAAAAACAAATTCTAAACTACAAATATTATGCATAAGTTTCATTTTTTTCAACATTGCCTCTGTTAAACAAAGTTTTTCATATGATTGGTTCCAATGCCATTTCTAGATTGAATAGCTGATGCAAGTTCTGTCATAGTGTAGACAATATATAATTCTAACCTTTGATTATTCCCCGTCTTTATCTTTACACGTGGAAGTAGATTAAACTTGTAATTTGTGTACAATTTGGTAGCTAACTCTATCTTATTAAAGAATTCCTTCATATTGACCCATTCAACATCATTGCTAGCATGTTTTTTTCACATAAAAGTCATCCACATAATTTCCAAAAAACAACAAACCATCATATCTTTTCGTTTGCTAATAATTTTCATTATAAAAAATTTGTAATTCTACTATTCTTAATAAATTTATCCACCTCACAAATATTTCTATACATGTCTCTATTCAAATCAAAACTTTATTCAACAAATTCCTTATCCATGGCAATTCACAAAAATTTTACATACCTTAAAATTTTAGTTAAATGTTTTACCCGCTTGAGTTTCTTGATTTTCTTAGCCTCCCTTGCTTTCACCTTGATCCAACGTGATTGTTGAATCAACCATAACAATTTGATGAAAACCTCTTTTCCGATCACTGCACAACACTATTATTCAACAAATTTCCTTATAAACTATCAACAATTCGGTAGAACCTTCTTCCCCCCATCATTGTATAATACAATTATTTGATAGGATTTCATATCTTGATAGAGTTCCTGTGAGGACCCGAAAATTTATTTTTATCTGACCTAATTATTTACTTATTTATCTATTTTTCTGAATAATTGATTTAAATTATTTTAATTGCAATTACATCATACATTATCTCATTTTATTTTTAAAAACCTTGTTTAACCTTCAATTTAATTTGTCTATCGCTCAATTGTGAAAACGAGAAAAGGCACGTTTTTCAAGACAAACATTTGGACTGAGAGTGACGTAACCTTGGAGAATAAGAATGATCATTAGTAGATTAAGAAAAGCTAATTGAGGGATTAGAAGTAAGTGATTAGGATTAAGCTCCACTTGGAGCATTTTGGGTCACAAATTTAAAGTTGATTTTGACTCCATAAAGTAAAGTTTTGTATTTCTTCTTCCTTTGACTTTTCCACCTTACCAAGCACACAAAATATCTCTCTTTTCTCCCTCATTTCAGCTGCACCCCTTTCCCATTTCCCCCTCCCCCTTCATTTTTATCTTCAAAATCTACTCTAAGCTTCATCAAATCAACCAAGAAAACTTGCTCAATCTTCCTTCCCTTCTCTTGCACCTTGAAGACCTTCGACTAGTGAAGCTGTGACAGCCCACCCTTCCCTAGGGCGTACCTTAAGGATTAGTGAGCTGCCTGCCCAACTCTCGTCAGGACTCAAATACCCAAAATATCATCAAACATTTACTCAAAATGAATTAAACTCCGAGTTACATGAACATAAAGTTTACAATGTTTCAAACTTAAAGTTAACAACCAATTTCAAGTTTACAAAACGGAACAAGTTCACTAATACATCGGTACCTAAACAAAAGATAAACACTTAACTTTAGCCACAATCAAACTCTCCGACCTCTTACATGTTCCTGCTAAGGAAAACAAAAGGGAAAAGGGGTAAGCAAAAGCTTAATGAGGTCCCCAAACAAAACATGCAACCACATTAACAAATAGGCAAATCAGGCAGTCAAATTTCACATTTAAAGTAATTAAAGCAATGCACTCAAGTAAAGGATATAGGTGGCTTCCAAAAGCCAAATCCACAAAGCTTGATCGATCACGAGCCGTTGACTCTCCGTCAACGTTTGAAGTTACGAACCAAATCCGTAGACACCACTTACACCATAACCGTCTACCAAATCACCAAATCACCCCCTTACCGGGCCCGAACACCTCAACTTATTAAATTTGGGTAATACTCGAGTATACCATGTTCCAAAGAACCAAATCAAATAACCTATGGTTCACCGATCTTCTCGACCAAGCCCATGCCGGCTCGATAGGAACGGCTCACCAATAGGGTTTTGGGGTTTTCGAAGCCCCAAACTAATCAAATTAGTCGATGGGATATCACCCAAATGACTTTTCACATCAAGGTACACAAAGTCAAATCTTAGTTCGAGAAAGTCAAATTTCAAATGAAAAGTCAAGCGAAAGAGTTCAAGACTCACCCTCAATAGTCCAACCATGATATGTAATCCAGTTCCATAGTTACATTTCAAAACGTAGTCCGTAGTTCAAGCAAACGTAGATCATGTAGTTTGAGAAGCACATGGTTCCTAAACAAGCAAGAAACACTCACCCAAACAAGTCAAGCAACTCAAATGCTCGCCCTGAGTCACCCTCATTATGATCGTCAACTCACCAAAGCAAATAAATGTAACCTAACAAGTGCAAAATGAATGCTACTAGTTAATGCATCTCACTAAAATTCTAGTGATTCAAGTCACAAAATGATGAAACATTGAAGGTTTAGTGGATTCAAAGTTAAGTAGATTTTTGGAATGAAACAAACGCGCAAAGATTCAAGAAACATCAAGGTTCAACCAAAATCAAGGTTATGACAAAACTAGAACACAGTCATGGGAAAATGGCCACTTCGGTGTATTATGCCGTTTGTTAGAAACTAGACTCACATGGCTCAGGTTTCCTATCAACACCAGAAAACCTGAAGTTGACTGATTTTTCAGTGCAGAACAGAAATTTTTGTTCAAAGTTTATTGCAACTCAAGAGGTTTTGTGGGACCATTTCTTGAATTATACACCCAAAATTTCTTGAATTATTTGCTTATATTTCTTGCGAGAAACCCTAAATTTTCATGAATTATTTCTCATTGTATTTATTTAAGCAAATCATTTTCTTTAAACATTGGTAGTATAAATTTTTCATTAAGTGTATTACTTTCCTTTAAGTAAAAGTACTCTATTTTGTATGCATTTTATGACATTAATTTGGAATTGTATCTTACATGTTTCATGTAGTTAAATGCATAAACTTATATGGCATTAAAGGGATTATGTTTTTAATTGAGGGATTACAAGACAATTGTAAAGATTTTTAACCCAAATCTTGGACCAAATTGAGCCACTTGTCAACCACCTACAAAGTCTTGACTTAAGTCTTCTTATTTAACTTCTTGTTTTCAAAAAAATTGAACTAATTTTCCCTCCACTCTCCTCTCTCTTGGCCGAACTCCATGAAGGAGAAAACATCAAAGCTTAAATCTTGCCATTTTAGTGAGGAAAACATCAAGTGAAATCCTAGATTAGGTTGACACTTGATCATCAAACTTTGTGGGAAAATTGGAGCTCTTGGGTGATTTTCTCTCTCCACTCTCAGGTACTTAACCATTTATCTATGCTTTAATGATCTTCAAATTCAAAGTGGATGCATGATTAGTGAGTTTGAAGTGTTTATGGGTGTTTGGAAGGATAAGTGATGGAAGGAATTTTGTGTTTGAGAACTAGAACTTAGGCTTTTACTTTAGGCTTCCATGTGTTTGATGAATTGTTTGTTGACTTGTGATGCTTTAATGATGGAGTTAATTGCTTTTTTAGCATGTTAAACACCTTGGCAAATGATGGAAATGACTTTAAAGGATTAATTGAAGGATTGTGTCAAAACTGGAAATTTTTGCAGGAAATCAGAAATGGAAATCAGTCCACTTCCCGAGGTTACTGTTCACTGTAGAAAATGAATTAGCATCCAAAACTTATACCGTTAGAAAGCCCTGTGAACCTAGATTTCGATTTTCCTACAAGTTATGGCCATTCTTCGAGACTGTTTGACTAACCTATCATTGGATTTTGCCAATTTGACCATGATTAATTCTGATTTGAGATTCGACCTCTTCAGAAAATTGTAGGTCTATGTCTTAGCTTCAAACTCCATAAAATTTGTTTCAATCTGCGTAACACCAGTTATGATCAAAATGCGGGTGACAAAGCTGTCACCATTTTTCTTCACCGTTGCATTTCCTTTCTTCACTTG
Source organism: Gardenia jasminoides (assembly GCA_013103745.1). Taxonomy (NCBI): domain Eukaryota; kingdom Viridiplantae; phylum Streptophyta; class Magnoliopsida; order Gentianales; family Rubiaceae; genus Gardenia; species Gardenia jasminoides. The sequence continues at coordinate 44,962,264 of CM023098.1, forward strand.
TCTTAGTTCAATCCCATTATTTGGTTCAAATGGATATTTTTCAGTCCATATTGTACTTGAATCATTAACCTAGTTTGTACTTGATTCTTCTTTGATTTCACTTCAATTCATTTTGAACCTTTGCGACACTTTTGAACCGTGGATAGACTTTAGTTTATCTAAATTTATCGGTTAGGCTCTAATCGCTTTATATTGGACACCCTAGACTTGTATATTTTGGTTTGTCCATTTTCTTAAGTTATTGTGATGATGAATTTTATTGGGGATTGATTTTGATCCGAAAATATTCGAGATTGTGTACTCCTCTACTATTGGTGAGTGTTCCAACTCCTTTTCAAATGAAAAATTTTTCTTATTGTTGCATAACTCGTGTGTGAAAATCAAAATGAAATGCCGTTAGTAAACTGAAAACTAGATTTCAAGCGTTGGCCGGAGAGTCAACGGCTTATTTCGATCAAGCTTTTGAGGATATGGCTTTTTATCCTTTATTTGCATGTATTGCTTTATTTTGTATTAAATGTGAGATTGTCTATTTGTTTGCCTATTTATTGTCTCATCTTAATCAAAAGATTCTTAAATGTTTTCAAAGTGAACATTTGACCATGTTCTCGACTTATTTTTTTAAAGACTCAAATATTTTACAAAAGTATTTAATTCAAATGTCCATGAATTTGATAAAGCGTGAATTTTCTTGTTTTCACTGAACATTCACGAGCTTTTTACCCCAAAATATTTTATTTTCTGGCTCGAGATGAAGAAAAGCTGATCTTTCATAGTATGGCGGGGATTATCTCTTGTACTATTTGTAGTTTGGGTTGGACCTTTGGAGTACTTGGATTCATTGGAAATGTAATTATTATTTGAAGATCTTGCATTGTAATTATTTGAAGTTTGTAATATGATTGAAGTGAGTTTAGGCGGTGCCGATACCTAGCGTTCTAGGGAGAAGGTTTTCACCCTTCAAAATAGATTGATTTTACTCTAACTAGATACACAAATGTCCTAACAAGGTTTCTCAACAAGAATTAGTGAAGATTGAACAAGAAGAAATCGCAAAACAAGAGAAAAGAACCACAACTTCTTCCATTTTTTTTAAAGTTCAAAACAACTCCTATAACATTTCTAGCATGCATATGAAAGATAATCAAGCACCTTTCTCAAAGGAATAAGCATCATAGCCTAGTGATTAGTGTTAATCCAAATATCAAACACATAGTAGGCATAAAATCAAACCCATTCTCAAGTTGCAACTACAAGCATTCAAGCCCAAAAACTAGGTTTCCAAGCATCATCCTTCTATAAACATCACCAACAACCTTCATTAGACTAACTTTTAGGATCATAGAACTAGGGTTTGGATAGAAAAATACCTTATCAAGCCAAAGAAGTAACTCTTCAAATAACCAAAATCTTTCCCTACTAAGCTTGAGGGTTGATGGTTAAGAGCTACTAACCTCCTCTCTTTGATTTCCTATTAAGCTAATCAAGATGTTGGTTGGGTTTTATGATGAATTTCTCCTCTCTTTTTTTCCTCCTTAGGTTCTGCCATCACCAAGGAAAAGATGAAGAAAATATGTGTTTTAAAGAGATAAGTTTGGAGGGGAAAAAAAATCATGAAGTCAAAGTTTGAATCCTAGAGTGACAAGTGGTGATTTCTTGGCCATTAACTAACAAAAATCTCACTTATTTGCTTTCTAGCTCCTCTAATTTTATTTAGTCTCCAATTAACACCAACACAACCTATTGTCTTGGCAATTAAGCCATGCCAGAAGCTCTCACTAATTCAAAGAAAAGTGCATTTAATCAACAATGAATAATGTATTTAGTGGAAACATGCCACTAATGCACTAAAAGAATTTATATGCACTTGAATGAGTTAAATGGTAATGCATGCATGAAAATTTTATTATTACTATTATTATTATTATTATTATTATTATTTAGGGCTCTCACACTCTCTCCCCCTTAAAAGAATTTCGTCCTCGAAATTCTCACCTGGAGTCAAGAATAACTCAGGATATTTCGTATGCATTTCTTCCTCCATTTCCCAAGTAGCTTCCTCAATCCCATGATTTTTCCACAAGACCTTGACTAGAGGAATTCTTTTGTTTCTTAGCTCCTTTACTTTTCGGTCCAAGAGTCGCACAGGCTTCTCCTCGTAGGTCAGAGATTCGTCAATGTCAATTTCTTCTGGTTTCAAGACGTGACTGGGATTTGGATGATATTTCTTTAATAGAGAAACATGAAACACATCATGTATTCTAGATAGACTTGCTGGTAATCTCAATCGGTAGGCTACGGCCCCTATTCGTTGAAGAATTTCAAATGGCCCCACATATCTCGGTTGGAGTTTCTTTCTTCTCCCTACGGTGAGGCTTCGAAGTGGAGTAATTTTAAGAAACACCTTATCCCCAACGTCAAATTCCAAATCCTTCCGTTGGTAATCTGCATAGCTCTTTTGTCGGCTCTGGGCAGTTTGAATCCTTTGACGAATCATCTTTACTTTTTTATAAGCATCCTCAATCCACGGCACTGTGGTTGGATCCAGTATTTTCCTTTCCCTCACTTCATCCCAGAAGATTGGTGATCGACATTTTCTACCATAAAGGGCTTCATACGGTGCCATTTGAATAGATGAGTGATAACTATTATTATAAGCAAATTCCACCAGTGCCATGTATTGACCCCAACTTCCTCCAAAATCCATAATACATCTTCTTAACATATCCTCCAGGGTTTGAATGGTCCTCTCCGACTGGCCATCCGTTTGAGGATGGTAGGTCGTACTGAAGTTCAGCTTAGTCTCTAAAGTTTCTTGTAACTTTTGCCAAAATCGAGACACAAATCGAGGATCTCTGTCCGAAACTATGCTCACTGGAACCCCATGCAGTCTCACTATCTCATCCATGTACAATTGAGCCAATTTTTCCAAAGAATACTTCATATTAATGGGTAAGAAATGAGCTGACTTGGTTAATCTATCAACTATTACCCAGACAGCATCGTGACCTCTTTGAGTTCGTGGCAATCTTAACACAAAATCCATTGTAATATATTCCCATTTCCATTCAGGGATTTCGAGAGGTTGTAACAAACCCGAAGGTTTTTGATGTTGAGCTTTCACTTGTTGACAAACCAAACATGTCTGGACAAATTGAGCAATCTCCTTTTCGATATTATCCCACCAGTATAATCCCTTAAGATCTTGATACATCTTGTTGCTTCCAGGGTGTACCGTATATTTGGAGCGGTGAGCTTCTTCTAAAATATCCTTTTTTAACTCTTCATTTTTCGGTACCACTATGCGGTTTCGAAATTTCAAAATTCCTCGGAACTTACATTGAATTCCGATAATTCCCCTTTCTGTGCCTTCTCAACCCATCTCTGTACCATTATATCATGTTTCTGAGCTTCTTTGATACGGTCCAATAAGGTTGACTTCACTGTGATATTCCCAAAGAGTACTTTCTATCGATCAAGTATGGGATTCCACTCACTTACTTGTTCTAATAGTTTCCACTCTTTAGTCATTAATCCAGCCATTTGAGCCTTTCGACTTAAGGCATCTGCTACTACGTTAGCTTTCCCGGGATGATAATTAATAGTACAGTCGTAATCCTCCAGAAATTCCATCCATCGACGTTGCCTTAAGTTCAGCTCTTTCTGGGAGAACAAGTATTTCAAACTTTTGTGATCTGTATAAACCTCAAAAATAACCCCATATAGGTAATGTCTCCATTTCTTTAGAGCAAAAACAACTGCCGCCAATTCTAAATCGTGGGTCGGGTAGTTTTGCTCATGAGGCTTTAGTTTCCGAGATGCAAATGCAATCACCTTCCTATTTTGCATTAAAACACACCCCAATCCTTCTCGTGAGGCATCAGTATACACAGTGAAACTGTCTTTCCCATTCGGTAAGGCCAAAACCGGTGACTCGGTTAGTCGTTTCTTCAATTCTTGGAAACTAGTTTCACATTTAGAATCCTAAACAAATTTACCATGTTTTCTGGTCAAGTTGGTCAAAGGTCCTGCTATTCATGAGAAATTCTTAATGAACCGCCGATAATATCCTGCCAATCCCAAGAAACTACAAATCTCAGTAGGGTTTTCTGGTTGTTTCCACCTAAGTACAGCTTCTACTTTAGTTGGATCTATAGTAATGCCCTCTTTTGAAATTACATGCCCTAGAAAGGAAACTTGCTCCAACCAAAACTCACACTTGCTAAATTTGGCATATAATTTGTGGTCCCTTAAGGTTTGCAAAACGATCTTTAAATGTTGTTCATGCTCCTCCCGAGATTTGGAATATACCAGAATGTCATCAATGAACACCACCACAAATTGGTCCAGATAGGGTTTGAACACCCGATGCATTAAATCCATGAATGCTGCAGGGGCATTAGTCAAACCAAAAGGCATCACTGCAAACTCGAAGTGCCCATATCTAGAATTAAAGGCAGTCTTTGGCACATCCTCTTTCCTAATTTTTAGTTGGTAATACCCTTGTCTCAAATCCAACTTAGAAAACACCACAGCCCCTTGCAATTGATCAAATAATTCATCAATATGGGGTAAAGGGTATTTATTCTTCACAGTGACATCATTTAGGGCCCGATAATCTATACATAATCTTAAGCTACCATCCTTCTTTTTTACAAACAACACCGGCGCTCCCCAGGGAGATTCACTCTCGCCTATAAAACCACGTTCTAACAAATCTTGCAGTTGTAACTTCAACTCCTGAAGTTCGGCGGGTGCCATTCGATATGGTGCTTTAGAAATGGGGCTTGTTCCAGGTAAAAGGTCAATCTTAAATTCCACTTGCCTATCCCGTGGCAATGATACTAATTCGTCAGGAAAAATATTTGGAAAATCATTTACCACCAAAACATCTTCCAATTTCACCTTTTCTCCTAGAGTATTAATTGGGAAAGCTAGGTAACCCTGTGCTCCTTTGCTTAGCAATTTCCTAGCCCGAATTCCCGAAATAAGTACAGATGAAGCCAATCTACCCTTCACGTCTAATCGTAGGGTTGCTTCTCCTAATATGCAAAACTCCACCACTTTAGTCTTACAATTTAATTGGGCAGAGTATCGGGCTAACCAGTCCATCCCTATAATGACATCATATCCCTTAAGATCCAAACCAATCAAATCCACCACCAATTTTCGTTCTCCTATCCAAATCTCACAGTTTTTATACACCATGTTCGCAATTAAACTTTGATCTCCAGTAGGTGTCCTAACTTTCAAGTCATATGGTAGTTTGATGGGTTTTACATCTATACCACACATGAAAGTAGGGTTTACAAAAGAATGAGTTGCACTAGGATCGATTAAAAGCTTAGCCAAACGGTGGAAAATAGGAATTGTACCTTCAACCACCTCGGTCGATTCAGGAGCTTGGTTTTGGTCCAAAGCATAAACTCTAGCGGGCACTCTTGGTCTATTTCCACTTGTGGCCGGTTGCTTAGGGTTTGTTTTGTCCAGGGACTGACCGTCCTTTCCTTCACGGGCTATCACTGGGCACGAAGCGATTTGATGCTCAGCACTACCACAGTGAAGACACTTTCTTTCCTTCCGCCAGCAGTTATCTGCGGTGTGGTTTGGTCTTCCATAATAGCTACAGTTCTCCTGAGGAGTCGATACCGAACCTCCCTGAGAGACACTCCGTTGTTGTCCTCTGCCATTTTGAGCTCCCCTAGATGGCACTTCTCTTTGTGGTCCCGGAAATCGACCTCCAGTAGCCCCTCTTCCAAACTTGGGGGTTGGAACCGTTTGATCAACCCGTCCCGTAGTGCTACTAGATGCCCCTCGTTTCTTTGTTTGAAAAGTCCTAACTTGAGCCCTAGTCTGCTTAACCCGTTGGGCTTTCTCGAGAGCATCTCTGAAAGTATTAACCTGGGCTGCAGCTAAATCCTTCTGAATTTCTACATTTAGTCCTTGTATAAAATGCCTGATCCTTCTTTGTTCAGTTGTCACCAATTCGGGAGCAAACTTGGATAACTTAGTAAACTGCGTCTTATACTCAGCCACACTCAAAGTGCCCTGGTGAAGTCTTATAAAATCATCCTCTCTTCGCTCTTGAACTATAGGTGGAAGGAATTTCTGGTTAAATTCCCTAGTAAAGTTAGACCAAGTATGTGGCGTTTACTCTCTTCCCAATTTGCTCGTACTACGTTCCACCACGAGCGAGCTGCTCCTTCCAGTTGAAAGACGGCAAAAGTAACTTGCCTTTTCTTAGTATAGTTCAAGGCAGCAAAGATATCTACCATTCTCTCAAGCCAGTTCTCTGCCACCTCAGGATCTGGTGCCCTCAAGAATTTAGGAGGAAAGAACTTTTGGAACCGTTCTAAGGCTCTATTCTCGCCCCCCTCATGATTTCCTGATTAGTTATTAGGTCCTAAACCTTGTTGGTCCGCTAACCGCTCTAGGATATCAATCATACGGTTAATAGCTGTAGCAACTTGGTCTCCCTCATTACCCATTGGTCCCTGATTTTGATTAATTGCAGACCCTCGTTCCCTCTATTGTTCACGGGGCTGTCCGCGTCCACGACCTCGACCTCAACCACGTCGTGTCGTCTCCATTGTTTTCTTACAAATCTAGGGTTGAAATTATACAAGAATGAAGATGCATGCTTGGATGATTGCACACTCAATATAGCATATGATATATAAAAAAAATAGAAAACTAGATACATTCAAACACACCCAAACATACTTAGGTTACAAAACAAAACAAAAACAAGTTCCAAAGTTTCATACACAAAGATACCTATACAAAGATACATATACCATCATTGACAAAACACATAGAACAAGCTCCCAACAAAACGTAGAACACCCAGGCTAACTACAAAAGTCTTTCAAAAGTCAAACATCCCTTTCCTAGCCAACCTATCTCACTAGTTAATTCCCAACAGAACTAGCAGATCCTCCATCCTCAAAAGCTCTGACACCAGGTTCCAGGTCAGCTAGATTCACATCCACCACATCCCTAAGTAGGGTCCTACACTCCTCAAGAATGCCCACAGTCCGATCTCCCACGTCCCTTAGACTCCTAGTGTGGCGCACATTAGCTTCTTGCACTTGCTGGCGCATAGCATCAGTCCTTTCTTACTCATCTATAATATCCGCCTCAAGTTCAGCTATCCTAGCAGCTTGCATATGCATAATGTTCCTTAAACTCGACAACTCCTCAAGGCCCCTCCGGTTGGCTCGAATTAATTCCCGCCTTTCACGAAGCACTGCCAAAACCACCTCATCTGGGTACGAGTAAGTCCTCCAACAACCGCATGGCGGCCTAATCCGATGGGCTGGACTCCACACCCTATAAACTCCTCCAGCCGCAGATGAGTAACGGGCCACAGGAAGACGTCTCCGAGGTCTCGGGTTTTCACCATTTCCATCCATTCCTACAACAAACAAATCAAAGCTTAGACTAACTGATCAAGGTTTAAAGCTTATTTAAAACTCATTCACACTTAAATTACTACAACTACCAATTTCCTAATCTGCCCAGGCCAATTCAAACCTAGGCTTTGATACCAACTGTGACAGCCCCATCTTTCCCTAGGGCGTACCCTAAGGATTAGTGAGTTGCCTGCCCAACTCTCGTCAGGACTCAAATACCCAAAATATCATCAAACATTTACTCAAAATGAATTAAACTCCGAGTTACATGAACATAAAGTTTACAACGTTTCAAACTTAAAGTAAACAACCAATTTCAAGCTTACAAAACGGAACAAGTTCACTAATACATCGGTATCTAAACAAAAGATAAACACTTAACTTTAACCACAATCAAACTCTCCGACCTCTTACACGTTCCTGCTAAGGAAAACTAAAAGGAAAAGGGGTAAGCGAAAGCTTAATGAGGTCCCCAAACAAAACATGCAACCACATTAACAAATAGGCAAATCAGACAGTCAAATTTCACATTTAAAGTAATTTAAAGCAATGCACTCAAGTAAAGGATATAGGTGGCTTCCAAAAGCCAAATCCACAAAGCTTGATCGATCACGAGCCGTTGACTCTCCGTCAACGTTTGAAGTTACGAACCAAGTCCGTAGACACCACTTACACCATAACCGTCCACCAAATCACCCCCTTACCGGGCCCGAACACCTCAACTTATTAAATTTGGGTAATACTCGAGTATACCATGTTCCAAAGAACCAAATCAAATAACCTATGGTTCACCGATCTTCTCGACCAAGCCCATGCCGACTCGATAGGAACGGCTCACCAATAGGGTTTTGGGGTTTCCGGAGCCCTAAACGAATCAAATTAGTCAATGGGATATCACCCAAACGACTTTTCACATCAAGGTACACAAAGTCAAATCATAGTTCGAGAAAGTCAAATTTCAAATGAAAAGTCAAACGGAAGAGTTCGAGTGCGATAAAGTATGCCCTCGACTCACCCTCAATAGTCCAACCATATATGATATGTAATCCAATTCCATATTTACATTTCAAGCAAATCACGTAGTCACGTAGTTCAAGCAAACACGTAGATCATGTAGTTTGAGAAAGCACATAGGTTCACGAAACAAGCAAGGAAACACTCACCCAAACAAGCCAAACAACTCAAATGCTCACGCCCTGATCACCCTCGTTACCTCGTTCGAGTCCTATGTACAACCAATGAATACGATCGTCAACTCAACCAAAGCAAATAAATGTAACCTAACAAGTGCAAAAATGAATGCTACTAGTTAATGCATCTCACTAGGAAATTCTAGGGTGATTCAAGTCACAAAATGATGAAACATTGAAGGTTTAGTGGATTCACAAGTTAAGTAGATTTTTGGAATGAAACAAACGCGCAAAGATTCAAGAAACATCAAGGTTCAACCAAAATCAAGGTTATGACAAAACTAGAATTCGGGTGTATCAGTGGCCATTGTGTAGTCATGGGAAAATGGCCATAACTCGGTGTAGAAAAATCAAAATTGAGTGCTGTCAGTGGCGTTAGAAACACGAACTCATAGGGCTTTCCAACGGTGTATGGTCCAGCTCCTAATTCATTTCCTATCAATACCAGAAAACCTGGGAAGTTGGCTGATTTTTCATTTCTGACGGGTGCAGAACAGAAATTTTTGTTCAAAGTTTGTGCAACTCAAGAGGTTTTCACCCTTCAAAATAGATTGATTTTACTCTAACTAGATACACAAATGTCCTAACAAGGTTTCTCAACAAGAATTAGTGAAGATTGAACAAGAAGAAATCGCAAAACAAGAGAAAAGAACCACAACTTCTTCCATTTCTTTTTAAAGTTCAAAACAACTCCTATAACATTTCTAGCATGCATATGAAAGATAATCAAGCACCTTTCTCAAAGGAATAAGCATCATAGCCTAGTGATTAGTGTTAATCCAAATATCAAACACATAGTAGGCATAAAATCAAACCCATTCTCAAGTTGCAACTACAAGCATTCAAGCCCAAAAACTAGGTTTCCAAGCATCATCCTTCTATAAACATCACCAACAACCTTCATTAGACTAACTTTTAGGATCATAGAACTAGGGTTTGGATAAAAAAATACCTTATCAAGCCAAAGAAGTAACTCTTCAAATAACCAAAATCTTTCCCTACTAAGCTTGAGGGTTGATGGTTAAGAGCTACTAACCTCCTCTCTTTGATTTCCTATTAAGCTAATCAAGATGTTGGTTGGGTTTTATGATGAATTTCTCCTCTCTCTTTTTTCCTCCTTAGGTTCGGCCATCACCAAGGAAAAGATGAAGAAAATATGTGTTTTAAAGAGATAAGTTTGGAGGGGGAAAAAAATCATCAAGTCAAAGTTTGAATCCTAGAGTGACAAGTGGTGATTTCTTGGCCATTAACTAACAAAATTCTCACTTATTTGCTTTCTAACTCCTCTAATTTTATTTAGTCTCCAATTAACACCAACACATCCTATTGTCTTGGCAATTAAGCCATGCAAGAAGCTCTCACTAATTCAAAGAAAAGTGCATTTAATCAACAATGAATAATGTATTTAGTGGAAACATGCCACTAATGCACTAAAAGAATTTATATGCACTTGAATGAGTTAAATGGTAATGCATGCATGAAAATTTTATTATTACTATTATTATTATTATTATTATTATTATTATTATTTAAGGTTCTCACAGAAGCAAACCCAAGTTTTAGGAGGGAGACCTTGGTAGTTTTGGTGGCTCTTGGGCACACTCAACCTAGGGTTCTAATTGGAAAGGAAGAGGTAATCTAGTTTCTTCAAAATCTTTTCCTTTGGTCTCATTTTGTAGCTTTAAGCTTTTCAGCTTCTTGATGTTATTCTTGTTGAATTTGGGTTGTTGAAGTGGGCTCTTGGATTCGTACAAGACTTGAATGTGTTGCTATTTTGATGTTGATGAGATCATATGGTGATGATTTTAGTTGATTTTTTATGTTAGAAAGATAGGAAGAGGAGAATGAGGCAAAACCGAAAGAGAATGGAAGTTATGCTGCCGGGTTCATTTCTGATTTTTATGCCCTGCTTTGGCTATGAATTTTCAGAGTTTCTTGGATATTTTGAGAGCTGAAATGTTGGTCTATATGTGTGTAAATTTAGTTGCAAAAATCATTCCATTTGGTGTGGTAAAATCGCATGAAAAAAGAAGCCAAAATCTGGAAAATAGTCTCCAGTTTGTCGAACTTTGCTGCCCTATTTTGGTCACTTTGATCACTGCATTCCCGTATGATTTTTTAGCTAAATTTTGGTACGAACATAGCTTACATACTGAGGTTTATATGTGTAAAATTTGGAATTTTTCCAATACTATTTCATTGCTCAAATGATGTCTCAAAACTGCTCCTCAAATCTGGAAAATCGCAGTATCAGGACTGCTTTTTACCTCATGTTCAAATGACCATATTTTCTTGCTCGGGAGTCAAAATCAAGTTCCATTTGCTGAATTTGAAACTATATTTGTAGTTCTTTAAGTATAAATTTCAATGGCTAGTTCGATTTCTGTGAATTTTGGTGAATTTTCAAAATTTGCTGAAAGCCAAGACTGCTATGCCCTGTTTTCACTGTTGCAGAAACTTTAGACTGAAATTTGACTAGTTTATGATCTGAATCCTGTATAGGTGTCTTCTCAAGAGTTTTAGGTCACTGAGTATATTTTCTAACAGTATAAGATTCGTAATTTTTGGACTTATAAAACTCAAGTTATAATTTTTCAAAGAATGTCGCGCAAAACTAGAAATTCTTCTAAGGGGTGACGAAAGTTATAAATGCCTTGGAAAGATTTTCTAGTTTTCATACCTAACCTTCTTGATCATTTGCATGCCATTTCATACTTGGAAAATGGATTTTTCCAATCACATAAGATTCCTCTTAATTTGGAATCGAAAAGATTATTTGTTTGAAACTTTGACCTTGAATGCATACTTAGGTAGTTTTGATTTTCATCTCTCAGGTGATCACGTGGATGTAAGGCCCAAATACAACCTAAGAGGGGGGGGGTGAATTAGGTTGACTAATAATTAGTCAAATATTGCCCCTTTTTCAAATTTTAATCACAAGCTCTTCAACAAATGATTTATCAAACAAGTAGACAAGTCGAGACCGATAAGTATAGATGAGATTTCAAACAACGAATTTGATAAGTGAGCTAAAAAAGTAATAATGGAAAGCAAACCAAACTTCTTCAAGACTCCATTTGAGCTTAAAGAGAATTCCTCAAAACCAGCTTCTTTAATTTGGTGAAATTCGATCACTCTTGTGTACAATAGAAGGATCACCTCCTCCTTGCCCCAAGCTCCACTTAGTCAAGCTAGGAAGTTTTACACTCTTTACAGAAAACCCTCACACAGCTACACAATTGATGAACTCACTCACAATTGAAAAAGTTTCTCAATGAACTCACACTGCAAGACTAACAATTTTTACTCAAATGAGTATTTTCTAGCTAAAATCACTCTTAATAACTTGTTATCCAAGTGTACAGTTGTATTTTGATATTTAGACAGTGCTTGTATTTATAGGAGACCAAAAAGTGCCTAGAAAATGAGGTCAACGGATAGTAGAAGCTGAAAGGTCAACTAGCGTTGAGCTATGACGTCCGACACTCGTTGCTCGTCCGATACTAGCGTCCGATAGGCTGCTTTATGTGTTTATCGAACGGTCGATGGATAGTTCTGCGTCCGATGGCTTTTAAGCTCGGGAAATTTTCATGGAACGATCGGACGATACATGTCTTTGCGTCCAGCTTGCGTCCGCCGGTAAGCTCATCAAATTTCTTGGATATCTTCGACGTCCGATGTAGTTGTTGTGCGTCCGAAAGAGGTGTCAACCAGTCCCCTCTATCGGGCGTCGATACGTCAAGTTGGCGTCCGATAGGAAAGTTTCGAGTTTTTATCGGACGTCCGATACAAGGTATCGTCCGTCCGATCAGCGATTGCTTCAACGGGTTTCTCGCCGATGTCCTGTTCTGTCAAGGATCTCACTAGAAAACATTAGACCAATTTCTTCAATTGTTTTGTAATTATCAAAATTCGGGATCACGATTAACATTCTCCCCCTTTTTGATGATGACAAAACAATTGAATGTAATTTAACCAATATTGAGTTTAAAAAAAAACTCCCCCTTACTTGAATAACTATCTACTCAATATTGAGTTTAAAAAACTCCCCCTTACTTGAATACCTATCCTTTTTTATTCTTTTTCTCCCCCTTTTTGTCATCACAAAACATTCAACATAAAATGTGCGAAGCAAGCAGTGAAAATTTTAATGCCAAATATGTAGCAGAATCAGCATAATGCAGTAGTGAAATCTCCAAGTAGAATTCCATTACATCAGGTAACATCATCTAATATAATCTTCAATATACGATAACCCAGCAACATAATCCAAAATCATTCAAGGCCATCATCATTAACTGAAAATAATATCAACAAGAGTACTGAAGTGCTGGTTTTACAAAAGACTTAGATGAAAGCAATAAGATAGATTGATACACTTTCACACCAGCAAAAGGGAACAAAAATAGATTTGTGCATTCTAATGTGAAGTGTAAGTGCATCCTAGTGTGCCTAAAGGGTGAATGTTGATCGAGTTCCAGGTCGCCTTCTGACAAGCCGATATGTTGAATCATCCTCTTCTGCAGTCTCTTCCCCATCATCCTCGTTTTCTTCATCTTCCACAACCACTGGTTCTTTCCCCTTTTTAGATGATGAGGGATCACGCTGCGGATTTTGCGATTCAGTCATCTCTTGGTCATCCAATAGAGGATCAGTTCGTGGCTCTTTGGCTTGGGAGGTGTTTTCATCCTCGGGAGGAGGAAGTAACAGGTTTCTTTGTCAAGAAAATCAGATTTTTGGTCGATGTCATGGTTAACATAAGACCATGTTGAGTAGAAGAACATGACTTTTGAGCTCATTTAACAAATCCATGACTTGATTGAGAGGAAATCCTAGAGGCTGACTCCTAGGATGAATTGATGAACCAGTAAATCTAAGAGTTCTAGTAATACTAGGAGATGAGGAGCATCATGTCCTTCTTTGAACGAGACTCGAGACGCTTCCTTGGTGCACCAATTACCATCAAAGAATTTTAAATTCTTTCTTTCAAAATATTGTTTTGAAAACACAGAAGTGGTTAAGTCCTTAGGACATACACCACTTATAGGAACTTTGAAATGTTCAAAGATGGGAGTTAAAACTTCCCATAAGAGAGTTTTCTTCTTGTATCGTGGAGAGTTTCATGAAACTTACACATGACAAACCAAAATCTATTGATTCTTTCAACATAGCAATAAAACAGATATAACTCCATTTTGTTTGCATCTGTCCGATGACCATCAGTTGGAACAAGCAAATTTGAGATGATTGAAAAGATGATCAGATTTTTAGGACTCAAGTCTTCCAACTTGGCATCAACAGGGGTTTGAAAAGGGGATTGAAAATAAGCCATTAGTTTTTCAGCATTGAAATGATTCAAACTTGTTGGAGTTTCCTCATAAGAAAAGAAGTTTGCAATCTTACTTTTGCACCCAAACTCAATGGTGGTTTTTAAAATTTCATTTACAACATCAGAATCAAATACCAAATCAATTCCATTGACACGGATTTAAGCTCATCTGAGAATTACCCTTCCTAAGATTAGCAAAGCGATACATCATGTCGTGGTAATAGATATTAGGCATAACAATGATGTGAGACCATTTCGAAATTCAAACAACTTAAGGAACGGACTCTAGATGATTTTCTTAAACTCGGATGGAACAATGGATCGCTGAATAATGAAACCTTTTGAGAGAATAAGGCAAACTTAGACATCAAAGAGAATCAATGAACTTGGGTAAAGGAGGCGGTTCTCTTATAACCGAGAATCGAAGAGTATGAGTTGGTTGATTTGTAGCAGAGATCTTGTTCTTTTTAAAGTGTGTTTGCCATTGGGAGGAAGTATCTTCATCTCAGCATGCTTGCGTCCTAGATGATGAGCTCCACAGTCGCACCATCTTACTTGTGTTGTGTGATTTGAGTGATGAGGAGTTGTTTACCTGCAAGTGACACACTTTTAAATTAGGTGAAGATGTATCAATTTTCAAGCGGAAAAGGAGAAAAGAGAACTTAGGGTTTGGTGTGATTTGGGAGTGATAAGAGAAGTGATTTATAGTAAAGGCGATTGATGAAGATTGGACCGCAATAGGTGAGTGGTGAAGTCGAACTTTCAATTTTGAAATGGTGAAAGTTTTCTTTGGAATTTGGAGTTTTGAATTGAGGTGGTTGGAAGTCCAATTAAATGGTTGTGATGGAAGTGAAGTGAAATGACGATTGATCGCATTCATGTGTCGGACGTCGAGCGTTGTGAAGTGTCCGACCCATAGTCCGATAGCATTTTACGGAAAATGACCAGAGAACTCTTGTGGACGTCGTTCATCGTCAGATAAGTTTTCACCGAGAAAAGCTTAAGGCTTCTTTTCTAAAATACCCAATTTGGAGCGAAGATATCTAAATTGTTCTAAGGGTAGTGCTTTTGTGAAAATATCAACAATTTGATCATTCGAAAGCGGAACATAGTTTACACAAATTTCACCTTTTTGAACAAGATCACGAATGAAATGATGCTTAATGTCTATATGTTTTGTTCTAAAATGTTGAATGGGATTTTTTGTCAAATTAATTGCACTAGTATTATCACAAAAATGGGCATATTATCATATGTCAAACCAAAATCATTCAAGGTGTGTTTCATCAAATTAATTGTGCACAACATGCACTAGCAACATATTCGCTTGGTTGTTGACAAGGAAATAGCATTTTGTTTCTTACTAAACCAAGAGACTAAACAATTTCCAAGAAAATGACAAGATCCACTAGTACTCTTTCTATCAATTCTACAACCGCCAAAATCAGCGTCCGTATAACCACACAAAGTAAATTCATTACATTTAGAATACCAAAGACCAAAATTTATGGTTCCTTTTAAATAACGAAAAATTCTTTTAACGGCATTCAATATGAGATTCTTTTGGGCGAGATTGAAAAGCGAGCACATAGGCATCGGCAAACATAATATCCGGTCTACTTCGGTTAAATAAAGAAGGCTTCCATCATACCTCTATACTTTTCTCATCTACATTTGTACCTTCTTTGTCCTTTTCAAGCTTGGTGGGCGTGCACATTGGTGTTCCCACTTGCTTTGAATCTTCCATGCCAACCTTTGAGAAGTTCTTTGGTGTATTTTATTTGGTTGATGAAGGTTCCTTCCGTGTTTGAAAGACTTGGAGTCAGAAAAAGTTCAATTCTCCCATTAAGCTCATTTCAAACTCATTTTGCATAATGGTGGAAAAATCCTTGCACAAGTCCTCATTAGTAGCACCAAATATAATATCATCAACATAAATTTGTACAATAAGAAGATCATTTGATTTTGTTGTTTTGTAAAAGAGTTGAGTCTACTATGCCTCTTTTAAAACCATTTTCAATTAAGAACCCACTTAAACGTTCATACCAAGCCCTAGGGGCTTGTTTTAGGCCATAAAATGCTTTTGAAAGTTTAAATACATGATTAGGAAACTTTTCATTTTCAAAGCCGGTGGTTGATCCACATACACTTCTTGATCAATGAAACCATTTAGAAAAGCACTTTAACATCCATTTGATACAACTTAAAACCCTTGAAACATGCAAATGCAAGAAACATCCTAATAGACTCTAATCTAGCACGGAACAAACGTTTCATCATAATCAATACCTTCTTCTTGAGCATACCCTTTAGCCACTAATCTAGCCTTATTTCTTACAATTTCACCTTTATCATTTAATTTATTTCTAAACACCCATTTGGTGCCAATGATAGGATAATTTTGAGGTCTTTCAATTAAAGTCCAAACATTATTTCTTTCAAATTGATTTAACTCCTCTTGCATGGCCATAATCCAATAGTCATCTTTTAAAGCATCAATTGATGTTTTAGGCTCAATATGCGATACAAATGCTAAATTATCAAATAATGGCTTTGATGAGGACGAGTTCTTACCCTCTCGGATGGATCACCAATGATCAAATCCTTGATGATTTTGAATGAACTTCAAGCTTTAGGAAAATCCTTTAGTGATTCATCATTCTTATCTTCTTCATCTAGCCTTCAGTTTCTTGAGAATCACCATCTTTGAATTTTCTTCCATATCACCATTGTTTTCTTCTTGAAGTGTGAGCTTCGAGATTCTTTGAATACCTACATCATCATCTACACAAGTACTATTTGAAGAGTTGCCATTAGATTCATCAAATGAAACATGTATAGCTTCTTCAATCACGAGTTCTTCTATTATAAACTCTATATCCATTTATTCTCACAATATCCCAAGAAAATACCTTCATCGGTTTTCTTGTCAAACTTTCCAAGGTGTTCTTTGATATTTAAGATAAAACATTTGCATCCAAAACTTTAAAATAACTAACAATTGGCTTTTATCAAACATCAACTCATATGAAGTTTTGTTCAAAATGGTCTTAGTAATACTCTACTCGTTTACATAGCAAGCGTACGGCTCCCCCTAAAATATTTTGGTAAATCATTTTCACTTAACATGGTTCTTGCTTCTACAAGTGTTCTATTTTTCTTTCAACAACACCATTTTGTTGAGGGGTTTTACAATAGAAAATTCATGAGTTATTCCATTATGATCACAAAATTCCGAAATCCACAATATTTAAATTCCGAACCATTATCACTTCTAACTTTGATAATATGCAATCCAAGTAAATTTTGCACTTTTGCAAAGAGAGAGAAAAACTTTTAAAGGCATCATCTTTATGAGTAAGAAAAATAGTCCATGTATATCTAGAGTAATCATCAACAATAACAAAACAAAATCTTCTACCACCTAGACTAGCAATAGGTGTAGGACCAAATAGATCAAGATGTAAAAGTTCCAATGGCTTAGATGTAGAAATGTTTTTCTTAGGTTTAAAAGATGTTTTGGTTTGTTTCCCAAATTGACATGCATCACAAATCTTATCCTTTTCAAATTTAATCTTAGGAAGTCCTCTAACAAGTTCCCTTTTGAAATTTCATTTATCACATCCATGTTAAAATGACAAAGTCTTCTATGCCACAACCAAGGATCTTCATTTGAGATTTTAAGGCATTTAAAACTAGAAGAGTCAATTTTCTCAAGAATCACAACATAGATGTCATTGTATCTACTTCCTTTGAAAACGATATTAAATTTCGAGTCAAGAACCAAACATTCATGCTTTTTGAATAAAACAAATAGATCTTTATCACAAAGTTGACTAACACTAAGCAAATTATAACTTAGATTATCTACCCAAAAAAGAACATTATGCACAAATGTTTCACCATTCTTACCCACATCACCTACTCCAATTGTTTTAGCTTTCATGTCATCTCCAAAAGTCACTTTTCCACTTGACTTTGATTTGAGCTTGATGAATTGTGAAGGATCACCGTCATGCCTTGAGCATCCACTATCAATGAACCATTTTGATTTCTTCATATCTTTTCAATTTTACCTACAAGAAATAGAAAGTTTGGTACCCTTTTAATTTTGGGTCCTTGATGGTTAGAGTCATGTTTGACTAACCACATGCATCTCATTCCCTTTTCTCATGTTTCTTTTCACATAGCAATCATGCTTCAAAGTGACCTACTTGGCAGCAAAAATCACACATAATGGTAGAGTCGTTTACATGAACTGATTTGATGAATCTAATTCCACTTTTTCTATGAATTGTAAATTCATTTTCACTAAACATAATTTTCCTTTCATAAGGGTTAGAATGAGACTTAAATACATTTCTTGTGAAACTATTTTGTTTCTTGTTTTGAAGGATCACGTCAAGATTATCCATTCTCTTTTTTAAGTCATTTTGTTTTTCTTTAAGCATTTCACAAAGGCTTGTTTTTCTATCAAGTTCATATTGTAATTCCATTTCAGTTTTTACTAGGCAATCATTGTCATATTTTAACTTCTTGTTGTCTTGAAACAATTTTGCATTATCTTGCAAAAGAAAAGTAATTTTTTGTTTTAGTTCTTTGTTTCTAGCATAAGACTCTTTTAAGCTTTCATGCAGTTTTGCAACAAATGACTCTAAATCATCATCATCATCACTATCGTATTATGGATGAGAAGTTACCTCATTGTCACTAATTACCATAAAGGCAATTTGAGCCGATTCTTCTTCTTCTTCAATTTCTCCTTCCGAGTTGCATTCGTTCCAAGTAATTTGAAAGTTGTTGAACTTCGGTTTTCTTTCATTCTTCATATCTTTCTTCTTCTTCATTGGACAGTCCACCCGCCAATGCCTGGACTGCTTCAAGCACTTATCTCCTTGCTTCTTGTTTGCATCATATCTTGCTTTGTATTTTGTATTGAATTGATTGTTGTTTTGGTTGCTTGGTCTCCTTTTCTGAATCTTCACTTGTTGAGTATTCTTTTGAAGCTTTTTGTGATGAGTGCAAGATCACTATCATCACAATCACCATCTTCTTCATCTTGTGAAGCCAAGTCATCCTCATCTTGAGCAGCCTTTAGAGCAAGTAGCTTCTTTTAGCTTTCGCTTCCTCTTAGGTACTTTGCTTTTGAGCTTTAATTCATAAGATGTTAGAGAATTAATGAGAGACTCAATAGACATAGAGGTTCAAGTCCTTGGCTTCCTCAATTGCAGTCACTTTGTTCTCCCACTCTTTAGGTAGAGCATTCAAAATTTTCCTATTCTTTTCACCAAGAGTGTATTCCTTTTCCAAAACCTCTAAGTCGTTAATAAGATCATTGAATCTACAATACATCTTATCAATGTTTTCATGAGGTTCCATTTTGAATGATTCATATCTAGTAACAAGAATGGATTTCTTTTGTTCTCTCACATCCTCACTACTTCATGAATTTCTCTTAGTTTATCCCAAATTTCTTTGGTAGATTTACACACTTTTTTACTCTAATGGATTCGATAATCTAGTGCACTATAAAGAACATTCATGGCTTAGATGTGAGATTAAGCTTTATCTCTCGATTCAACTCATCTCTAGTTTTTTAATCTAGGAACATGAGTGATGGGATCATTTATAATGGCAGTGTAAGGACTTTCACTAACAATAAACCATAAATCAATGTCAATAGATTGCAAGAAAATAATCATCGTTCTTTCCAACTTACATAGTTTGATCCATTAAACATTGGTGGTCTAGTAATTGATTGACCTTCACGAACATGGCATTGTTGGTTGTCATCTTTACTCTAAGCGGTTAAGCTTGATTCTAGAGACCAAACTCTGATACCAATTGTAAGGCCCAAATACAACCTAAGAGGGGGGGTGAATTAGGTTGACTAATAATTAGTCAAATATTGCCTTTTTCAAATTTTAATCACAAGCTCTTTAACAAATGATTTATCAAACAAGTAGACAAGTTGAGACCGATAAGTATAGATGAGATTTCAAACAATGAATTTGATAAATTGAGCTAAAAAGTAATAATGGAAAGCAAACCAAACTTCTTCAAGACTCCACTTGAGCTTAAAGAGAATTCCTCAAAACCAGCTTCTTCAATTTGGTGAAAGATCACTCTTGTGTAATAGGAATGATCACCTCCTCCTGGCCCCAAGCTCCACTTAGTCAAGCTAGGAAGTTTTACACTCTTTACAGAAAACCCTCACACATGACTACACAATTGATGAACTCACTCACAATTGAAAAAACTTCTCAATGAACTCACTACAAGACTAACAATTCTTACTCAAATGAGTATTTTCTAGCTAAATCACTCTTAAGAACTTGTTATCAAGGGTGTCTGATTGTATTTTGATATTTAGTGCTTGTATTTATGGGAGACCAAAAGTTGCCTAGAAATAGGAGTCACGGATGGTAGAAGCTGAAAGGTCAAGCCGTTGGGAGCTATGCGTCCGACACTGTTGCTCGTCCGATGCTGGCGTCGATAAACTGCTTTATGTGTTTGCTCAGGGCCGATGGATAATTCGCGTCCGCGGCTTTTCCGGCGGTGGCGATGCTTCGGGGAAATTTTCATGGAACCGTCGGACGGCCGATACATGTCTTTGCGTCCGAGGCTTGCGTCGGCGTCCGATAGCTCATCAAATTTCTTGGATATCTTGGGACGTCCGATGTAGTTGTTGTGCGTCCGAAGGGTGTCACGAGATCCAGTCTGCCGGACGTCCGATGTCGAGGTTGAGCGTCCAGATAGGAAAGTTTAGAGTTTTATCGGACGTCCGATACAAGGTATCGTCCGTCGGCTTGATCAACAGATTTCTTCAACGGGTTTCTGCCCGATGTCTTGTTACATCAAGGATCTCACTAGAAAACATTAGACCAATTTCTTCAATTGTTTTGTAATTATCAAAATTGGGATGACAATTATGCTGGTGGACAGAGAAACTTGTTTGATCTCCAATTTCTCTCACTTGCTCTCAACTATTGGTGAGTGTCAAGTGCATGATTTGTTAATTGCTTGAACCTGTTACTGATTTGAACATGTTATTAAACTTGTCAAAGCGGGCGTGTACTTTTATCTCTCCAGACCTCTCTACTGACGACATGCTTGCTTGTATTTGTTGTGAAATGACTTGCCGAACCGTACTTGTACTTGATTGATGATTGAGTGTTGTCTTATCATCCTACTTGCTACTTAAACTTGTTGGGGACGCCCAAAACTCATTGGTAAACCTTTCACCTTGGGCCGGCAAGGATTTGGCCGAGAGATTGGTAAGCTATGAGTCTTTACATATTTTCGTCGGTTGAATCGTGAATGGACTACTATACTCGAGTATTACCAAATTTTCTATTTTGAAGCGGGCCGGTTGGGGGGTGAAACGGTGGATGGAGATGGTTGACAAGTGGAGTTCTACATGGTAATTATGAAAGTTGTGAGTGTCAACTACTTGGAATCTGATCAAGTTTACGTGGAACTTGGCTCTAAGAAGCGCTGTATCCTTTATTTAATGTGTAATTAAATTCCTTATTTGCATTCTTGTCTAAAAGTTTTGGGTACTTATCTTGTTTAATAAAAGTGTATATTACTTTATCTTACTTGTTTGCATGTTTTCTTGGCATCGGTTTTGCTACTTTGATTTGTTTTCCTTAACAAGTTTTGAAGCGGAATTTGATAACCGTGGATCTTAGTTTCTTTCGTAGGATTTCTGCTCTTTTGTATAAGGTTGTTTTGATTTGAGCACTTGATGGTTTATAGTACTTGGAGTTAGTACTACTGAAATTCGGATGAAATTTTTGGGATTTGTAAATTCAACTTTTGTATGTATTTTAGTACTTGGGACTTATTTTGGAAATGTAAGTTGAACTTTAGTTCCTTTAAATAGTTGGTTTGGAATGTGAAGTTAGTTATGTTGGGAATGATATTTTGGGTGGAATTGTTATTTAAGTTAAGGTGAGCAAGTGAGTCGGCGAGAGTTGGGCTGGGGCATTCGGCTAGACCTTAGGGGTTAGCCTAGGGAGAGTTGGAAGCGGTTCCTCTTTTAAACCCTAATTCAGGCCAAATTTTTCCTAATTGTTAATGACCGAACGAGAACTCCAAAACCAACTCTCTTGGTACAATTCTATGTATGAATATTCTACTACAAACCCTATAACATTTTATGGTATAGGATCTTCTATCACAAATTCTACACATATTTGAGGCACGATAGATATCCAGGATTAAACTTTTGAATCTAGGGTTCTGATACCATTTGTCAACACAACAAAATCATGCAGTAGAAGTAAATATATCACTTAATTATGATGAATAATTCTCAAAACAAATAGTTAAAAAGGCATTACATCTAGAAGAATACAGGAGGAGTGAGATTAATACATTAACTCAATTCCATTCATGATGTTCAAATTGAAACCATCAGCCATAATACATATATATAGCAGTCATATAATCCCAGTTCCTAATATAAATCTAACCTACTAGTCATGACTAACTATGATAACCAACTAACTATAGGAAGTCAACTTTATTTTGGAGGCTACTAAACTTCATGACCAAATCTATTTGCTGATTCTTAACTCAATATGAGAACTAAATAAAGCAAATTCTAGACTACAAATATTATGGATAAGTTTAATTTTTTTTTTGTCTACATTACCTATGTTGATGGGTCGGATCCCTCATTACCAGAAAAAAAAAATTCTTGGTCTTATAACTACAACTTGTGCTAGAAGGTGCACAAGTTGGGATCACTAATATGGATCAGACTAGTAGAAAGAAATGCAGTTGAAGGTTGAGTATGATTGAGGTGCTAGGATCATATTCTCTTTTTTGGTACAATTGCATAATTCTTTTTCTTTCATTCAAAGTACAACCTGAAACAAATCAAACAAATTTGATTTAAAAAGTAAATGAAAATTTTATTAGGGATAGTTATGGATCGGGAAATGTAGTAGGGAGAATAATTTCCTCCTAAGATTTTAAATTGAGTAGAGTTTCATTAGGGAGTTTGAAGGGTAAGGAAATATGGCAAGGAGGCAAAATCTCTCCTAAGGCTTCAAATTGAGCAGTAGTAATGTGGAAACATTGCCTTTATGAGCACTTCTTATAAATCAAATCCTTAAATGGCTACATTCCCTGATTCATTGGTAATTTAATCCCTTGATTAGTTTCACTCCTTAATGAGATATATAATTGTAATGTTTAAATTCATTGTACATATTGAATATATAGTTTATATTCATTGTACTTGAATCTCTAATTTATTGTATTCAAATGGCTACAAATATATAGGCATTTGTATCATTATTTTTAACATTAATATACCCTATATTCTCTTCTTCTATTTTGATATGGCACAAAATCACTATAATACATAAAACACAAGTCGTTCTCTTTTCTTTTATAGATTTATCTTTATCAAGTTATAATAACAATAGAAGATTCTAAGTTGAAAGAGAAGGATATTCATCCAAATTCATAGTTCATCCTATGCAAGACGTGACTTCTACAAATTTTCTATCTTTTGTTGATAGTTCCATAACAACATTAATCACTGCTCTCTTGACTGGTGATAATTATTCAACCTGGTACTGTAATGCACTAAAAGGGCAGAACAAGTTGAATTTCATTTTCAAAACTCCAAAGAAACTAAATACAAGTAGTCAAGATACTTTGGTATAAGCAAAATATAATTTCATGGTCATAATGTGGATTAACAATTCTATTGCACTAAAATTTTATAGTAGTAGATTTCTTTGATACTATACAAAGAAATCTTTGATACTAAAAATTTAACAATTCTTTTATGAGAAGGCTCATGAAATTTCTTTGATCTTCAAGAGCGAATAGCTCAAGGAAATCATGGAAAACTATTTTCCCTCAAGGATTTTATCTACGAAATAAGTAGATTTCTTTGTGATTGATGCTATACAAAGATGAAGAGTTATTAGGATAAAATCTCAGCATGCTCATGCTCTTTGTGATTAACTGTACATGTGGTGATGAAAGAAAACTTGAAAGATTATAATAATTTCTCTCTGCAATCAACATAAAAAATATAAGGTGATTTCATCTCAAATATTTGGTATGTATGGATCTATTACCTTAAATTTCTGGTACATATATATTGGTTAATAAAGAGAAATAATTTCTAAGCACAAGTCCATCCATTCTGCAATGTCAAATATCTGGGATGCAAGAATTGATGATCAACCAAGTTCACCCTTAATTTTGAAAGGCATAGAATGCTTTTCTCTAGAGATACTTGATAGAATAATTGCTATCCTATAACCCAAGATTGTGCAATAGAAAAAATCTTTTAGAAAGGATAAGAGATGGTGAAGAAAAATTGATCATAAATTAGATTATAATAGTAGAAAATTTTAGACGAAAGGAGAGTTATGACTAATATGGACAAGTGTAGTTGGGGACCATTTCCATGCAAAATTTGTTGAGATTTTGGATAACTTTTAGCTGGAAACCATGAATAAGTGATAGTACTACGTGTTTGTGGTAAATTTTTTTAAAATGCAACAAAAAAAAAAAATTTAATGAAAATGACCTTAGAGCCTAGAGAAGAAGAGGAGAACTCAAGTGTCGCGTGTGAGATGAGATGGAGGATGGGAGATATTACCTCATCAATCGATCAATCGAGACTCGATGTGGAAAATAGGTTATGTGATAATGGGTTAGTGACTTTAATTTTTTGGGCTTTTCTTTCCTCTTTTGTTGGACTTCATTTTGTGTTTACTTTTTTTTCTTTTTTTGGGTTTTGGGATTGGGTTTTGAGGTTTAATAAATGGGTTTTTTTTTTAATTTTTCTTTCCTTTTTTTAAATTAATTTAATTTTTTCTATTTTTCTTTTTTCTTTTGTTTTGTCTTTCTTTTTTTTTTTGTATAAAACCTACAAAAAAAAGTATATTAGAATGAAATAAAATATAATTATTACTTAGTAACATTAATAAATGAAATCAACTCTAAATGAGTAAAATTTGGTATCTACAGTTAGATCAACAGTTTGAGACCGTTATTCTTCAAAGTCCTAAAAAAGTGTTTAAACTTTGAGTGGAATGATCAATGCTAACAAGCCTTCAATGAATTGAAATACTTGACCGACCTACTAGCCTTGACCTCATCAAAATAGGGATAAATATTGTACTTATATTTATCAATATGTGATAAAATTATTAGTGTTGTATTAGTCAGAGACGAATGGGGAATCCAAAGGCCAGCCTACTATATAAGTCAAGTCATGCATGGAGATAAAACCAATTACTTCGTTGCTGAAAAACTTTTCTTGTCCCTATTTCATGCTACGAAGAAATTGAAGTCATATTTCTAGGCTCATAGCAAGTAGTTGCAACAAATCAACAATTGCATCAAATCTTGACTAGTCCAAAAGTATTAGGAAGAATGACTAAGTGAGCGAGGGAGCTGGTATTGATGTATGACATGTCTTATCAACCTCAAACAGCAATCAAGGCTCAACCCTTAATAGATTTCATTACTAAGGGAGTGGCAATATTATAGCTCGAAGCAAAAAATATAGAAAACAGTAACTCAACTTGGACTTCATTCATCAATAGGCCTTCTAGTAAAGAAGGAAATGTAGAAAGACTACTGCTCGTCACTCCAGAGGGTGAAGAACTTACCTATGCATTGAGATTTGACTCAAAAACATTCAATAATGAGTTAGAGAATGAAACTCCAATAACTGAAATGAGGATAGCTCGAAAGTTAGGAGCTGATTCTCTAAAGATGCATAGCGATTCTCAACTAATGGTGAACTAGGTGAAAAGAGTAAATGAAGTAAGAAAGAACCAATTAACAAGTACTTAGAAAAGATGAAAGAGATGATCAAATAGTTCAAAAACTTTGAGATTAAACAGATTCTATGATTTCAGAATAAGAGAATGGATGCCTTATTCAAGTTAGGTTCTTCATTCTTTGCACATTTAATGGAAGAAGTGTTGGTGGAGATTATTAAGCAATGTGGGTATGAACTATAGAAGATAAAGATGATTGCTGAGCTAAGCTCTTGGATGGATCCATAATCAATTACTGTCAAAAAGGGCTCTTCCCAAGAATAGAAATGCAATTCAAAAACTTGAACTCCAAGCTATCAGGTATGCACTCTTTTAGGATACTTTGTATTTTTTTAGTTAAAATGCATTATCCCAAAAGAGGAAAACTATGTCTTAAGAAAAATCCCTAAGGAGATATATGAAAATCACCTCGAATTAGAATGATAGAGAAGAAATGCACGTTATTTGATTTTTTAGCCCATGGTCTTTACAAATGCTGCTAAACTGGCAAGTCGCTAGTCCTACCAAATGCATTCCCTAATTCATCACATGCCTACTCAGAAGTTGATACCAATCCAGAGTCATGGCTATTTGCCTGCAGAGGGATTGACTTGCTTGGCCCCTTTCCTCTAGCCTCTGGGGGCTATGAGTATTTGATAATGGCAATTGTCAAATTTGTAGAGTTTGGTTCTTCTAGTTCAATTATAACAAGTAAAAGTAAACCCATAGTTTTGATTTGATATTTCCTTTAAATTGGGTTTGTGCACATCTCCTCTTCCACCGTCTCTTGGTTTCTTGTTAGAGCTTGGCGCTTAAAGGAAATAACAAAGACAGTAAACTATCCAAGAATAAAAGTAGAAGGAAAAAAAAGGCTTCATATGGTATTGATTCATCCTTTTTTCTTCCTTCTTTGTATCCTAATAATTGGTTTCTTATGCTTTCTATTTCAAATGCATGAATTGAGTTATACTTGCATCTAATCTAGATTTGTATATGTGGAGATGAAGATTCTATTATGTTAATAGGACAATTGGTGGTGTATACATAGATATAAATGTATATGTATATGTATGTATATATGATTATTAATCATGACAAAACTTGGCTCACTTGAAGATCATTCCATTTATATGCTAATAGAAAATGCATAGGATAATGCCAAAATAGTTGTCATCATCTTTATCCTGATTTTTTTTTGTATATTTTAATTATACTTAGCCCCTTAAACTTATACTTCAAGATCATTTTATCCTATAAAATTTTTTACTTCACCAACCGGATGTTGTAAGGGCCAAAGACAACCTAAGAGGAGGGTGAATTAGGTTGATTAAAAATTAATCAAGTTATGATGCACTTTTTTCACAATAAGAAATGTAACCTCTTACTCAATAGAATTATCAATAAAGGAACAATGGAATTCAAGCAAGATAGAAGATATAAGCAATAGAGGAATTATAAAGTAAGCTGTAAAAAGGAATGAGAGTATGCAAACCAATTGTCTACCAAGCTCCTCTTGAGCTTGAAGAACAATTCTCAACACAAGCAACTTGTGAGGTCCCGATTTTTCTCAATATTTGGAAAATATTAAATAATGTTAATTATAATTATTTTTGTTTGCCAAGGTGTTTATATGGTTTGTTTTACTTTTAAAAGTGTTTGTTTTTAACTATTTTGTTTTCCAAGTTTGAAAACCCTAATTTGAAATTTAAACCCTAGTTTGCTTCGAAAACCCTAAATTCGGATAAAACCCTAATTTGTATATATATAAAAAAAACCCTAGCTTGGATTCGTAAGACCCTAGTTTTGAAAATAAATCTAAGTTTTATGTCCAACTACAAGTTTGTTATTTCTTTGATTTTACGTGTGTTAATACATGCTTAAGAAGAGTGAGTAAGATTCCTAGGTGATTGGTAGCCTAAGTAAGTGTGATTAAGCTTTGATAGGCTAGGTTAAATTGAGTATCTATGGACTAATTTGATAGGAAAAGAAATCATGTGGGCAAGAGTGGAAAATAGCCTAAGTTGTTGGGTTGAATTGGCATGACACTTTTGACCAATTTTGACCAAGGCATAAATATCTATGAAGTGTCATCCTTTAGCTATTTCTAGAACAAGAAGGCCGACCAAGCAAGGGAGAAAAAAGGGGAGGAAAGCAGTGGAAAAAAAGAGAGGAAAAGAGAAAAAAAGAGAGAAAAGCTTGGGAAAATTTTGCAAGTTCAATCACTCAATCTTGATTTGGAGCTAGGAGGTGAAGCTTGCTCTTGGAGCTTGGGTTGCACAAGAACACCAACTAGAAAGGTTTCCTTCTAGTTTCCTTCTATGTTACAAGTTGGAATTTTGATGGATGTTATGTAATGGTTGGATTTTGTGGTTATTTTGGCTTGAATCATGCTTATTTTTAACTTATGAGATGATTTTATGGATTGGATTGGTTGGTTTTTATGTGTTAATGCCTAGCCATGAATATGAGTAGGGTTAGGGTTTCATTAGTTGAAGATTTCATGATGGAATTGATGGTTGTGGTTGTTGTTATGCCTTCCTTGGTCCTTGTTACTACCTTAAGTAATGAATTCATGATGTGAAATGGTTGAACCCTAATAGGGTGATGATGATCTTGGACCTTATTAGTGTGCTTGGTAACAGAGTGTTAGTGCGTTTGTTAGTGCATTAGTGCTCATGGTTGAAATGCATAATTTCGAGCGTTGGGCCAGGTTATACTTTGATGTGTGTGTGTGCGTGTTAATGCGGTGTATATGTGTGTGTTTGTGTGTGTTGAGGGCAATATGGGATGTGTAAGGGCTGCATTTGCATGTTTGTTACTCGCATTGAGTTAATGGAATTACAATGCGTTTTGGTTGCATGAAAAACATTTGGTAGAGCGGAAAAGCGGGGTTGACTGATCAGCAACTTTGGCTTCATTTTTCGTGTTGATCCTTTGTGATTTGGCTTTTGGCCAAAACATGAAATTATAATACGCCGTTCTATCTTTCCAACGCTGGAATTTCTTGATTTGGATTTGTGAGTGCGAGTTATGATCATTTGAATCTAGCCTGTCGGAATTCTGGCGTGAAAATTTCTGGAACTGTTTCCGCAATTTTGACCTAAAAAGAGAGAATCTGGGCAGAAGTTGTTTTCATGAAAGTTGTAGCTTGCTCTCTTAGCTTCAAGACGGCACCTCATGCACTCTAATCTGATACAGCGAGTTATGAGTAAAGCCTGAGGTGTCAAAACTGCCTTTTACACCTTTTAGTGTGTGTTTTCCGTTTTCGTTCCGTTCTCGTCGTTTTAATTGAGCTATGCATGTACCTTATTTGCTGTTTTAAGTGTTTCTAAGTGGTTTTGGCGTCTTAGTGATTGTTTGAGTAATCTTCGGCTCAACTTTCACGGGGAAATGAGGTCGAGGAGGCAGGGAACTTTTCTAACTTTTTGCTTTTGTACTACTTTTGGTGAGTAGTAGGACTTTATGTGTTATTATATTGTGAAATGTGATAAGTGGGCGTTTAGACGAGGGTGTACTTTATACTTTTCGACCAAACTCCATATATGAGATTCTTGAATGTATGTGTTGTGTGATATGTGAATGCATATGATGTGTGATATATGATTTGTACACATGATATTGTTGGTGCTAAGTGACCAAGTGGATGAGTCGATCCCAAGGGATACCTTTGGGATCTCAATGTCAATGTTGCTCCACGACCACTTGGATGGTTTGATCTCAGGATACCTTTGAGATCTCAATGTTAGCGTAGCTCTTTGACCACTTGGATGAATACGATCTCAAGGGTTGCCTTGGGGTCTCAATGGTAAATGTTATTTTCTCACCAAATAGATGGTTCTAATCTCAAGGGGTTGCCTTGGGGTCTCAATGGTAAATGTTATTTTCCGACCAAATAGATGATGCGATCTCAATGCTTTTGGGATCTCAATGATATTATTATCAAGCTTATTATGTTTGTAGGCGGAGTGGGTTGATAAGGTGGGCGGTGAGGAGTATAATGGGGTCTGGATTATCGGTTGTGAGTGTCAACGAAGATCAGCATGAAGTGAGTTGTTTTGAAAGCCACACATAGTATCCTTAATTGTGGTGTTACTTTTGCTTTTGACTTGAAAATCTATGGAAATGTGATTTACATGTGCTTTCCTCTGATTATTCACAAACATATAGTTCAATTTATTTTCCTTAGCGGTTGGAGGAACCCTGGCGTGAAAGGCATAGTGTAGCCCTTTTCTTTAGCACAACTTTGGGTTGGAGTTTTGACCATGTATTTTTGTATTTTGGATGGCGGTGTGAGAAACCTTGATGGGAGTTACACTAACTCTTGTAGTCTTGTATCCTTTTATGAGAATTTGGCGTTTATTGTTTTGCTATCAAGTCTGGAGAGCTGGGGCTATCCATAAGCCCTTTTGCAGTGCGCTTTGGGTGCGGTGGGGTAGATCACACAACTTCAATTTGATGAAATTCAACCAATCTTGTGTACAATGGAAGGCTCACTTCCTCCTTGCCCCAAGCTACACTCGGTCAAACTAGGAAATTTTACAATCACTCCGAATAACTCTCACAAAGCTAAACTATTGAAGATGTTGATCACAAATGAAATGCTTGCACACTAATTTCCACTCAAAGAACTACAAATCTTACTAGAAGAGTATTTTCTAACTAAAATCACTCTTAAGAACTTGTAATCTCAATGTTCAAAAGTATTTTTGAAGTTCTATTGAACAAGCTATATTTAAGGAGACCAAAAATGCCTTGATAATGGTTTGTCGGATAGAAGGCAAGCGAAGAGTCAACTAGCGTTGAAACTGTCGGACGTCCGATACAAAGTTATACGTCCGGTGCCATCGTCTGAAAGGATGTTTCAATATTTATCGGACGGTCAATGCGTCTTTTTCACGTCGAGGTGTATCTGCGTCGGACACAAGTCGAAGCTTCGAAATTTCTTATCGGGCGTCGGTGATGTCGCGTCCGATCAGTGTTGATACTCTCTATTAGACATCCGGTGCTTCAAGTTGAGTGTCTGATGGAAAGTTCTCGTCTTTTATCGGACGTCTGATACGTGCTATCGAGTGTCCGATAGAGTTTAATGTCCTTTGTTCCTTTTTGATTGAGTTCTTTCAATTGCACCATTTGCACCAATGATCTGAGCTACCATATTTCTCAATGGAAAACATTAGATTGATTTCTTCAATTGTTTTGTAATTGTCAAAATTAAGGATCAAGATTTACATTCTCCCCCTTTTTGATGATGATAAAATAATTGAATTCATTTGATAAAATGAAAACTTTTGATAAAGAAAACGTATATAACTCCACCTCATTTTGTGAATCGTACACAACTTATATTTTGAGCATAATTTATAAATTAAGCATTCAAATCATTCAGCCATGTCAAAGCCAATTAACCATAACTCCTCCTTACTAAATCAACCATATTTTGATCAAATTCATCCAAGCTAATATAATTTATCCAAGCCAATATAACCTTCTCCCCCTTTTTGTCATCTCAAAAAGAATGAAAGGAGCAGCAATAATAGAAACTAATAAACCAAACAGAAATCTTCAATACAAAATGTGTCACAAGTCTAATATCAGAAATCTTCAATAGCAAATGTGTCACAATACCAAATAGCAGAAATCTTCAATACCAAATGTTTCACAGGTCCAATATCAGAAATCGAAGACCAATACCAATATCACCATACAGCATTATCAAGCATCATAATCATTATCAATAACAACATTTCCATATACAAACAGCAATAACAGAATACAGAAATTAGCAAAATACTTAATATCCAACATTGACAAAAGCACTTAATCCAAATATCCAAATATCCAACAGAAAAGGGAACAATAATGAAATTAGCAAAGAACTTAAGTGATTACACACTTCATCCATTGGCATAAGGGAACAAAAACAGAAAAGATGCATCCTAATGATGAAGTGCAAATGATTCTAAAGTGCCTAAAAGGTGAATATAGCCTTAGATCCGGGCCTTCTTCTGGTAATGCGAAATGTAGAGTGGTCTTCCTCTTCAGTATCTTCATCATCTTCTTGTTCAGGTTCAGCAGTAGCTGGTTCTTTGCCCTCTCAGAAGTAGAGGGATCATGATGAGGAGTTTGAGCATCCGTAGCAACTTGATTAGGATTAGGACGTGGTTCCTTTGCGTATGAAGCATCCTCAACCATAGCAGTAAGAATCAAAAGATTTTTCTTATCCAAGAACTCAGATTTCGGCTCAGGGGTCATGGTGAGCATGAGACCATGTTCAAGAAGAATAACATGATCCTTAAGTTCTTTGAGCAACTCAACTACTTCGGATTGAGATGAAGTGGCTTTGGAAGCAGATTTTCTAGGATGAATGGATGGATCAGGAGTGAAACGAAGTGAATGGGTGGTGCCAGGAGTAATAGGTGTATCATGATCACGTTTAGAACGAGACTCAGAAGCAGCTTCTTTTGTGCACCAGTGACCACCAAGAAAGCGCAAATTTTTCCTTTTGAAATAGAATTTTATGAAAATAGAGGTAGAAGAGTCCTAGGACATACCCTAGTAATAGGGATTTTGAAATGCTCAAAGATTGGAGTTAAAAACTTTCCATAGGACAACTTCCTTTGAGTATTAGTACTTAATTTTAACAGGAATTTGCACATGACAAAACCAAAGTCTATGCGGATTTTTTCAACAAAACAGATACAATTCCATTTGTTGGCATCAGTTCGATGACCATCAGTAGGAACTAGCAGATTTGAAATAATAGAGAAAATGATCAAATTTTTTGGTGAAAGGTCTTCCAATTTTGCATCAACAAGAGCTTGAAATGGAGATTGAAAATATGTCATCAGTTTTTCAACATTAAAATGGTGAATGGTTGTCGGATTTTCTTCATAAGAGAAAAAAATTGCAATTTTACTTCGACAACCAGGTTCAATGGCAGTTTTCAAAATTTGATTCACAATGTCAGGATCAAAAACAATATCTGTGCCATTTACACGTGATCTTATTTCATGACATTCAGTACCTTTCCTAATATTAGCAAAGAATTGATAAAGCATGTCAGGATAGAAAACATTAGGCATTGTGATAATGTGAGACCATTTATGGAATTCAAAAGGTTTAAGAACAGAATCAAGATCAATCCTACGAAATTCAGAAGGGTTAATTGATCTTTGAATGATGAAGCCTTTTTGTGAAATGAATGCAAACTTTTCTTTGGCTTCATCATCAATAAACTGAGATAATGGAGGGGGTGGTGAGGAAACCTAAGATTCTATCTGAGTAGTCCATGGTTCTTGTGTACTAGCAGACCCACTTTTCTTCCAATTTGAAGTCCGTTTAGCAGTAGGAAGTTGCACTTCTTCATCCCTGAGAGTGTGTTTGCGTCCGGTAGAAGAAGACCCTCCCCGAATTCGTACCATTGTGCTTATGTGGGTGTTTTAATTGATGAGAAAGATGAGAAATGAAGTGCTAAGGACTGATGCTACTATTTAAAAGAAAATGCCGTGATTAATCTACTCAGAAAGGGATGAAGGATCAGTTTTAGGGTTTTTATAGAAATTTGGGATCGGAAGGGATGGTTTTTGTTAATGTAAAATGTTTACACAGCACAGTTTGCAAAGGGTTTATAAAACGGTTTGTTCTATCAATTTTGGAATTTATTTTTTGAGAAGGTGCGAATTTGGATTTTTGTAAAGTTGAGAGGTTGGGAAGGTGTGTCCGAACAAAGGAAGTTTGACTGATAGAAATGAGAGGAAATAGCCTTATAAACTGTGACTGTTGGTGTGTCGGACGTCTGAACGAAGTAAAGCGTCTGACACATCCGTCTGATAGAATTTTCTGAAAAACAGCTTAGAACACTGTCGGACGTCCGTTCATCTGCTATTGGACGTCTGATAAAGTTTGATTGAACAAAAAATTTTAAGAGTTCTTTTCTAAAATACCCAATTTCGATCTCAGATATATAAATTGATCTAGAGGCAAAGCTTTTGTGAAAATGTCAGCAATTTAATCTTTTGAACAAACATAATTTATACAAACCTCACCTTTTTGAGCAAGATCACGGATAAAATGATGCTTTATGTCTATGTGCTTTGTTCTAGAATGTTGGATAGGATTTTTTGTCAAATTGATGGCACTTGTATTATCACAGTAAACAAGCATATTATCATATAACAAATCAAAATCATTCAAGGTATGCTTCATCCACAATAATTGAGCACAACATGTACTAGCGGCAATATATTCCGCTTCGGTTGTAGACAATGAAATAGCATTTTGTTTCTTATTAAACCAAGATACCAAACAATTGCCAAGGAAATGACATGATCCACTAGTACTTTTTCTATCTATTCTACATCCACCAAAATCAACATCTGTATATCCACATAAGGCAAATTCATAACATTTAGGATACCAAAGACCAAAATTCAAAGTTCCTTTCAAGTATTGAAAAATTCTCTTAACTTCATTCAAATGAGATTCCTTAGAACAAGATTGAAAACGAGCACACAAGCAAACGGCAAACATAATATCGGGTCTACTTGCGGTTAAATAAAGTAAGCTTCCGATCATACCTCTATTTTTCTTTTCATCAACACTTGTACCTTCTTCATCTTTGTCAAGTTTTGTAGATGTACACATTGGTATGCCAACTTACTTTGAATCTTCCATTCCGAATCTTTTAAGGAGTTCCTTTGTGTACTTTATTTGATTAATGAAGGTTCCTTCTTAAGTTTGAAGAACTTGAAATCCGAGGAAGAAATTTAATTCTCCCATCAAACTCGTCTCAAATTCATTTTGCATAAGAGTGGAAAAATCCTTGCATAAACGTTCATTAGTAGCACCAAAAATAATATTATCTACATATATTTGCACAATAAGAAGACCATTCAATTTTTGTTTTGTAAAAATAGTGGTGTCTACAATACCTCTTTTAAAACCATTCTCAATCAAAAAACCACTCAAACGCTCATTCCAAACTCTAGGAGCTTGTTTTAAACCATACAAGACTTTTGAAAGTTTAAATACATGATTTGGAAATTTTTCACTTTCAAAATCGGGAGGTTGATCCACATAAATTTCTTGATCAATAAAACCATTTAGGAAAGCACTTTTAACATCCATTTGATATAATTTAAAGCCTTTGAAACAAGCAAATGCAAGAAACATTCTAATAGATTCTAATTTAGCTACGGAAGCAAATGTTTCATCAAAATCTATGCCTTCTTCTTGAGCATATATTTTAACCACTAATCTAACCTTATTTCTCACAATTTCACCTTGATCATTTAGTTTGTTTCTAAATACCCATTTTGTACCTATAATAGGGTGATTTTGAGGCCTCTCAACTAAAGTCCAAACATTTTTTTTTCCAAATTGATTTAATTCCTCTTGCATAGCTAGAATCCAATTATCATCTTTCAAGGCATCATTAACATTTTTAGGTTCAAAATGTGACACTAAAGCAAAATTGTCAAATAGTGGTCTTGATGAGGAACGAGTTCTTACCTTTTCGGATGGATCACCAATAATTAACTTCTTGGGATGATTTTGAATGACCTTCCAAACTTTAAGAAGATCCTTTGGTAGATCATCATCCTCGTCTTCTTCTTCTAGCACATGATTTTCTTGTGAGCCATTTTCTTTTGAGTTTTCCTCCATTTCAGCATTGTTTTCTTCTTGGAGTGTAAGTTTCTCAAGTCCTTTTTGAATACCTATATCATCATCTATACAAGTGCTATTGGAAGAATCATCGTTAGACTCATCAAATGTAATGTGTATAGCTTCTTCAATCACAAGAGTTCTTCTATTATAAACTCTATATCCTCTTTTGTTTTCACAATAGCCCAAGAAAATACCTTCATCGATTTTCTTATCAAATTTTCCAAGGTGTTTCTTGATATTTAAAATAAAGCATTTGTAACCAAAAATTTTGAAATAGCCAATAATTGGCTTTTTAACTAAACATTAATTCATAAGAGGTTTTATTCAAAACTGGTTTTAAAAGAACTCTATTCATAACATAGCATGCCGTATTCACGATCTCGACCCAAAAGTATTTTGGCAATTCATTTTCACTTAACAAAGTTCTTGCAGCTTCAACAAGAGTCCTATTTTTTCTTTCAACAACACCGTTTTGTTGAGAGGTTTTTACAATAGAAAATTCATGAGTTATTCTATTATGATCACAAAATTCCGAAAATCCACAATACTTAAATTCCGAACCATTATCACTTCTAATTTTAACAATACGTAAACCAAGTAGATTTTGAAGTTTTGCAAACAAAGAAACAAAATTTTTGAAAGCATCATCATCTTTATGAGCAAGATAAACTGTCCAAGTGTATTTAGAATAATTATCAACAATCACAAAACAATATCTCTTACCACCTAAGTTAGCAATTGGTGTAGGACCAAACAAGTCAAGATGTGCAAGCTCGAATGGTCTAGATGTAGAAACATACTTTTTAAGTTTAAAAGAAACTTTGGTTTGTTTACCAAATTGACAAACATCACAAACTTTATCTTTTTCAAATTTAATTTTAGGTAAGCCTCTAACAAATTCTTTCTTAGAAATTTCATTTAGCACGTCCATATTGAAATGACAAAGTCTTCTATGCCACAACCAAGAATCTTCATTTGAAATTTTAAGACATTTAAAGCTGGAAGAATTGATTTTCTCAAGAATAACAATATAAATGTCATTGAACCTTTTCCCTTTGAAGATAATGTTAAACTTTGAATCAAGAACTAAACATTCACGCTTTTTGAATAAAACAAATAAATCTCTATCACATAGTTGACTAACAGTTAGCAAATTATAGCCTAGATTATCAACTAAAAGCACATTATGCACAAACGTTTCAGTATTCTTACCAACATCTCCTGCTCCAATTGTTTTGGCTTTCATATCATCTCCAAATATCACTTTTCCACTCGATTTTGACTTGAGCTTCACAAATTGAGATGGATCACCGGTCATGTGTCTTGAACATCCACTATCTATGAACCATTTTGATTCCTTCATGATTTTCTCCGTGTTCACCTACACAAAAGATAACCAGATTTGGTACCCTTTTAATTTTTGGGTCCTTGATAGTTAGTACCATGTTTAACTAGCCACATACATTTCATGCCTCTTTTCATGTTTTTCTTCACATAACAATCATGCTTCATGTGACCTTCTTGACAACAAAAACTGCACATAATGGTAGGGTTGTTCACATGAATTGGTTTAATAAATCTTACCCCTCTTTTTCTATAAATTGTGAATTCATTTGCACTAAAGGTCAGTTTTCTTTCATAAGCATTAAAATAAGGTTTCAATTCATTTCTTAGAAGGCAGTTTTGTTTCTTATGTCGAAGAAGCATGTCTAGATTATCCATTCTTCTTTTTAAGTCATTTTATTTTTCTTTAAACATTTCACAAACACTTGTTTTTCTATCAAATTCATGTTATAACTCAATTTCAGCTCTTATCAAGCAATCGTTGTCATATTTCAGTTTTTTGTTTTCTTGAAATAGATTTGTATTATCTTGCAAGAGAAAAGTAATTTTCTGTTTTAACTCTTTATTTCTAGCATAAGATTCTTTCAAGCTATCATGCAATTTCTCAATAAATGATTCAAGATCATCATCTTCATCATCACTTTCAGATTGAGAATTACAAGATGTTATCTCATTATCTCCAATTGCCATGAAAGCAATTTGTGCATATTCTTCTTCTTCTTCTATTTCTCCTTCCGAATTGCACTCGTTCCAAGTGATTTGGAAGTTGTTGAATCTTAGTTTTCTTTCATTCCTTCCTTCTTTCTTCTTCTTCATTGGACATTCATTTGCATAATGTCCAAGCTGTCCGCATTCAAAACATTTATCCCCTTACTTTTTGTTTGCATCTTGTCTGGCCTTGTATCTTGTGTTGAATTGGTTGGGGTTTTGATTGCTAGGTCCTCTTTTTCTGAATCTCATTTTGTTGAGAATCCTCTTGAAGCTTTTAGTGATGAGAGCAAGATCACTATCATCACCATCCATATCTTCATCATCCAATGAGGCCAAATCATCTTCATCTTGGGATACCTTTAGAGCAAAGCTTCTCTTTGCCCTTACATCTTCTTCATCCTGCACTTTACTCTTGAGCTTTAACTCATAATATGTTAGAGATTTTATAAGAGATTCAATGGACATTGAGTTTATGTCCTTTGCCTCTTCAATGGCAGTCACTTTACTTTCCTATTCTTTAGGTAAGGCATTCAAGATTTTTTTATTTTTCTTACCTAGTGTATATTCCTTGTCTAACACTTCTAAATCGTTGATGAGATCATTAAATCTACAATACATTTTATCTACATTTTCATGAGGATCCATTTTGAATGATTCATATTTGATGACCAAGATAGATTTCTTTTGTTCTCGTACATCTTCACTACCTTCATGAATTTCCCTCAACTTATCCCAAATTTTCTTAGCTGATTTACATCCTTTAACTCTAATGGATTCATTTGTGTCTAAAGCACTATATAAGGCATTCATGGCTTTAGCATTTGAAGTAAAATTAGCCCTATCCTCATAAGTGAATTCATTTCTTGTTTTTAATCTAGGAACATGAGTAATAGGATCATCAATTGTGGCAGTATATGGACCTTCATTAACAATAAACCACAAATCAATATCAATAGATTGTAAGAAAATAATCATGCGCTCCTTCCATCTAACATAGTTTGATCCATTGAACATAGGTGGTCTAGTTACCGATTGTCCTTCTACAAACATAGCATTGTTGGTTGTCATCTTTTCTCTAAGCGGTTAAACTTGATCCTAGAGACCAATCTCTGATACCAATTGTAAGGCCCAAAGACAACCTAAGAGGGGGGGTGAATTAGGTTGATTAAAAATTAATCAAGTTATTATACCCCTTTTTCACAATAAGAAATGTAACCTTTTACTCAATAGAATTATCAATAAAGGAACAATGGAATTCAAGCAAGATAGAAGATATAAGCAATAGAGGAATTATAAAGTAAGCTGTAAAAAGAAATGAGAGTATGCAAACCAATTGTCTACCAAGCTCCTCTTGAGCTTGAAGAACAATTCTCAACACAAGCAACTTCAATTTGATGAAATTCAACCAATCTTGTGTACAATGGAAGGCTCACTTCCTTCTTGCCCCAAGCAACACTCGGTCAAGTTAGGAAGTTTTACAATCACTCCAGATAACCCTCACAAAGCTACACTATTGAAGAATTCAAACACCATTGAAAAGCTTGCACACTAGTTCACACTTCAAGAACTACAAATCTTACCAGGAGAGTTTTTTCTTGTTAAAATCACTCTTAAGAATTTGTAATCTCAATGTTCAAAAGTATTTTTGAAGTTCAAACAAGGCTATATTTAAAGGAGACCAAAAAATGCCTTGATAATGGTTGTCAACGGATAGAAGGCAACTGAAGAGTCAACTAGCCGTTGAAACTATCAGACGTCCGATACAAAGTTATGCGTCCGGTGCCATCGTCTGAAAGGATACTTCAATCTTTATCGGATGGTCGATGCGTCTTTCTACGTCCGATGTATCCTGCGTCCGACACAAGTCAAAGAACTCAGAAATTTTCTTGAATTCGATAGGACGTTCGGTGATGCTGATACGCATCCGATACGAGTGTTCGATACTCCCCCTGTCTATTAGATATCCGGTGCTTCAAGTTGAGTGTCTGATGGAGAGTTCTCGTCTTTTATCGGACGTCCGATACGTGCTATCGAGTGTCCGACAGAGTTTAATGTCCTTTGCTCCTTTTTGATTGAGTTCTTTCAATTGCACCATTTGCACCAATGATCTGAGCTACCATATTTCTCAATGGAAAATAGTAGATTGATTTCTTCAATTGTTTTGTAATTGTCAAAATCCGGGATCAAGATTTACAAATGTAAGTTGAATCATTAGGTTCTTTCACAGAAAGAGCTATATAGAAGTGCTTTCAAAAAAAATTATATACCACTTTAGTACACCTTGTGTTTTGATATTTAACAATGGGATGCAATGTGTTGGAAATCTACTCTATTATTGGTGCTGAGAGTTAAAAAGTCAACAACATTTTTATTCGGTTGGCTACTCACAAGCTAATCGTTCAATGGTGAATGCAAACTAGACTATCATGCAACAATTGAAATACAGATTTGGTCAAACTAAAATAGAATAGATGGAGGAACTTTAAAGTATCTTCTAGGCATACTGAGCAACCTATTGAATTGCTACTTAAGAGACCCCATTTGTTCTAACCTATGGGGCACATGTAGTCATCCTAGCAGAGATTGAATTACCTATATCTATGGCTCAAAATTTCATATCCTAGCCTAATGAGGAAGAATTGAGATATAACTTAAATGCAGAGCAAAAACAGAAAAAGGCCACAATCAAAGCCAAGGGAAAGCTAGTCCAATACTATAACTCTAAAGTTTGACAAGTCTACATCATACCAAGTGACTTGGTTCTAAGGAGGAACTTAGTGAGTCGATTTCATGGTACAAACAAATTCGATCTGAACTAGAAAGGACACTACAAAGTTATTGAAACTTGTCAAATTGAATATTATAAATTAGCCCAACTTGATGTAGAAGAAATTTTTCATACTTGACCTGTTTCGAATTTAAAAATATTTTATAACTAAGTGTTGAACTTAGTCTTACCTTGATATAATAAAGCCTTGGTATTCAGCAGTAATACAGAGTTTCTTTCCAAATTATTGTGTATTATTTTAATAACTTGAAGACATGATATGTAACTAAGGACCTGTTTGACAAGTGAGTTTTTTGAGCATTTGTCTAAAACCTTACTGTAGAATGTATAGAAAAATTTTTGAGATGTGTAAAAACTTTCCTTTTTTCTTTTCTTTTCTTTTCTTTTTCTTTCTTTTCTTTGTTTTCATTTCTCTCCTCTCCTTTTCTTCTCCCTTACCTTGTTGCTTTTCTTTATCTTTGCCTTCTTACTGCTAGTTGTTAATGCTGGCACCTTCGCTGGTGATCGATGCAAACGATACTCTTTTATATTATTTTTTCTCTCTATCCCCTCCTTCCTTTCCCTCCTCTCCTTCCTTCCTCCTTCTTCTCCCACCTTTTCCCCTCCTTCCTCCCACCTCCCACGGATTTCCCTCACAGCACTGAAGCAGAGTGTGCAGGGGTGAGGAGAGGGAGGGGGGAAAGGAGAGGGAGGGAAGAGAAAGGAAGGGAGAGAGTGGAAGGATAGCAAGAGAGAGAAAAAAAAAGGATGCTAACGTCGGCACGGGTAGTGGTGTGGCCAGTAGTCGAGATGGTGGTTGGTTAAGGTAGGGGGAGAAAGAGAAGAAAGGAGAAAAAGAAATATTTTTTGTATTTTTTAGTATTTTGAGATATGTACCTTTAAAATTTTAAGGGATTTTTGAGATTATTGTAATGAAAGTTATTGAAAAACTCGTAGGAAAAAATTTGGCAAAACATTCCGTTGCCAAATAGGGCCTAAGTTGTTTAACTTGAAAATTTGTGAGTCAGTTGTAATGATTTATGCTGGAACTATTTGAACTAGTTAGAAAATTATAATTTTTTTTAATTAAACAACCCCACAAGGCGAGTGGGCTTGGTTACCCATTTTATTACCTTTGAAAAATCATAACGTACTAGAGATATAGCACTACAGAGCTCACTTGCTCCTGTTTACACTTTTTTAAACCTAAAAGATGGAACCTACAGTCTATCCATAGTACAAAGGCCTCGAATCTCCCTAGTTAAAGCCTGAAAAGAGTCATACATGAACCCAAGGCGCCCCTTACTACCAGAGCATCTGCCACAAGATTACCTTGACGGAAAATATGCTGAATGGAGGCAATACATCCCCGGGGGTCGCGAGGTCTATCCCCGGTTCAGGTGGAGTCCGATTCAATGGGGCTAGTTCAAATACTTCTGGGCAAGGTGGTGGTCTCGTTCAAGGTGAGGCCTCTTTTCAGACAGTTGCAACAGCTCTCAGTGGAGACAGGGGAGACGATCCGTGATGGAATCCGTGAGCCTCTGCCTCGCGGATCTTCAGAAAATGACAACTGCAAGTTGCAGTCGAATTCCAGAATTTCCAGCTCAATTTTTAGATGAATTTCAGCTGAAAGTTGCGTGAAGAATCTTGTGAAGTTGAAGAAACAACTCATGGCTAATCCAAAACACAATTTGTATCAACTTTACAACTTATTTGACGTTGGAATTCAATGGATTCAATGCATGAAGACACTTTGAAGACAATTCAAGGATAAGAAGATTCATGAAGCCATTTTTCTTAACTTTTGAAGGCCAAACTTTTCTTGTATTCACATGAGGAAGTTTTGGATGCTTATGGATGAATTCTTCTATAAATAGGGCCTCTTGTAAAAGAAGAAAAAAAAAGGAAGGAGAAAAGGGAGAGAGAGGAATTAGTATGAAATAGTGGTAGAAATAGAAGAAAGACTAGAGAATAGCTCTAGTTTATTAGTTTAGCTCTAGTTCTTATATTTTCTTAGTGTGTAGTTTCTAAAGAGAGCTAAAAAGTGATAGTTGTGAGGAACCTTGCACTTTGTATTTGAGAAATCAACTTGTGAAGAAATTCAAGGATTCAAACTTCAAGAAATTGAATAAGAATTCCTTCTTCCTTTACTTTGTCTCTTGTGCTTTACTTTCATGGTTTTGTGCAAGTTTGTTTTATGCTTAGATGTTCTTAACATGATGTCTAGCTAAGCCTCTTAAATCCTAGAGTTAGGATGAACTTGTTTTAGTTATGATTATGAAGTAGTTAAGTTATTTATGTCCTCCATGTTTTTGCTAGTTTAAGACTTGTGTTTATGCTTTAGGGTTGATTAGCTACCAACTATAAATGATTTGATGTTGATGAGTAATGAAAAACTTGCCTTTAATAAGATCTAAGCTCTTAAACACTAACTTATATTCTCACGAAAGTAGTGAATAATTGGTTGGTTGTGGTTTCATACTATAACTTCATTGAACTTATTTAACTTGTTTCTCTCTTTTCTCTATGAAAATAGGTCAAGGAAGATTCCGAGTGAAAGCGATTCCAAGTTTAGAAATTGGCGAAAGCGATTCCGAGTGACTAGCTCATCTTAAATGAGAGCTTGCACTACACATGACCATTTACGAAAGTGATGGCATACAACAGGAAGTTATACCTTAGCGAATAATTGGAAAAAGGACATAATAAACTTGACTAACTTCTAATCTAAACATAACAAGGGATTCTAAAGCTCTAGGATTCCTCCAACTTGATCTTAAACTCCTCTAACTTAACTCTCTAATTTCTTTACTAGCTTTCTTATTATTTCTTATCTACCACCAATTGGATGTCTTCAACACCTAACGGTCGGTTTTAGTTGCTTAATCCTTCTTCATTAGGTCGGTTCACCACCTTCTC
Organism: Gardenia jasminoides; assembly: GCA_013103745.1. Lineage (NCBI taxonomy): Eukaryota > Viridiplantae > Streptophyta > Magnoliopsida > Gentianales > Rubiaceae > Gardenia > Gardenia jasminoides. The sequence goes on from CM023098.1 coordinate 45,005,415, forward strand.
CCTTTTATTTTACTTGTTGCTAAGGCCGGTAGTACCACCTAACTTTCCTTTCCTTTAATTGCCTTCCTTTAGTTGTTTTCTAGATAATAAAGCAAGTGATTAAACTTTAGTGTTTGCAAAACCTTAGTTCCTCGTGGGAACGACACCTTATTTCCCTATACTCAATAAACGATCCATATACTTGTGGTAATATAAGGTAATAAAGTTTTTTTTTAAATTTGAGGAGTAAAGAAAACCCTAACCAGTGACGACCCCACCTCCCCTTAAGGCAAACCAAAGGGTTCGGCAGACCGTCTGCCCAACTCTCGTCGGGACTCACTATAGTTTCTCAATCAGAGTATAGACCTCAAATAATTACAATTCAAGATCTCCAAAATAATAATTAAATTTTCAACTAGTCCAAATACACCAAAAATACAACAATCCAAGATTACAAATAATACAAGAGATAATCCTCCCAATCATACTAAGAAAGATCACTACACATACTTTCCTTCATCTCGAACCCTGTGGAGGGAAAATAAAATATTTTGGGGTGAGCTAGAAACTCAGTGAGTGTCCAGTGAAAATAAGAAAGTTCACGTTTTATCAAATTCATAGACTTTTGAATTAAATAACATTTTGTAAAACCTTTGAATCTTTAAAAGAATAACATGCAAGTTGAGAACATGGTCACACATTCACATTGAAAGTGTTTAAGAAACTTTTCATTTAAAAGGATACAGGAAACAATAATTTCTTAAACAATCATTCCATAAACACTTAATTTAACAAACAATAATGTAGTAAACAATAATTCAATAAACATTTAATTCAATTATTGAAAGGATAAAGGTGCTCACTTGGAGCCATTTCCACTTATAACTTCCAATAAACAATCCCCTATATATTTTTCCACCTTATAACTTTCGAAATCCCACCTTATGTGCTCCAAAACGATAAGCAATTCCCTATCTTAATCTCACCTTATGTCCTCCAAAACAATAAACGATCCCCTCATTTAACTTTGAACATTGGATATAATACTCAAGGCCTTTCAGCAAAGAGTTTTGAGCTTTGCACTTAACATTGGTAAGTCATTACCCAAGGCTGTCCAGCTGATCCGATCTCGTGACGGTGGGTCTAGGATAAGCTTTTGGCCTACCTGACCTCACGTTGGTGGATCTAGGATAGGGTTCCAATGAAGGGTGATCTTAATTCAGTTGATGCAATAAAGTATACATCAGCCTACAAACATGCATATTTAACAAGTAATCATGCACAGGCAACCTTCTGAGTCAAACCAGTCGCATAGTTGAACATAACTAGTCGCATAGTTGAACATGTTTTCACTTAGAAATCATTTCGTAAAACTCATTTCATTTATAATCATCTCAATAGTTAATCATACGAAATCATGTTTGGAAATGATATTAGTTATAAACATGAGTTTGGAAATGATTTTATTTGTAAACATGAGTTTAAAAATTGAGTTTAGAACTCAAGTTTGGTAAGTTTAGAAATCAAGACTAAAAATCAAGTTTGATAATGATCTGAATTTTTAAATCAAGTTTGGCAATCACTCTTAGAAATCAGGTCATGAAAATCATTTTAGTTGTAAACATTAGGTGAATATGTGACGACCCCACCGTACCCAGAGGCGTACCAAAGGGCTTAGCGGATCGCCTGCCTAGCTCTCGCCAGGACTCGATAACAAAAACGATAAACGCGTCAAATTCTCACCAAAGAATGATAGGTACATTATATATATACATAATATCCACTACAAGACCACAAGTGTTAGGGTACAACTCCCAACAAGGTTTCTCACACCGCTATCCAAAATACAATATACACGGCCAAAATTCCAACCCAAAACAATGTGCTAAAGCAAAAGGTTACACTATACCGCTGCCAATTCCCGCTTCAGCCCCTGCTAAGGAAAACAAATTGAAAGGGGTAAGCTATATGCTTAGTGAATAATCGAGGGGTACATGTAAATCACATTGCCACAAATTTTCAAATCAATAGCAAAGTAACACCACAAATAAGGATACGGGTGGCTTCAAAGCCATTTCCATTGAGCAATATTATCATTGAGATCCCAAAAGCATTGAGATCAGACCATCTATTTGGTCGGAAAACAACATTTACCATTGAGACCCTAAGGCAACCCTGAGATCAAACCACCCAAGTGGTCAGAAATAACATTTACCAATGAGACCCCAAGGCAACCCCTTGAGATCAAACCATCCAAGTGGTCAGAAATAACATCGACATTGAGACCCCAAAGGCACCCCGATCGGACCATCCACATGGTCACTCATCACCAAATATATCATATGTACAATTCATATATTACCCATCATATGCATTCATATATCACACAACACGCATATCTAAGAATCATACAGGGAGCTTTGGTCGAGTGCATAAAGTACACCTCGCCCAAACGCCCACTTAACACATTTCACATTATATTCGGATAAAGTCCTAATTACTCACCAAAAGAGTACAAAAGCAAAGAGGTTAGAAAAGTTCCCGATCTCCCTCGACCCGTCACTCGTGAAAAAGACGGCAAAACCACTTAGAAACACTTAAAACAGCAAATAAGGTACATGTAGCGAATTAAAACGGATAAGAATGGAATGAAAACGGAAAAACACACTAAAAGGTGTAAAAGTAGTTTTGACACCCCTGCGCCTTTACTCATAACTCAAGCAAGTATCGGATTAGAGTGCAGGTGCCGCTTCAAGCTAAGAGAACAAGCTATAACTTTCATGAAGACCATTTCTGCCCAGATTCTCTCTAACCAGGTCAAAAATGCGAAAACAGTTTCAGAAATTTTCCTGTCAGAAATTCCGACAGGCTAGATTCAAACGGTCATAACTCATCGCTCACAAATCCAAATCAGGAAATTCCAGCGGCGTTGGAAAGCTAGAATAAAGGGCTATAACTTTCGTGTTTTGGCAAAAGGCTAAATCACAAAGGATCAACACGAAAAATGAGGCTAAAGTTACTGGTTCGTCACTCCTGTTTTTCAGTTTACGCAAAACTCAATGCTTCCAACCAAACACACACATGCAAACCATCGACTCGAATGCGACAACAAACATGCAAACGCAGCTTTACAAACATCCCACAATACCCTCAACACACACACATATGTAACCTTAAAGTTCTAAACTTGAGCTAACATTTCACCTTCCAACAATTCCACCACATCCCAACTACATCAATGCATTAATACAAGTGCAATATCATCAATTCCCAATCGCTCTATAACTCAACCAATCAAACCCTAACCTCACCTTCTTGGCGAAAATTCAAGGCTTGTAAATCTTCAAAATTTAATCATCAATTCACAAGAAGCCAAGTTCAAGCATTAATCTATCAACATAAGCCATGCTTCCTCCAATTTAAACTTGAAGACATGAAACCCTAATTCAATCTTCTTGACCAAGAATTTAGACATGCAAACACAAAATCCAATCCATGAAATCATCTCATAAGCAGTAGGCATGAATCAAGCCAAAATAACCACAAAATCCAACCATCATGAAATCCTCAACTAAAACCCTAGCTCTTGGCCAAGATTCAAGACAAGTAAAACAAGAAAACTAAACCATGGAATCTTCTCAACTAGCTTTGATCATCAAGAAGCCATAACATGAGTAAAATCCATCATCTTCATCAACTTAATCAACTTAAATAAATTTCAGCAATTGCAAAATTCAACTTGCAAAAGTGTAAAATACCTCTGAATCCAAGGCTAAGCTTCACAATCAAGTGCTTCCACTTCCAAGGAAAGGTTGGATGATTGAATTGGCAAAATTTCCCAATCTTTTCTCTCTTGTTTTTCCTCTTTTTCTCTCTTTTTTCCTTCTATTTTCTTCCCCTTCTCCTTGTTTGGCCGACTTTCTTGTCTTCCTTTGCTAAGAGATTAAGTCTCTTAGATATTTGTTTTGTTAGTCAAAATCCAAGTCCAAGTCAAAGTTGTCATGCTCAAATCAACCTAGAAACTTAAGCCATTTTCCACTCTTGCCCAAGTAATTTTCTTCCTATCAAACTAGTCCATAGGTGCTCAATTTAACCTAGCCTATCAAAGCTTAATCACACTTACTTAGGCTACTAATCACCCATGCACCCTAATCTCTTCTTGCACATGCTTTAACACATAAAATCAAAGAAATAACAAACTTGTAGTTGGACTAAAACTTAAATTTATTTTCAAAACTAGGGTTTTACAAATCCAAACTAGGGTTTTCATATATATACAAATTAGGGTTTTATCCAAATTTAGGGTTTTCGAAGCAAATTAGGGTTTAAATGCAAATTAGGGTTTTCAAACTTGTAAAACAAAATAATTAAAACAAACATTTTAAAAGTAAAACAAACCATATAAACACCTTGGCAAACAAAATAACTATAATTAACATTATTTAATATTTTCAAATATTGAGAAAATTGGCCTCTACAATCTCCTCTTAAGACTATTTCCCTCAAATAGTACCTTGATTGAATGCCGACGGGTCCATCTTCTCTGACCCATTAGTAAACTCTTGCCGGTACCAACCGGTTACCCCTCGCATTTGTCGGCTTGAAGTCCTTCTTTGGCATCTCACCGAAATCAAGTGCTTAGGACTACCACAACGTAACACTTTCGATTTTTCTTCCAACAGCTTATCCTCTTGTGGTTAGTGGCCTCAAGAAACATACATATGCTCCAAAACCGGGTGTCGCACTCCCACGTGATCTTCTTTCTGAATTCTCTTCCTACTGTCCCTCCCAAGGTTTCCTTGGTTTGGGATTCGGTCGTAGTTCACCGACTCCTCGCCCATCCAGTCGGTGGTTTACCCTCGAACTCTGTTCAATAGTGTAGGTGCTTGTCTGTGTTGTTTCCTCTTCTATCGTGAAAGTCCTTACTTGAACCTTGGCTCTTTCAATTCTTTTATGCCTTCTCAAGAGCTTGACCAAATGTTTCCAAGTGGGTCACCGCCTCTTGTATCTCCACGCTTAATCCTTGACAAACCGCTAATTCTCTTCGCTCAGTGGTCACTAACTCGGGAACAAAACGGGAATAATTAAAACAAACATTTTAAAAGTAAAACAAACCATATAAACACCTTGGCAAACAAAAATAACTATAATTAACATTATTTAATATTTTCAAATATTGAGAAAATTCAGTGCCTCACAGAATATTTCATCCGAAAATCAAGTTTAAATCACTCACAACATTCACAAATCATTTTACTCGAAAACAATGGAAACCATCTCTCGTAGGACCAGGAATAAACCTTTTCAATTGTAAAGAGATTGGAGCACTCACTAACAATTTATATCACATTAATTTAGATAACATCCCAAGCAACAAATCACATTTCGATTAATCAACTCAAAAGCACTTATAAATCATTTTAAAAAAGAAGATCGTTATACTTGTAAACCAATACAAGTCAATAGTAAATTAGTGGTAAAACATTTCACAAATGATTTCCTTGAAACAATAGTAACACAAAAGCATCATAGTGGAACACTTCCTTTAAAATAAGTTGGGACAAAATAGTAGCAAAACTGTAAGTTGGAAAGAGTTTGGAACACTCAGCAACCACCGCTCACTTCACTTGTCCATAACAGATATCTCTATTTCTAGCCAAGTCCTAGAATCAAAAGTTTCATACCAAAAATTTCATCAAACATTTGATGTGCATAACCACTAGTATCATACAAACATTTTATCAAACACTGGTAGGCATAAATTCAAACCTTTAGATCACACATATCTCACACCTGACATTTCATCAAACACTTGGAAGGCTTCTGTGTTTTGGTCACAACCGGAGCTTCACTCATTGGCAACAGTTTTTGAAAAATCATAACTCAAATTCTATAAGTCTAAAATTCATAAAATTCACATACTAGAAACTAAATTGAAAGATCTAAAAACTATTAGAAGACACCCCTGTGAAATTAAGTCCATAAGAAGGTCAAATTGGTTGTTCAAAATTCTATTTTAAACTTGAGGAACGGAACAGATTTTGAATTTTAGTCAACTTTGCGGATTTATTGGGAATTACAGAAAATGAATTAAACTTTAAAATTTATAGGGTTTAAAGATCTCTGAGTCTAGTTTTCAATGCAAGACAGAGCTCAAATCTAATTTTTCTACTTTGAGTTATGCTCATTTTCTTGAGGCTGCATAGGCAACCCTGCGAAAATTTTCAGAACGTGGCAAGTTGGAGAAAATGGTTTCTTTCCCTCAAAAACTCATATTTTTAATTCAAATCCAGCATACACTCATAGCACAAAGTTGTTTGACCGAAATCAAGCCAAGAAACAACAAGAAAATTCGATAAACAAAACTGGAAATTCCAGTTTTCATTCGGCTAACAAGCAGTCCAGTGTTCTCACGTATCTCATCAAATTTTCTCCAAAATTCACTCATAAAACAACAAAATCTTATTCAAATCCATATAGGCTTCATCAATCATTATCCCTATGGTAATAACAACCAATTTTTCAACAACATTTAACCAAAGATTCAAACTTATCTAAGTATAATGGTCACTAGAACATCTAGTGACCCGATTTTCGAGTAACTAACAAATCTATCATAGATCAAGCTTAAATCATGTAGATCTATCATTTTCATGGCTGAAAATTAAAGGATCAAGGTTGATTTTGAATCTTACCTCAAGATCTAACAAGATCTGACGAGATTTTCACCAAGAAGTTCTTCCTAACTTTCCTCCTTCGAGTTTCCTCAAGATTGGTCGAAGATCTTCTCGTCTACTTGGTGATTTCTTCCAAAATCTTCAAGAACACAAAGATGACATCTCTTTTCCTCTCTCTCTTGGCCCTTTCTCTCTCTATCTCTCTTTCGGATCTCTCTCTTTCTCTCTCTCTCGGTTGACAAGAAAAGGAAGAACAAGATGAAGAATTTTGATGACTTTCTCAAGGCCTCACTTTAAGAAGAATGATGGAGAATTCTCTTGGAAGGTCTCCCTTCTCTCTAGACTCTCTCTCTCTAAAAGAAGAAGAAGAAGAAGAAGAGAAATGAGGTCTCTAACTTGTCTTGCCTTATTAAAGGGTTAACCAACAACTACATGCGGTCACATTTCTATTGGTTTGTAATCTAAGGTAATTTTATCTTATCCACAACTTTCTCTTTTTGCACTATAACTCCCTCTAGCCTCTTTAAAATTCATTCTGCACATCAATTAATTATCTCTATATACTCTAGTTTTCATCTTAAAACTAAGTTTCACGTCACGTTTTAAAATTTAACACTTAATGCTGGCCGATAGAAAACCGGGCAAATATTTCAAAGAAAACTTACTAATAAAACAATCGAGACTAAAGAAAAATCATTTTTTTTACCAAACTTTAAATCAATAAATAAGTCAATGCAAATAAGGTACATAAATCATTCATCGAGAAATCAATAAATGTAGATAATCTAATGTGAAAAATTGAAAAATAAATTTCACAAATTTTCAGGTCATCACAGAAGTTGAGAGTTCTTTGGAAACAAACTCAAGCTGGTACTCAAGGTCATCAGACTACTTTGACCACTTTTTGTAGCTCGAGGTCCAACACCTCAAACCAATGGTCCAGCTCGATATCGAAAGGATCAATTTGCAAAGTTCAAGGATATAAAGATTGGAAAAATTTTTCAATGAGAACCTTGAAGAAAAAACTTGCTTGGGCCCTTCTCAAGTAATAGTCGTCCAATAATTTGGAATGGGTGGCGAAGTTGATAAACTTCCTGTCTTTGGAAAGAGCTAATCCCAAAGTTAATTCCAGAGCTACTTGCCCACGCTAAACTTAGTTATTGATGGACAACCCTAGTCTAGACAAAAGTTGATAAGGGTTGTGAACAATGTTCTCTAGGCTTTAACAAGGCAACACTCCTAAATTGCCATATATAGGGTAATAGTACAAAGTTGGCTTCTTCTTTGGCTGAACCAAGGCCATAATAGCCTAAGCAACCAACATCTGATCTCATCATGGATATCTTAGAAGCCAGCTGAGAAGTTTGCTTCTTGGAGAAAGGAGGCAATTCAGTCTCCTACCTAAGCCTCTTTACTGTGGTTTTCCTTCTTTTGGCCTTCTCAACAGGGAGGTGGACAACCAGAGGGGTTTGGCCAGATTGGTTGTTTCAGGGTCAGCACTTGGTGCCTAAGCTGGCTGGCTAACCAGTTTACCCATAGAAGTAATAAGCATCTCAAAAAACTTCTAATGTCAAATGAAGAAGAAATAACAAGTAATGAAGAAACAATGTTTACAATGCTCAGGCAAGAATGTTTACAACGCTCATACTCTTTGGGAGTTTAGACCCTATCCTCAGTGTTCAACAAGGAGTGGAATCCATCAGCTAAAGCTTGCATGTATAAAATTCTTTCACATTGAGCTTAAGATCAAAGCTTACGAGTTGATCTAGAGTTGCTTCAGGTAGGTCGAATGGGTAGGAATCTGATACTTAGGTGCCTTCCCTTCAACAAAACCCAAGAAGCAAGATAGTATTCTTCACAAAGAAGAACTCGAGCTTCCAACCCTTAATTGAAGGAGGTGCCCAATAGAAGAGCTCACATGTCTATTTATCACTCTTGCTAGTAGTTCAACAGGTGAAATAACACTATCCTAGTTTGTGGCCCAAAATTTTCACCATAAAGTAAGCTTAAAAAAAAGAAAGCGAATATGGAATTTAGGTAGATATATAATAAATAAGTTATCCAATAAAAGTTCGGATGGTATTGGGAATGAGTTGAGTAATCCAAACTCCCTAACATGTAAGAATCTTGTGTAAAGAAAAAGGAATGCAAAGTCTCATTCCAAACACAAATTATTCCTTTTACATAGCTTCATACCTTTCAAGAGGTCAGCAAGCAACATTTCTTGTTTGAGGAACTTGGACCTCATAGTAAATCGGGATACCATAAGTGGATGATATCTCATTCACATCCTCTTAAAAAAGGACAAAGTGATAAGTATCCACTTATCTATTGTCCACCTTAGAAGGTTCAGGTTGGTCTACAATTTTCTAAATAATGTCTAGATTGCCAATACTGACCTATTCCTCGAGAACATATTCCTGATCTACAATTATATTCTCTTGATTTATAGGTACCTCTTTCTAACCTATAAGAACTTCCTCCTCACTTACTAAGAGAGGTTCCTGATCTAGGACCATCCGACCTAGAGGGTCGGGTTGGAGAATTCATGGCCTCTATAGGGGAATTGACTTGTTCAAGAGGAAAATGTATTCAGAATTAAAACTCTCACTAGAAAAGGATGAAGAGAAGGAAGACAAATTATTAACTTTGATCTATGAACTACACTACGAAAAGAAATATAATATCTCGTATTTTTCTAGACCTTCAGCAAATATTGTTGGCTTTGAGTAGTCATAATCATTGTTATCAAAATCGTGATCCAGAATGAAGGCATCGATTCAAATCACTAGTAGAGTCATAATTCTTATAGAATCGCATTTGTTCAAACTAAGTCACATTGGAATCATAGGATCACACTAGAATCGTACGATCCTATCACTTGGGATCTTTCACAAAGTTATAACTTGCAATGCAAGTGGTGTGGCCCACTTCCTAAACATATGCTGACATGTTTCTATCTAATTTTGCTACCATCCTATTAAGGCTATACCAAAAGGAATAATATAATAAACAATAGTTGATGGAAACAAATTAGAATATTCTCATGTAACATTTAATTTTTCTTCCTAAAATATTTATGAGAACCCTAAATTTTCATGAATTATTTGTCATTGTATTTATTTAAGTGCATATCATTTTCTTTAAACATTGGTAGCATAAAATTGTCTTTAAGTGCATTATTTCTACCTTCTTGCACATAATTTGGTGTGACGTTATTTTTGGTATTTATAAGTAATCCCTAGGGGTATTACCTTCTCCTAAGTATGAATATTAGGGTAGATTTTAGAGTCTAAAACATACTTGAGGGAATTAAGTGTATTACTTTGCTAGCAAGACTAAGTTATGGCTTGATTTTTGCCACTTGTCATCACCCTACTTCATCTTGACCTAAAGACTTCTCTTATAAATCTCTTGTCTTTCAAAATTCAAACCATTTTTCCTCTTTTACTCCTCATAGTGGCCGAACCTCAAGGGAAGAAAAACACAAAACCCTAACTCAAAAATCTTCTTGCTTTTAGTTGAGAAAGTCACTTTTAGTTGAGAAAGTCACTTGAGAAGGAATCCTAGGTTAGGCAATCACTTGGCTACCAAGTTGAATTGGAGGAGGTGAAGCTCTTTTGGTAGATTTCCCTTGCTTGGCATAAGGTAAAACTACTCCATGACTTCTCTTTGATGATGTTAAACTTATGACTTCTTGATGCTAGATGAATTTTAGGATGTATTAGAGTGTTTTTGATGCTTGGAGATGGAAATCTATGGGAGAGTTTCTTGTTCTTGTAAGGCTTAGGTTAGATTTTACACATGCCTCCATGTGTTTGATGAAATGAAAAAGATGATTATGGTACTTTATGGTGAAACTCATGGGAAAATCTTGCATGATCTTTGCCTAGATAAGTTAGACTAGGAGCTTGATTGAGATTGGAAAAGATGTGGACTGTTTTCTCTCTTGTAGTTGGACCTAAATTCAAACTAAATTCTCCAAGTTTTGTGGTAATTTTGCTTGATTCTTGCCTAAGAATCATGTATTTATATTATCCTTTCATGCATGGTGAGTTTTAGCCAAATCAAATCGATATAAGAAGCAAAACAAGTTAGATTAGTTGTTAAGCTCAAACCTAATTAGAGTAGGAAATCAGTTAACTTTCTGAATTTTCTGGTACCTGTAGAAATCAAACCAGGGTTGAATCTTATACCATTGGAAAGTCCTTCGAGTCTAGTTTCCAATGCAATTGACGGTGCTCGATTTTGATTTTTCTACATTGAGTTATATCCATTTTCCCGAAACTGCTTCTGCTCACCTGATATGACTCAAAAATGTTAACTTAGTATCGAACAAGTTTCTTGTTTTGCTTAACTTCCTTTCTAGTGTTATACTCACTTTTTTAAGGTATTTCCCTATGTCAAGCCTTGCATGTGTGTTGAGTTGGGATTGAATTATTGAGATTTAGTGGGAGAAAACATCGCATAAGTCTTTTGTTCTATCTCCATAACAGATTACCAATTCTGCTCAGCCTTTGCACTTGTTATGTTTTTGTGTTAACTTAGACTACACATTTCTCTGTGATAACGGCCAAACCAGTTTTTTCTCAGAACATGAAAGTTGTAGGGAGTTGAGTTAAGTTTCTACCCAAAAAATTTCAGATTAATCGGATCACTTTATCATATGAAATGACCAAACTAACCCTAACTGCTCAAATGCCCAGATTTGATCCGACGGTTTTCTTAAGCTTCTGATAGTGTGAGCTTTGACCATGAAAATGCATGAACTAGGTTTCGATGTCTTCATATGAAATGTAGGTATATGTCTTACCTTCAAATTGACATAAAATTCATATCAATCCGATAAGCGTAGCACCAGTTACGATCAAAATACCAAACAATGACAAAACTGTCACCATTAGTTCTTCACCTTTACATTTCCTTTCTTCAATTTCCTTAGTTCAATTCCTTTTATTAGGTTCAAATGAATATTTTTCACTCCATATTATACTTGAGTCATTGACCTAGCTTGTACTTGGGTTCTTCTTTGATTTCCACTTCCAATTCACTTTTGAACCTTGGCGATTCTTTTGAAAAACTGACTTGGATAAACCTTAGTTCACCTAAGTTTTGGTTGGTTAGATTCTAATCTTTTTATTTTGGAAACCCTAGATTTGTATATTTTGGTTTGTCCATTTTCTTAAGTTAAACTTTATTTTGATTATGAATTTGACTTCAGGGATCAATTTTGACCCAAAATACATATCCTGACGGCATGTAATCTTCTATTATAGGTGAGTGTTCCTTGCATGTTGTGTGAATTACATGCTTATGTGATTTAATACTTGATGTTACTTGTCCTCATGAGTGTTAAATACTTGTTCCTAGGCGAGTGTGTACTTTATCACACTCGACCTAACTCTTATTATACTGCTCAATATATGATCCCACTGTTTGTCTATTATTTGTGCATGCATGTAGGCCATGTGTACATTAAACATTGGCTAAACAAGACCTTTCCCCCTTCGTTACCGGCCCATTCGAGCCAGAAGCGGATTCGGTCGGGTAGGTTGGTAATCTAGAACGATTACGGTGTACTCGAATATTACCACTTGGTGTTGTAAGGAGGAGAAGGGTTGATTGACTGATAAAATGCTGCAACTGCTCCCAAAGGACATCATATCCTTTAACTAAGTGTTTCCTTATTTTACATGTTTTATTGGTTTTATACTCTCTAACTGATTTTTACTAGATTGTCGACTGTTCAACTATTTGAGATTGTATGTATTGAGACCACTCACTGGGATTTTAACTCATTCCTTCCAACTTTGTTTTTCTTAGCGAGGCTTGAGAGCGAGAGCCTCCAAGGATTGCGCTAAGTCGTTTGGTTTGGAGACTTTAATCTTGTATTTTGATGTGATCCTTGTATTTTGGATTGTACTTATGAAATTCTGAATGGATAATCTTTTGTATCTGTAACTATAGTTTGGATGGTTGCAAATCTCTAATGAAGTTTTAAGGTTTAAATATTATATCGGACTGGAGGATATTAAAGTTATTTTGTTATTTGAAGTATTTGCTCGCTATTGAATTGGGAACTATAGTGAGTCCTGACGAGAGTTGGACAGTCAGCCCCCCGATATCCTAGGGTTCGCCCTAGAGAGAAGTGGGGTCATTACAATATTTATTAGTTTAGTATTAGTTTCAAGTTTAATTATGTGAAAAGAGTTTTAAGTGTTTGAATTGGTTAGAAAAGGATAACATTTTGATATTCTTTTATCCTGGTTAGTTGTTTAACTACTACTACTACTAGCTTAGTATTTTATTAATGTAATGAATTATTAGTTTTATCTTTATTTATGTTCACGATATTATATTTTATAACAGGTTTTGCTTCAATCATATAGTTAAATATGGCCTTGAGAACATGATATGATGCTTGAAATATACATTTATTTTGTCAATAATCACTAAACTAGTGCTAAAATTGTGCATTTATAACTTAAATATGCATGTATTCAATGAAACTATGTAAACTAATAGTTTGAAAGTTAGTATCAATTGCAATATGTAATTTTTTGTAGAATCTTACGATTCTACAATCCTATCCTATGATCCTGATCCCACTGTCCTAAAATAATCTTGCATAGGATCCCAATTTTATAAACTATGTCATAATTGTAATGATGGCTTCTTCATTTGTAGGGAAAATAATTAATATGAGTTATGATTTTATTGGTAATTATAAAGAAAAGAGATAAAGGAAATGCTCTTAAATAGTAAAATATTTTTACAGAAATTGACTCTTAATAAAATAAGTAAGATTATATTACTTAAATATATTTTAATGAAATGGTTTTACTTAACATAAGATATTTGATTGCCTTAAAAAAAATGTTGTTGATTTTCTTTAGGGAAAATTATTGACTATTGCTTCGAAGAAATAGCATGTGTGATTTTATATGATAAAAATGATATACATATTATAGTTATGATTTTCCTAGAAAGAAAAAAAGTACTTTCATTGGTCAACTGAAATGATTTTCTTAACAGTTACAAGAATGACTTCTTAAAGGGTTGTTAATTAATTGTTTATTTAAGGTAAATGTATTGTGATTATAAAATATATTTAATAAAGTAATCAATGTGTAAAATATATTTTCAAAGTACAAACCTATTTCAAAGTGTAATTGTTTGAAGAATAATTCTTGAATTTAACCTAATGAAAAAATCCAATTTTTACAAGTCAAATTATTTTTGTATTCATTCAAAATAATTTTGTATAATATCCAATGATTTTTTTCTTGTAGGAAGAATTTATTTTATATCGAATATTTTTGTTAGTAATACAAAAATTTAATAGGCCGAAGGTATGTAGGAAAAGGAGCAATTTAGGTTTGCTGGGCTTTTAAATTTTTGGACAGTCAATATATATATATATATATATAATTGGGAATTTCACTTAAAAAATAGGAAAAAGGAATTTTTGAAAAACTAAGGAAAGAGCATGGGCAAGGATTTGATTAACATTCAGAAAAAGCTAGGACTTGTATTCTCAGTTAAGGCAAGAATAAAATAAAGCCTAGTTCAAAAAGAATTGTGAGTAGGGTTTATCTATAAGTACACCTAGAATTAAAAAAGCCATTCTTCTTACACAAAATTTTTAGAAAATAAAGCAGAGAAAGAGGGAGTGAGAGGCGGCTGAAACTCAAGAAAATTGAGACAAAGAGGTGTGCAAACAAGGAGTTCACACTTGTATTGTAAAGGTAACAACCCTTGTCTCATGGATTTAGTGAATAAACATGTGATTTGAGTACTCTATGGGAAGGAAGAACCACATGGGGTATTGATCTTAATCTATTTAACATAACTTGGTGTTTGATGTGTGGTTGTAAGAATTAAATTGATAAGGTTGAGGTGACTAAACAAAAAGGAAATAGCAGTTAGGCTTTTGACAGATTGTAGTGAAAAAAATATGAAATCTTTTCATAGTCCTAGTGGTTTTTTCATGAAATTTTGATATATTATATATTTGTGTGCAAAAGGTTTGTGTATAAAATTTCAGATCGAAATTCAAAGTTTAAGTGTGTGACGACCCCACCTCCTCCAAGGGCGAACACTAGGTATTGGCGGACCGCCCGCCTAACTCTCACCAGGACTCACTAGAAAATTTGAAATATAAGCAAGACTGTCAAAATCAAGAAATGCTTAATATACTAAATTCTACTATTTGGGTATAGTATTTCATCTCCTAACCAAAGTACTTTAAGTACATCCCAAGTACTTTCTTACATTCAAAAGTAGCTCAAACGATACAAAATGCTTAGACAAGGTTTGATCAAGACTAGTGCCACCAAAACTCTTCACTTCAAGTTCCTGTTAAGGAATAACAAACTTAATGGGGTAAGCGTAAGTTCGGTGACGCGTAAAGAAAACATGCAGGGCAAGCAAGTGTGATAATAAAGTGCCAATTACTTTAAACAAACGCGATAGCAATAAAGTTCAAGTATAGCTCAAGAAGGGAGTAAACACACATTTAATAAGATATAGGAGGTCTCAGGAGCTAATCCATAGCCGATCTTTTCAAACGGTCTTGGAACATCATTTCAATCATTGACACTCCGTCAACCAAGCAATAACAATTTCTGTAGATCAACACTTTACACCCTTCTCCGTCCATCATTTCACCCCCTATCGGGCCCGCACTCCAAACAATTTAATTGGTAATACTTGAGTACACCGAGTCGGCGAGACATGCTCCAACCGACAAACAATCAATCCCACGGCTCGTCAAGCCCCTCGGCCAAGCCCTAACCGGCCCGAGTTGAATGGGTCACCAGTGAGTTTTGGGCATCCCCACAATTCAGATACTGGCGCGGACTCTAGAGGTGGCTCCCACCCTAACAGACATAACACTTACCTCCGAGCAGCCCTCATTCAATAGCAATCAATCAATATAGTAATGACAATTTCAAGTTTAAGTTGGCGAGTCAATACTCCAGCCAACACAATGCAAGCTCAAGTTCACAAGTTCAAGCAATTTCAATCAATCATATTTAATGACCATTTACTTGCTCCAAGGAGTGCAAGCACGATAAAGTACACACTTGCCTTCTAAGGGGCATAACAAGTCCAAGCAAATCCATTCACAACGAGTCAAGTACAATTAACATGCACTTGGATACTCACCAATAGTAGAAGATTACATTTCATTCCCAGGTATATATTCTGGGTCAAAATCAATCCTTGAAGTCAAATTCATAATCAAAATAGTTTAACTTAACAAAATAGACAAACCAATATATACAAATCTATGGTTTTCAAAATAAAAGAGACTCGAGTCTAACCAACCTAAGCTTAGGTGAACTAAGGTCTATCCAAGTTAGTTTTCAAAAGAATCACCAAGGTTCAAAAATGAATTAGAAGTGGAAATCAAGGAAGAACCCAAGTACCAACTAGGTCAATGATTCAAATATAATATGGAGTGAAAAATATTAATTTGAACCAAATAAAAGGAATTGAACCAAGAAAAGTGAAGAAAGGAAATGCAAAGGTGAAGAACTAATGGCGGCAGCTTTGTCATCCTTTGGTGTTTTGATCACAACTGAAGCTATACTTATCGGATTGAGGTGAATTTTATGTCGTTTCGAAATTAAGACATAGATCTATATTTTATATGAAGATATAAAAGTCTTCTTTGTGCATTTTGATAGTCAAAATTCGCAATATCAGAGGTATGAGAAATTGTCGGGTCAATGATCAGGGTATTTGAGCAGTCTTGGGAAAAAGGCCATAACTCAATGTATAAAAATTGAAATCAAGAACCGTCAATTGTGTTTGAAACTAGAGTCAAAGATATTTTAGGGATATAAAATTCAGAGCCTAATTCGTTTCCTAAAAGTGCCTGAAATTTTTGAAAGTTGACTGAAAATGCTCTCTTTTTCTCTCAGGTTTAGGCTGGAAATGTCCAGCAAGCATTCTTCCATGTTTCATCAAGTTTCATCCCCTTTTACTTGCTCAAAATATCATTCACACACACATATATCTTATCTTTAGCATGCAAAGTGTCATATAAACTAGATTTCTTGGAAGGAAAATCATCAAAGTCTCAAGTTTCAAGCCATATTAGCACCATCTCCCACAAGATGTCAAAATCTGGAATTTTCCAACTTTAAAAAATGAACTTTTCTTTCTTCATAACTCATGTTATTCAACCAAAAATTCAAATGCATCCATATATTCAAAGTACAAGTCATGTAGCTTGATTATATGGCAAAATTTTTAATCAAAACTCTCATGCATGGACTTATAAACAACCGGCCAGCTTTCATAAGATTTTCCAGCAGCAAATCTCAACAATCATCTCTCAAACTTCCATCAATTTCAATTTTACTTCCTTAAAACACCAAACATTCAATGTACAATATCTTTAACACAAAATGGAGCAAAAATCATGCATTTAGCATTGTCAAGTCAAATTATCAACCAAAATTCTAGAAATAGAAGGGAAATGCATTTCTTGTCTCTCTCGGTCAAATCATCATTTTCCAGCAAGGTTCCAGAAATTTTTACCAAATTTCCCCAACTATCTCACTTAAACTCATGGTAATTTCCATTATAACTCATCTCGACATTAAGTGAGGCCATTAACATGTAATTCCAGCAACTAATTTCACAAGAATCCACATATAAATCTGTCATCAACTAGCATAGAAATTTCCAACAATTGCACTCTTTAGCTTTCTACCAAAATCACCAAGTTTTCTTGCCTAAATAATGTGAGATACCACATGCATGGTATGATTCAAGTGTTATAAGATATATTAAGCAAAGATATGTCAGGTCACAGCTAAAATTTCGGAGGTAAAGCTGGAAAAATTCTAGCTTCCTCTCTCTTGGACTTCAACAGAATTTCCAGCTTCAAGTTTGTTTCAAAATCACGAACTTTCTCACTTATTTCAAAGGTAAAACACATAATATATCATATAACACATAAGATAAGACATATAGCATGAATTCCTAGTAAAGATCCATTCAAATTCGAATTTAAAAGCTATAAAACTAAACTTTCTTTCCTCACAGACAAAGCTGGAAATTTCCAGCAGAAATAGTTTAGAAATGGGGTTTTTCTTCAACAAAACTCATTTTTCTTAACTCAAAACCAACATGCATCAAGTATCTCTAAGAATATTGAGGGAATGAAGGGTATTACTAGCAATTTTACCCTTTTTCATCACAAATGAAAGCTGGAAAAGGGCCGGCAGCTCTTCCTCTTGGTTTTACTTGGCAGCATGCATGGATGGCAAAATGGAATGGGTTCCTTTCAAGCTTCAAGTTTTGGACTAAGAGTTGGAATTGGAATTTGAATTCAAGAAACAATAGCTTCAGACAACAATAGCTGAAATGGAATTGTCTTATTACTTATTTTCTTTCTCTCCCTCTTTCTCTCGGGTGTTAAGCAAGAAAATGGCTAGACAACAACTAAAATGAAGAATTGCCTTGAATACTTTGGTTTTGTTGAAAATGTAATTGGTTGCATGGTAGTTTGTTTGAAGTTTAAGGGCATTTTGGTCTTTTCTCATATTTTCTAACAAGTGTCCTAACATTTGCATGAGAGGAAATTATTTAATCTTGAGCCATGAAAGTTTTATGTGGATTGTTTTATTACCCCAAAACTCTTATTCTATCAATCATTAAGTCCTTAAATTTACTTTTACTAAGCTTTCAATTAATCCCTATGTACTTAAATCTTTCATAAGATACGGTAAACATGTAATTAGATTCTCTAAGCATACCCGTGAAATTAATATAGAATTTTGGGTTATCACAAAGTGGGCCATTTGAATTTTTGTAGTAAACGTAGCTTTATGACTAATAGTTTCTGCACGACATGTCAAGAAACTATTTTCTTGTGTATAACTTTGCAAGGGCTTTCACAAGAACCTTCCTAACATGTAAAAGAATCAGATTATAAAATTTAAGAATTTTTGGAAATGTTTTTACATGTTTCTTGGTGCTTGGAAACTTGTTTCCTAATCTGTCATATTTCTAGACAAATATGGAAGCTTGAATTTTGAGGGAGAAACTCATGAATTTTATGGGAAGTTTCACTAAAACTAACCATGGGATCGAAATATTATTTGTAAATGAATACCTGGAGGTTGTGGGCACAAAATTTAGTTTTTAAGCATTATTTTTGTAAGTGTCAATTAGATTAGCTAAATTTGGAAAATTGGTTGGGAAGTTTAATAAGTCAATATTTTGAAATTTTGTGGAAAAATGTTAAAACCTTAATTTTTGTGGAGAATTGTTTTGGTTAAAACCTAGTTTAAACATCACAAATAGTAAAGGCAGGGATTTTTAATTATTTAACTCAGAAGATTATGATTATTTTTCTTAAGAATAAGTTGTAACCAGAATCTGCCAAGTTTAATGGTCAGAGCTAATGAATGATTTTGCCAAGGAAAACGAATGGATTTGGGAAGGTTGTCTTCATGAAAATTGTAGGGTTTTCGAATCTAGTTTGTAATAGTGTCTTTAATTTTTGAAACCAATGCATATATTTAGAGTCATGGCCGAAATACCAACAACTGGTCAAATCTGGAAAACTCTAAAAGATGAACTAAGAGATATAAAGATTGAAGGACAAGATCAATTTGGTCCACATGGATTAGGATTGTTTAATTATAGATAGTTAGATGATACTTTTATATAATTATTAGGGTGACGTTTAAGAGGTAACTCAAGAGGTGAAAGTAACAGACGTTATTTCAAATTCGAGGTGAGTATCTCTCACTATCCTTGTTATTTTGAAAACAAGTTTTGAACTTAAATGGTATTTTATTATGCCAAACTTAGATCATATATGTGGTTATTTGAATTTCATTTTGAAGTGTATGAAATTATTATGAATATGTATTTATGAATTATGAATAATGTGTAGGTGCTGAAGGCAACCTAAGAGGGGGGGTGAATTAGGTTGATTAAATTTTAAACTTGATGTATAGCAATAATTGCACAATTTGAATTTATCAAGTTTTCTTGGTTATTCAACACTTGAATAAAGAATGTGAAGATCACAACAAGTAGATGATTACAATTAAAGTGCAAATAAAAGAATAAATAAGATGATTGAAACCAAATGGACTACCAAGTTGAACTCAACTTGAAATCCAATACCTCAATGTAATTGCTATTTTAATTTGATAAAATTACACCAAGTTGTACAAGGAAGGATCACCCCTTGCTTGCCTCAATATCTTCTTGATCAAGCCAAGAGGTTTTACAATAGCTTTGCAACCCTCACTATGCTACACACTTGAGACTTCACTCACAATTGAAAAGCAATAAATGATCACAAGTTCACTTTCACTACAAGTACAAAGAAAGACACAAAGTCGTGCTCAATTTGCTCTTGAAAGCTTGTAAGAAGTGATTGTCAAAAGTCTTCAATACCTTCAACAATAATGGTATTTATAGAGTACTAAAATAACCACATTTTCTTTTTTTATAAACCGCTAGCAATGCTGACGGATGGGGGAGGACTCCCCTTTTTATTAATAAAATTCTGAGTACATGTGATAGAGGGGTACTGAGACCCTATCTTTTTACATTAAACCTGAAATTACACATTTGCAATCTATCCAACCTTAATAAGACGCATTATATCAGGAAACTCAGAAGGAGCAAGAAAATGTTGCGACAATGCAGTATCCAAACCCATATTTGCTAACACGTCAGCAACCTCATTTCCTTGCCGGTAGCAATGCCGAAAACCACAAGCAATGTGAAGCTCATGAATTTGTCTGACTAAGAGTCGAACCTTCAAAGGGGTCTTGAAGGTACCCTGCAACACACTAACCATCACCTTTGAATCGGATTCCACCTGTACCTGTGTGAAACCCAGAGAACGACAAATCCGCAACCCACTCAAGATAGCCTTTGCTTCAGCTTGCAGGGCATCAACTTCTCAAAATTCGACAAAGGCAAAAACTGGCCGCCCAAGTGAATCTCTCAGGATGCCACCTCCTCCCGCAGTAGACCCATTCGTAGCCCCGTCAGTATTGAGCTTCATCCATCCATGTGGAGGAAATTCCCAGATAACCCGTGTAACCTTCACTTGTAGTCACACCTCCCCCAAGTCCGACAAACAAGACCAACAGTCCAACTTTCCTTTGCAACTAGCCTTCAAATAAATTTGGGAAGCATTTCTGATATCATGAATAATTGCCCAACGTACCTGCTCCTGGCTAAGATAACTCCTTCAAACCTGCATTTATTTCGAGCAATCCACAGATGCCACAATATAAATGCAAGGAGAATTCTATAGACCCACTTCAAACTATTCCCACCATGAGCTCGCATCCACCAATTCTGCCACCTTGCTCGAACCGACTTCCTAGTACCATAAAAACCTAATAACCCTAGAAAATGCCGGTAGATTGCCAACTCCCCTAATGAGAAGACATGATCGGCGGTTCCACTGCATGAAGCACTGACAACCACATTTTGATGGCCCATGCACACGGAACCGAACCAAAACATCATCCAAGGGTAACTTGTTCGAGAACAACCGCCACAAGAAAATAGAAATTTTAGCAGGAATCGATTTATGCCAAAAGGAGGCATACAGACGGGAAATTTGCCTAGACTTGTGAATCAACTGGTAAGCCGACTTGACAGAGAAATCACCAGAAGGGGTCAAGTCCCAAAACAATGTATCCGAACTCCTATCAATAACAAAATCCAACTGCCGAAGCATCTGCAAAACATCACCAGGGATGCCTTGTGGTAGTCGAGCTAAGTCCAGCTTACCATTCGAAATGAACTAAAATAACCACTTTAACTCCTCCAACGGTCTTGAATTAAATGTAGAAAAAAGTAGCCGTTAGATGTGGCCGGACGTTCAAGCCCATTAGCGTCAAGCCATTGTCGGCGGTTTGATGAAAACAGTTGCGTCAAGCCGGACATCGAAACCTTGTCGAGAACCAGTAGCCAATTTAGATTTCATCTCAATATGTTGGATGTCCAAAACTCAGGTTCATCGTCCGAGAGCATCGTCCGAAATGTTGTCGTAAACTATCGGATGTCGGAAGAGACCGTCCGACAGAACTAGTGGTCATCCATTCCATTCCAACCTGTCAGACGTCCGAACCCCTGTCTTGCATCCAAAAGCATCGTCCAACACATGATGTTAATATTTTAGGTTGAAAACCTGTCTTAGTTCAATTAAACTCAAAAGATTATTAGTGAAATCATCATTTTGGTTTGCTAATCATCAAAAACCAACATAGTGATTAAAGCAATGGAGTAACCTTAATTATGATCATGACTACACTTGGCAGGACCAAGTCCAATCTTATGAATATGGATTCGAATTCAAACTATAACCTTTCCCTAGTGGGTGTCAAATACTAGGCTGTGTACACAAAGATCGATGAATGCATCATTCTCTAATTAAGTTAAAGACTTACTTCTATGGCATGCAAATTCAAATTCCATATGCTTACATGTTTTGTCTTGTGATTATGAACTCTATGATTTTATATGATATTTAAGTTAAGATTTCGAGCTATGGATTGTTTGCTTACAACAAATAAGTGTATATGTAATGTGTATGATTTGGTAAGGATAGTTAGTGATACTTGTTGAGCATGTCAATATTCACCCACCCTTTCTTATCCAATCTTGTAGACAACACCAAAGAGTATGAGCTAGTATTTTTGGAAGAAGAGGAAGATTAGGTGGCATGTTGCTGGAAGTTTGTGTTATAAATAAGTTTATCACTCTTAAGTGAATTTTATTTCCAGTTATGAATCAGGAGATGTAATAAGTGGCATTAGACCATATGAAAGGAATATAGAATGTATTAGTAACTGTAATTTCTAAAAATTGCTTAACTTTAGTGACTGTAGTTTAAAAGAAAACTTCAAATGAGCTCACGTTCACTTCGTGTGTGTATGTGTATATGTGTTCTAAAATTAGTGATGGCAAGGGGACAAGTTTCGAATGAGGAGGGGGTGTCTTCAGACAACTCCCCTACTTCCACCGTGGATACCCACAGATGGAAATTTCAATTTTTTCCTTGAGTTCCACAATTTTCAAACCTTATTTTATCCCCATCAAAAAAACATTGCAAGAAAAAGAACCAAATTCCCATGAATTCGTTCATTTCTTTATTTCAACCAAAAGTCATAAGCATGAAAATTAGATAGATTGAAAGGTATATGACTTGAGTTCAATACTTACATGAAGGAAAAATATAATAAAAACTTACATTGTGCTTTCCCCATGAAGAAATTTTGGAGTGATAGTAGTGGTAGTCATAAGTCGGAAGTTTTTTTGGTTTATTTTCTTTTGACTGATCAACTAAGAGAGATTTAAATGGGAGAACTGAGGAAGAGGTTGAATCATTGAGATGTATGGAGTAGTAGACTGATTGGTTCAGATTGAGAGTGAGACTGTGGCAGCAATAGGTGAGTTTGTAATAGGTTTAAAAAAAAAAAAAAAAAAGAAGAGCTAGAACATTAAAGAGATCTATATAAAGTTTCTTGAGTTGTCTAATAATCAATTGTTTTGAGTTTAAGAATATAAACAAAATTTGTAGCATATAAATTGGTACACAAAACTAATTATGATTGCAATTATAGAGATCTATTCAAGAGCTTTATTCTAATTTATACTTATTAGGTTATCTATCATATATATATATATATTATTTATTTATAGAACATTTATTTATATTTATTAAGTCATGTCTGATGGGATCAAGAATGGGGCGGGTCCCACCCCACTTAAAGTCAAGGAGAAAATCTCTCTTTCTTCCATATCCTTTTCATTCCTATCAAACACTCACTTCTATTGTCATCCCTATCTTACACTAAATAGTTAATTTCCTTTTTATTAAGCTTTTTCCAATGAAAGCAGGATCTTGGAATTCACTTTGCCTAATTTTTGGAAATTATTGGACTTTGTATTCGTTAAATGCAAATTGCTTGCATTCTTATTTCACAAATGTGACATCCAACATAATACAAAAATACCTGTTGTAAAGCCATTTAAAATTCCATAACACACATAGAAGTTTATTTTTATTTGTACAATTAAACTTTGAATTGAAAACATAATCCACTGTAATCACTTCTAGTTTCCTAACCAATTTACTTGAATTGTCTCCTTTAATCAATATTTAAAATAAAGAGGACCAAATAATTCATTTATACTTTCTGGATCCAACATTTTCTAGCAAATGTAAATAGCCCAATTCTACATTATACATATTTTCCTTTTTTTGGCAAAATAAATTATTAAGTTAAAGCCATTTCATTTATCATATAGTACTAACACTCAAGGGTACTTTACTAATCTCAATCACAAAAATCAGAAGGGTTAATTTTATTTTGCACCTTTTAACTACATAGAAATATCTATTTTAATTCCTAAACTTTAAGATGAGATACTTTAATCTTAAAAGTATGAAACTTATCTGACTAAGGGTGCGTTTGATAAAATTGAAATCTAAAAATTGAAGTTTGAAATCTAAAATCTGAAGTCTGAATTCATTAAGTAATTGAATTGTTAAGTATTAGATCTAATGCATTTAAATGTATATTACATTCAGAAATAAGTGAAAAGTTTATTACTTATTTTTGGGAGCGAGTTTTCTCAAAAAGGTTCAGTGCCACTTAATTAATTTAGATGTTCTATTTTTGGTTATCAAACGCATCTAAACAATTAAGATCTGAATTTATTAAGTTTAAGTGCTGAATTAGGTTATCAAACAGGGCCTAAGTAAAATTATCAACAGAAGTGGGACAAATATTACACTTAAATGGGATAGATTTTATAAGCGAGACAAATTTCATACTCAAGTAGGATAGATTCTATATGTGAGGGACTATTGGCAGAACAGACTATATACTTTAGGGACTAAAATATATCACTTTTATAGTTCAGGGACAGAAGTGAGAATCCTCGCATAGATTTAGGGTCCAAAGTGGAATAAACCCAAACTCGGCGCTCCCTCTCATCTCATCCTTTCATAATCACTGCTCCGCTCTCTCTTCACACAGCCTCAGAAAGAAAGCAAGAAATGGCCATTTCACTCTTATCCAACCCATTCCTCCATCAACCTCTTTCCCAAACCACACTCACCTTCTCCAATAAAAAGGTACTAACACATAATCAGTGAAACCCAGATGTTCCTTTTCCCTTTTCTTCTTCTTGTCTAAAAATTTAATGTTTCTTTGGTTGGATTATGAAAATTTTAGGTGAGTAAAGTGGGGGGTAACCAGATGACTATATCCTGCAGGAAGAAGGACATACATCCCGAATTCTACGAGGATGCAAAGGTGTACTGCAATGGAGAACTTGTGATGACAACCGGTGGAACCAAGAAGGAGTATGTGGTGGATGTCTGGTCAGGCAATCACCCCTTTTATCTGGGCAGCCGGTCACAGATGTTAGTTGATGCTGACCAGGTTGAGAAATTTCGCAAGAAATTTGGTGGGCTGTCTCAATTTATGGAAATCCCTGTTCTTAAAGGAGAGGTTGTAATTCCTCCTAGGCGTAAGTCTGCTGGAAAGACTGGCAAAAAGAAGTAACACCAACTAATTTCTTGAATTTATTTTCACGTTTAGTATTATTTTTGTTGCTAGTCTTTCTTTTAAGTGTTGTTTTTGTACTAGTTCCTTTTAGTAGAACATGGTGGAGGGCTTTCAATTCTTGAAATGTGTAGTGCATTGATATGCCTATAGCCTGGCTATGAACAGTACTATGACTATAAAGTGCAGTTTTTTGCTCATATTTACATAATTTGGAGTAGTCTTTTTTTAATACTTTTTTTTTTTGGTTGTGGATTTTGATATCCGATTGTGTACTATATGGAGTGAAAATTTGGAAGCATTAGTCTATAAGTTGCCATTGTAGTATATTTTGTGTTATCTTTAAGCAAATTGCATGTATCATCTTATTTGTATTAGAAGAGCTTGCGTGCTTGACTGTTTGTAGAACTCAGAGAGAGAGAGAGAGAGAAGGAGAGGGAGAGCTTGTAATCCTCTATTACATGGTTAAAGAGCTAGCATATACTTGGAAAAAGTTGTGACTTTATAAGTTGTTCTTCTTTTCTTATGGAGATGGTTCTAGAAATTAGGAATTATTCTTACAAATTAGTATGCATATAATTTCATTCAACAAGCACAGTTTGTAGTTTAGGGCTTTGCTGGTCTATTTTATGGGGATCTTTTTCTTCTATGGAGGATTGATTTTATTATGCTACTTGCAACTGGTTCAGGTACCTGCTTGTATGTCATTAGCATCATTTAGAAGTGATTGAATTATGACAAAAAATATTAAGAGGGGTTGCTAGCAACCTGTTTGCTACCTGTTTCATTGAAAAAGGATTAGTTTCGATACATCTGATGATTGTCCCCCTTCCTTTACTGGATTCACGTGTTGAAACTCATGCCTAATGATTATGGAAGGGCGGATGCTAATTTACTTGCAGCAGAGATTTTCCACAGTCCAAGGAGTAGCTATTTATGGTACCCAAGTATAAAGTTACATCATTTAACATGTCCTAAAATGGAACCTACTCATGATAAAATATCTGTTTGACTCATTTGTCCACTTTGAAATGGAATTCGATTTGATTGTGAGTTTATTTGATATGAAGGCATATCCTGACAAGGCCGAGCGTTGTGCTTGCTAGTCTAGGAATGGTAATCTGGACTATGTTGAATTGTTGATAAATGCTGTCTCTGATTAACTAGAATTTTCAGAACAATTTTTCCTATCAAATTTCAAATTTCAATGAATCAAGTTGATAGATGTTGTCTCTGATTAACTAGAATTTGCTGAAGAACAATGTTTCCTATCAAATTTCTATTTACACTTTAGCAGGTTCAAGCTATAGGATTTAAGTCAGGATAAGATGAGACTGTTCATCATACTGTTTTGGCTGGTCAATTGCTGGCTGCTTTTGACCCTTGAGCTTGTTAATTAGGTTCTAAACTGGTTTCACTTTGTGCAGTGCAGAAGAAAAAGGATATGCAATGAAGTTCTGTCCTAAAACAAGTCATGGCAAAGACTCTGTTTTTGCAATTTTCACATAATTATCCCTGTTTTATCTGGCCATTAGATTTTAGGCCATGCTAAATTCTAGGATTTTTTAAGCATTCTTTGCCTGGATATTCTTTTCTAGTAGGTGGAATATCTTTCAATTACTAAACTGAAGCAATATCTTTCAACTACTGAGCTAAAGCTTCTTTTAATGCTAGTATTTTAAAGTAAATCCTGCTTTCTTCAAATGTGCCTAGGGAACTCCTTGGTGATTTTATGGTCAATACGGGGATTATCTGACATAAATGAAGTTCATGAAAATTGCAACATGGAACTTCATTTTCCACTGAAATGGTTTTGTGAATCCAGTCTGCTTCTTAAAAAGCCATCATTTTGGTTGTCCACATTATTTTTCTTTTGCTTTAAAGTGTAGTTTACATGGCTGTGTGGATTGCATAATGACCAAGAACTATGATCTCAGTCTTGCCAAGGCTGCTAAAACACCAAAACAGAGTATCGGAATGTGTCCAAATGAACATCTGATTATTACTGGTAAAGTTGTGCTTTTGGTTTACTGCATCTAAGGCCTTTATTCTGAATACTAACTCATTTTCCTGCTCATGCACATGGTATCAAGCAGATAACCATTGTCCATTGTAGTAAGAAGTACATACAATGTTTTCAAAGGAATTTGTGTGAGTTTTTCTCACTCTATAAGGGGTTTGGATTTCACTTAGCAGCAGTTTTGGTTTTTGTTATACATTACCGTATGTCATATAGTATTAATAGTATTGTTCGAAGATTCGGAACACTAGTTGCAAAGTGAAAATACATAATTTTTTTTTTAAACTATTGGCAGATTTAAAGAGTTAGGATGCTAAGTTGTTGTGCATCATGTCATTGGGCTACCTTAGTTGTGGTAGAAGTAATCTTTCCATAGGTTGTCCTTGTTCTGTTACCTTCACTGTTCCATACAGTTTGTATCTGTCTCATAATCATTTCCCATGGTTCTCTAACTCTAATTAGCTAGTATACTGAGTGAGCATAGTTTCTGCATCCTGCTGGTGAAAATCTTTGTTCTTGCTCCTTTCACCCTTTCAGTGCGCTCGAAGCTGTGAGTTTGAAGATGCCTGAAGGATTTTGGAAGATGTTTAGTGCCTCAGGGGTGGGTAACATGGTTGCTTCTTGTTCCATAATAGCTGCTGTTCTGGTCAAGATTGTTTCCCAAAAAAAAAAAAAGAAAAAAAGAAAAAGGAAATGAAATAAGCACTGAAGTGGTCTTGGTATTGGATCCGCTCTTCTCTCTGCATGAATATTAATTCTATTTTATTTGTCTTCTTTATTCTTAAGAGAACCCCCTCCCCCCTTCCCTCTTCCTAACATCATAACTGTCCACCATCAGGCAGTACAGTAAATACATACCATAAAGACGTTTCGCATACCACAAACCTCGCACTAACAAATCTCTAGGAAGAGGGTCCTCCTCACAACCCTGAAGAACCTTTCCCGGTGATTTAAAGAGCCAGTGAATTCCTTTTATTCTATATATGAATTTAGGAGGAAAACATAGATAACATAGAATGTCCCATAGAGATGGCATTTTCACTTTCTTTTAGAACAACCCCGTAGCTGAACCATTCTTAATACCACCAAGCCCTCTTGAATGATTCTACTGTAGAAGATTTCAATGTAGAACAGGGTTCACCTTTGACTCACTGAGAAGTGAAAACTTGCGACTAGAACGAAAGAGCTGCCTGGTGATCCCTAGGTTGCAGCATGTCCGGTCAATAACTTCTCACACCACTGCTGCCATTTCTAGGACCGACCGGTACCTCACCTGCACAGTTACTTACATAGTGTAATGTCAGTCGCACACTCAACACAGTGTTCTGACTCGTGCATTCCAGAACCAGGGTCTTTGAGCCTGCTGCGTACGATTTTAGCCAGCCTTGCAGTGGCAATGCACTCTTTGATTGAGATCCTGAAGTAAAGTCATGCTGTTGTTTGTTTATGGTTTTATTAATGCTGAATCTCTTGCTGCAAGTCATTCCACTGACTTTCTTCCAGTTGGTGGACAGTTTTTAGATTACGCCCTTCTCCACAACATTTCATTATTTCTTTCATACATCCTTCTCAAGAAGAAGAACTACTTTCATGATAAAATATTTGATATCAATCTTGGTGGCTGCACTTGATGCTTTTTTGATATTTGACTGCATAATCTGGAGCAAGCCTTATGCATAAAACACGGGTAAGAGTTAAGTCAACCACATTGACATGTCAACAGTATAACATAAATAGTGGTGTTAAGCAAATGAGTCTGTGTTTGACTTAGAATGTGTAGAATCATAGAAAGTGCACACGTGTTAAGTCGATTTGATACTGTTCCACATAATATCTTTGTGGGTCTCTTGGTTGTTTCTCCAAAAGCTTCAGCATGATTATGAGGTTGAGATTAGTTTCACTTTACTCGTGGTAAAAGGACAAGTTTCCCATCAAATTGTAATATTGAACAAATTAGACTTGAGCAAGCTGTTCTTGTTTGCTTCAGCTACATTTTCAAGTGATTAAGGCTGACACTTAACCTTCAGCACTATTTGGTTTCATCCTGGTGTTCTGGGTGAGTATTGATGTTTCTGTGTCTGTGTTTAGTTTATGCTATGCAAGTGTTCCTGCTTTTTAATGACTCAATAATTTTGAGTTAAGAATGGCCTGTCGGCAACAATTAGGGTACCATCACTATTATTCTTTTATTTAGTTGATTTTTGCAGTTATCTATGCTGGTAGTATGTTAGAATATGTATTTGAGTACAGGAGCAGCTTAATGAGGATGTTGATGTAGATCATTTGCTCTGGACTGCTTTTGATGTAGTGAGGCATATACTTGGCTATTCTCCTGCATAATTATGTGTATCTTGACACCCGCTTTGGTAATATGCTTCGTAAGAAACACAGAGCGCCAAAGTAGGATTGTGTTACAAAACTGACGCAGTCAGGTTGAGGTATTCTGGAACATTTAAAATGTAGCATCAAAGAGTGAAGTTGTTAAATTTTGCTATTATCTTCTTAGTAAATCATTATCTCTTGTATACAAATCAGGTGGTGTTTTTTGGATCTGGCAGTTCATACCTCCAAATTAAATGTAGTGTACTGTCTTCAAGTCAACCACTGATCTTATACCAGTTGTCCTATTCATCTTGACCCATATTTCTTGAGTTAAGAGCTCATGGTTCTTTGCTTATCACCAGCATTATTTTTTATTCCCTAATTCGCTTCTGTTTGCACTTGTCACTTGTGGAATAGGAATTACAGTATTAGTCTGTAGGTCACTGGTTCAAATGAATCCAAAGGTTACCATGAAAATTAGGTGATGCCAAAAGCTTCTAATTCAAACATGGTACCTGGGTTCAAGATGTATATATGGAAGAGCTAATAGAAGGCGCAAACACTGGAAGCTTCATTCTGTGGTGGTAGTAGTAGTTAAAGGAGCGTGTTATAAAGCAAGACAAAGCAGTCCAAGCACCAATTAGTTGAGTTTCAATTTCCAGAGAAACTTAAGTATGATAATGAAGTTGGCACCTCATATGAAGTATCATTGCTGAAGCAGATTGTGGTTCCTTTAGACATTTTATGCTGCAGTATGTGTAAGTGCGTGTTTAGTTTTTGTGGCTTTGGAGTTTTTTTGCTCAGCTGTTGAATCGAAACCATGGATGACATCAATTCTTTGACTGGCTCTTTATTGTATTGGTTGCAAATTTGCATATGTCATGCCAATTGTATTGCGCATTATTTTGATGGCGCTCCATGATTGATAAGAATTTTAATGAATTATTTGGCTAATTTGAATACTCCTCAATCATGGCAATTTTTTTTTTTTTTTGGGGGGGGGGGGGGTGGTTTACAGACGGGATGAAAGGGAATTACTTACCATCGGATTATTCATCTCGGATGAGTTACCCTTCTCGGATGAGTAATCTTTTTATCTAGTGTTTGGTTAGCTTTATGTTGGATTGGATGTCGTAAAAAATAATTTTATGCAATGTTTGGTTGGAAATAGGATATGACGGTATTACTTATTTATAGATCAAAATACCCTTTTGGATAGACTTACAATTAGTGATGGTTGGGTTTTGATAAGCTCAAATTTGACTTGTAATATATATGCGTGTGTGTGTGTGTGTGTATACGTGTGTGTATGCATGTGCAAATGTGTGCATGTGTGTGAGTTTTTGTATGGCTCAGATTCGAACTAACATATAAGTTTTTTTTGTTCTCTCGAGTTCGACCTTATTAAATGGGTTCACAATTCTTAATGTATATGTCTAATCTTTTATGAATTGACTAAGAAAATATGATTATATAATTAACTAGTAGGGTTAAAGTAATATAAAATTTACTCTTGCTTTTAGTAGTGGTAATCTAAAATTTTAGTTGGACCAAATTAGACAAAATTTTAATTTATTAATAATAGGCGTAAATTAGTCCAAAATTTAGTAATTTTAATAAAATGGGAAATTAGTTGAAAATATAATTGTTTATTAGTAGGGGTAAATTTGTATAACATTTTAGTTATTTCATTAATATGGAAAAATGAGTAAAAAATCTAGTTTTGTTAATTGTATGTGCAAATCCGTCTAAAATTATGCTATATCATTAATATGGGTAAATTAGCCTAAACATTAATTTTTTATTAGTAAGGGCAAATTTGTCCAAAATTTTATTATATGATTAATGGGTGCCAATTAGTCCAAAATATAGATAATATTATAGAGAGATAGTAGGTTTATATAGTTGTTCATCCCATTATTCTATTAGTTGGGGTAAATAAATCTTAATAGTCATCATCCCATTTTTTACTCATTCCGGGATAATTCATACCACCTTCCCTTATGGGTAATTAATTCGGTTGAGTGGGATGTATCATCCCATGTGTAAAATATAACCAAACATGGGATGATATGGCTTGCCTCTTTGAATAGTCCCTACTGTTAGTAATGGGTGAAGGCACAATGGCCCTTAGCAGATTATTATTCAACATTAACAGGAGGTTTGGCCCTTAGCAGATTATTATTTAAGATTAACAGAAGGACCTTGGTCTCAGTTATATCATCGTCAGATGTTTATCTGGAAGAACTAGGAAATTTGATTATATTATAAATCCAGTGAATGTTTTCAGCACTGGTGTTCAAGATCTTGCGTATGATGCGAGATAACCTGTCTATCTCCCTGCGCCTGGGGTTTTTTTTTTAATGGTTTATGTAATGATTTTCGACTCTCCTATGATTTTCTATTAAGTGTTTCTCAGCTCGTAGGATTTCTTAGCCATAGTTCTCTCTCTCTTAATATTTCTTACCTCTCTTAGGATTTACTTGTGAGAACTTTTTTCCTCTAATTTTTCTTGTCATATTTGGGCTTTTTAAGACTTGTTCTTTTACGTAAACTTTGTATGGAGTAGCTACATATCGGATCGGACTATTGAAGACCTGCGTATGTTATCTGTTGGAGGTGTAGAGATTTGCATGTATCAATAGGGAATATATGTTGGGGGTTTCAATGTGTTATCTTTGTTGATTTCTAGATTAGAAAGAAATTCCTTCCATCTATTGTATCTGTTGCTTGTCTTGTGTATTTGCTGCAAATTTACTTGAATGAAATTATCTTGTTGTTCATCAAAAAAAAAAAAAAAAAATGTGACGAGGATTTAGGCATTCGTGGTGATTTAAATGATACAGAGACTTTATAATCATGTTAGTGATTGTAGATTGCAATTAATTGTAGGGATCGGTTTAATTTTTAAGTTGAATGAATGGGGTTGACTTTCAGACCCTAACATTCAATGAATGTCAAATGCCATCGTGTCCTTGTATATTATCGTCTAAGTATCTATAGTCGTTTTGAAGTCTATGTGTTTGTTAGTGACTACTTAGTTTATACAATTCCAGCTAACAATTGTGGAATCTCCGAAATGGATGCATGTGTATTAAAAAAATTGTAGATCAAGGACTTCTAATAATTATCAATGTCAATTGCATTGTGTCGTGCAATGTAGACATTAACGGAATGAATATAAATACTAAAATAATAACGAGAGACAATAACACAAGTGTGGAATGAATATAAATACGAAAATAATAACGAGAGACAATAATACAAATGTTGGGGACAAATTTCACTAAATGAGAAAATTTGTTGTATTTTTGCATGTTGTATTAATATTTATATTTATTGTTTAGTATCTACATCTATTTTGTTATTGTGTACATTGCGAGGTGCAATTTTGGGAAAATCGTATGGTTAGTCCCTCACATTTTGCGATTGTCTATTTTTGATACCACACATACAAAATGAAGAAATTTAGTTTCTCACAAATTTAAATTGGAACCTTTTAATCCCTCCGCTCATTTTAAACTCAAGTACAAGGACAAAATCGAAACAGCAGAAAAACCAAATGCATTTAACCCACTCTATCGATAAATAAAATAAAATAGGAAAGGAGAAAAGTTTTAAGCTCCATTTCATGACTTTAAATTCCTAAATATCAAAACAAGATCTCTAATCTGCAGAAGAAAAGGAGCTACTCAACAAAGAAAACTAGTGGAAGAGGACAGAAATAAACATAAAGAATACTGAATCAGTTTGCTACCAGATTATAGTTAATATTTCGCAAACTCTATTGAAAACTGTAATCGCACTAATTAGTAGATACCTTGTTTCGCTGTTTTTTTTTTTTTTTGTTAAATTTATATGACTTTATGGTTGATTATAGTCTTGTATATTTCTACAATTGTCAATTTTATGCATATTTTGGCCAATTTTTTTTTTTTTTAATGGTTCCCAATGCTTTTGTTAAATTATGCTAGTTTTTTATTCTGCTATATTATTATTATTTTTTATTTAGAATATTTATGCTTTGTATTGATGATGATAACTTGATCTTCCGGTCATCACTATGATGTTCCAATTTTACTCTTTTAATTTGAATTCATATGCGAATAAATGAGTGAAAGACCAAAAAGATGAAATTTAAATTTGTGAGGGACTAAATTTCCTCATTTTGTATGTGAGTGACTAAAAGGAGACAATCCCAAAATGTGATTGACCAATGATACGACTTTCCCTGCATTTTTTATTGACAATTGTAGAGGCTCTTGAAAAATTCCTATTGCACTTATGACTAGTCAAAAGGTTAAGGTCTTTGAGATAATAAACACGTGCAAGTGACTCTCTTTTTTTTTTTTTTTTTGAAACTATAAAATATTATTGGAAATAGCTAAAACTGTACAAAGTGGACTACGTCCTGCTATACAAAGCTGTAGAAACACAGCACTAAGGATTGGAATAGTTCCATTCCTCATCTAAAATTGTGGAAAGAGCGTACACGCTGAGCTTAGAGACACTGTCTCTATTCATATTTTTAACATAATCAAAACAGCACAATTGAAACAAATGAGCAATTTCCTTTATATCTTCGATAAGCACTGCCAAGTTGAATTCCACTAATATTCTAGCTCGCAAACATCTAAGCAAGTGTTTGTTTCCTACTGAGATTGAGACTCTTGTCCACTGGCGCTTGAGTGCTTTGCAAAGTGCAAGTCTGATCCCCATTGCTTCATCTTGGACATTTGAACTCGAGCTTCTTTCTTTAAATGCCCACTCCGTTATCACTTGATTCTTCAAGGAAGCAATGACTCCAACTCCAAGCATTCTTGACTCTTTGTTTTTGGATGTTGCAATCCTCATCTTTACACAATTTTCCTTTTCCTCTTCCCTTCCTCTTGCATCTTGCTCGTCCAATGTTTCTGTTGTGCTACTTTGTGGTAGTCTTTTAGTTGCTAAATCATATTCCAGCCAATCAGTACTAGCTTTCTGTAAAATCTTGGTCTCCACTTTGCTTTTGTCATTGAATTCCAAGCTGTTTCTTGCCTTCCAAATTTGCCAAAGGATGTTAGCTTTAAGGCTATATGCTCTAACCTTCTTTCTCCTCTTGCTTGTGTTATCTCTGCCCACCATCTTCTGAAACAGCCCTGAAGTTCTTGAGCTCCATCCCATTGAATTGGTGCTAGCTTCCAGATTGAGCTTTGTTGCATTGGAAGAGTATATGTTCATTGTCCTCCTCCCCTTCTCCTCACCCTTGCAAATAGGATCTCCTTTCTTTGTTCTCTTGTAAACATTCTCCCTCCTTGGTAGTGTGTTGTTGATGCATTTCCAAATGAAAATCTTCAACTTAAGCTTAATATTGAGCTTCCAGAGTGTCTTCCAAAGGCTACTGTGTTCTACTTGCACACCAGGACCTTCCTTGTTTCTCTATTCCTGGAATTGTTTGATCCTACTGTCCATCAACCTTTTGTAACTTGACTTGACTGAGTAATTACTATCCTTGCTGTGCATCCAAATTAGTTTGTCTTTTCTGTCACTGATGCTAATTGGCATTTTCAAAATGTCTTCTGCATCTGCCCTTTTGAATGTCCTGAAGATGATGTTTCTATTCCACATAAAATTCGTGATGAGCTCATTAACTCTTTGTAGATTGCACCCTTCTGATTTGCCAGTTCCCAAAACTCCATCCTTAGTGTTTTGCATCCATCTGTCTTCCTAGATTCTGGTATTCTTCCCATTTCCAATAATCATCCTTGAACCAGTATCAACCATTTCCCTAACTGACATGACACTTTGCTAGAACCAGGATGAGTTTTTTGGCACTTTGTAGGAGAATATTGATTCTTTAGAGAAATATTTAGCCTTAAGCACTTTACTGACCAGAAGCTCTGGGAATTTTATAATTTTATAATCCTCCAAACTTGTTTTCCCAACATTGCTTGGTTGAAGCTTTGAATATCCTTGAATCCTAGACCTCCTCTTTTCTTCTCTTGAGCCATTTTACTCCACGAACACCAATGCATCTTCTTGTGACCTTCATCCTCACCCCACCAAAAATTAGCCATCATTGCTGATATTTATTTGCAGAGCTTAGATGATAATTTAAAGCAGGACATTGTAAAGGTAGGCATGGCCATTATAACTGCTTTCAGCATTACCTCTTTTCCAGCTGTGCTAAGGAACTTATTCTTCCAACTCTGCAACTTGCTTTTAATCCTTTCTTATCCGAACACTTGGTCCTTTGTTCTAGTTATCACCATTGGAAGCCCCAAGTATTTCTCTTGTGAGACTACTTGAATGCCACCCAGAGTTTGACATGTCTCCTTTTTTTTCTTCTTCTTTCATATTCTTGCTAAAGAACAAAGAGGATTTTTCCAAATTAATCAGCTGGCCAGAACGTTCTTCATACTATTGCAGAATCTCTATCAGCTTTTGAGCATTTCCTGTATCAGCTTTGCAAAAAACTAAGGTGTCATAAAAAAGAGGTGAGAAATCACAGGTCCTTGCCGACTGATTTTTAAACCTTTTAATTCCTTATTATTGATAGCTCTTATGAGTAAGTTAGAGAAACCTTCCGAACATAAAAGGAATAGGTAAGGTGATAGAGGATCACCTTGCCCAATTCCTCTCTGGGGCAAGATATATTCTTTTGGTTCTCCATTGATATTAAAAGCATACATCACTAAAGTAATGTAGCTCATCACCCAATGTATCCA
Source organism: Gardenia jasminoides (assembly GCA_013103745.1). Classification (NCBI taxonomy): domain Eukaryota; kingdom Viridiplantae; phylum Streptophyta; class Magnoliopsida; order Gentianales; family Rubiaceae; genus Gardenia; species Gardenia jasminoides. The sequence continues at coordinate 45,041,704 of CM023098.1, forward strand.
TGTAGAGCACAAACCCATCTTTGTCATCATTGCCTCCAGAAATTTCCAACCCACCCTGTCGTAGTATTTGGACATGTCCAGTTTCACTACCATGAAACCTTCCTTGCCTTGCCTTTTGTTTTTGAGATAATGCAGGCATTTATGAGAAATAATGAAGGTTTGTTTGGATAGGAGATTATCTCCCAAAATTTACCCAAAATTTACTTGCTTGCATCATCAACACATTTTCCAACCACTTTTTTATCTCACACACATCACATCAAAAAAGTGCTACAGTGTTTTATTTCAAAAAATTATTTCAAATACTCTCTATCCAAACGATGTTATCTAAAATTTGCCTGTTAGGAATGAAGGCAGATTGATTTCTACTTATGCACACCTCAAGAACTTCTTTGAGTCTGTTTGCTAGAATTTTTGAAATGACTTTGTAAAGAACATTGCACAGACTAATTGGCCTGTACTAACTTAGTTCAGTAGGATAGCTAACTTTGGGAATTAAGGAAATGATGGTGTGGTTGACTTCCTTTAACATGTGCTTGGAATGGAAGAAACTTCTAATGGCTTTTACCACGTCCTGACACACAATGTCCCAATATTTCTGGAAAAACACAGGTGTCATTCCATCCGGACCTGGAGTTTTGTTAGGATTCATAGAGAAAATGACTTCTTTAATCTCTTTTCCATCAACTGGTTTAACTAGATTATCATTCATTTGACTAGATATAGACTCTGGAATATCACTTAAAATCTCATAGTGATTAGAATGGCTAGAACCAGAAAATAGCATAGTATATACCTGGCCACTTCCATCCCTATTTCCTCTTCATTTTTTGTCCACTCACCATTTTCTTTTTGTAAATTTTGGATTTTATTCCTCTTCCTTCTCCCTTGACAGTCTCATGAAAGAATTTAGTATTATCCTACCATCTTGGAACCATCTTGCTTTTTGGCTCCGTAGATTTCTTCTTCCCGATATGCTCCTCCTTAATTGCCTTTTCTTAGAGTTGATATTTGCACCTTTCTTCCACTTTTCTTTAACATTAGTAACTGCATCTTGCAATTTTTTTGCACACCTTATACATCCTTGACCCTTTATCTCTTTACTGTGCCGCTTGATGATATCTCTTGCACCTCTTTCTGTCCATCTCTTGTCAAGAAAAATCTTTTCTTTCTCCACTGTTGCAGATCTAGAACAAGCATTGAGTGATCTGATGCAATACTATCTATATGACTAAATTTTGATTTTCAAAACAAGCAATCCACCTCAGGCTGGTTGCTTAATCCCGTCAACATTTGTTTCACTTCCTGCTTCCCTGATCCCAGTTGTTCCTCCATGTCTAGGATTACCTTCAAAGCCTATATCCACCATTTGATCTTCAATAAACTGCTCAAGTCCTTAAAACTCCACACTCCTCCCTAAGCTTTTTCCACTTTCCCTCATTAGAAGCAATATCATTGTCGCCCATGATTATCCATTTATCTCCGCAGAGTTTTTTTCCCTTAATGACTTTCCATTGATTTTTCCTTACTGATTCTCGCAGCTTGCATATATTTCTATGAACCACCAACTCGGATTCTCGATCCTCAATCAAGGCCTCGATAGTGAAAGTCTGCAAGATTTTTTGATAACTATTTCTTTTTCCGAATATAACCATTCCCGCCTTTGTTCATAGCTCCTCAACCACATAAACTCTAATAAGTTAAGCCTCTTTAATCTTTTCCATGTATTTGGTTTTGTTTTTAGTCTCACCTGTAAAAGATTATATATCCGGGAGGAGGAGTGTTAACCTTCTGGGAATTGTCAAGGCTCGCACCTTGACATTCCCCACACCAAAACCTTCATTGAAATCTTGGGGTAATTAGTGGCCCCCCTCTTAACCTGTTCTGACCTCTACATTCATCTCCTCCTTTGATTTTGATTTTGACTCTCCCCTTTCTTCAGCCTCTTTCACCATTTCTTAACTCATCTCTTAACTGAACTTTTCCCCGTGATGGTAACATATTCCCATTGATTTCTTGAAGAGCTTGTCTGCCTCTTTTTATTGACTAAGGCAGTTTCGTGTATCTTTTACCTCCCTTTTGCTGGTTCTTTTTTTCCCCATTTTCTTCATCCGCTTTCCATCAACATATATACACACCTACCGCTCAATTATTTGGCAACTAGAGACTCCATGTTTTTCCTTTTGGTTACGTCCTCCATTTTTTGTTCTCTTTTCTCACGACTTGCACTTGACACCTTCTAGTGGTAGCTTGGTACTTGTAGCTTCCACCAACTTCTTAGTTGTTTGCCTTGACATCAAAACCAACTTGTTCTTCACTTCTTCTAGCCTGAGGATTTATTCTGCTCTCCTATTTCCATTGTTGTTTTCTCATTTGAATAGCTTCCTAGTATTCTTTTTTTGTTCTTCCCATTCTTACATCCGCCACCTTGTATCGCCACTGCGGACCCGATAAAAAACTTCCCAGAATCACATCTAATTAACTCACCTTCTCCTAACATCCCGTGTTGCTTCATTGATTTCCCCTCTTCTTGATTGTAACCTTTTTTTTTAATTGACCTCATCCATGGGCCAAATAGATTTTGTTGTTGACCCTTGTTGATGATAATGCTATTTGTGCAACTCTTTTCACAATGCCCTATTCTGCCACATTTATAGCAAAAGTCGGGATATTTTTCATTCTTAAATGAAATCCATTTAGACACGCCCTGCACTTTTACTACTGTTCCTCGAAGAAGGGGTTGGCTTATATTTGCAATAACCCATAATTTCACATGTCTTCCTTCTTTTCCTCCTATTCGAGGGATGATAACTTCTTTCACCTCTTCAAAAACTGCCCCTATCTTTCTCCCTGCAGTTTTAGTTAACCAGTGGATTGGTAAATTCCATGCTTGCACCCACAGAGGAGCTCGGTTGAATGCATCCTCATCATCCTCTATTCCTTGGAACTAGTGCTTGAGGACTAAAATTTGTCTCACATTATCCACGGCCCTCCTTCCACTATTTTCTCAACTTCCCATCTGGAATATCAAACTGGAATAGGTTCGGCGCCAGTTTTGTAACTCGCAAGTTCTTAGGATAGCTCCAGGCACTGTTCACAAAATTTTTCATTCTTGTAAAATTGACTAACTTTTCTCCCTTCACTCTTCCAATTATACTCTCTTGACATTCAAGGATTCCTTCATCTACATCCCCAATATCCAGTTCAGTATCTCCCATTTCTTTGCTACTCAGTGTAAATTTTTGCATAATGTTAATAAGTTCTTCAGCCATTCTAATAACTATGGATAATAAAAATATACTAGAGTTATATTCAGCTCAAAGAAGATAGAGAAGTAACCCGGACAAAAGGAGCTAAAGAACTGATTTTCTCTAGGTAACTTCCAGATCTAATAGGCAAAGAGCTACTGGAGTGGACTTTATGGGTGAATGAATGCAATGCAAAACAAAAGTCAAGACATGAAAGTTTCAGTCAGCTCCACTCTATGACAACTTACCATGGATATACTCAAGAGCTTTGTTCACTTTATCACCTGCTCTGCTCCTTGAACCTGACCGAGCTTTTGTACCTTCCTTTTGATCTCCACCAGCTTTTGTGGCCTTTTTACCTTTCGTTTTGCTTATATAGTTATCCCTTGCATTCTTTAATGTTTGCTGTTGATCTTCTCTTTTATGGTGGGCTATCTAAATCTGCTACGTGTTCTTGAATCTGGGATGAAGATTTGAAATTTTGAACTATTTTTTGGATTTTAAAAGTTTTTAAAACTCCCACCTTGGGGGGAAAAGGCACTAATTTGAAGAGAGAGAAAAGTGCTCTTACTTTTGAAGAGATTTTTTACCCATTGCAAGTGACTCTCCTTGAGGTTATCTCTATCAAGCTGCCACCACATGGTGAAGGTTTAGAATCTGGATCCAAACATTTGGTTTCATAGATAAGTTAGTTTTTTTTTTGTGAGTGGAGGTCTCAACCTGGACCTCTCACTTACACTCCTCCCCAAACCGCCCAACTCCCTAATAGTTATGTACCAAAAAAAAAAAGATAAGTTAGCTATCCCTACTAGGGCAAAAAAATTTGAGTGGTCATTAAACTATTGCTCGCCTCAACTTTGCCATCAAACATGCCACATTGGCCACTAAACTAACTAATCAAGACACCTATGACCATTTCATTGATCATTGTCTTAATCTAGAAAATATTATTAGAACACATAAAATTGTAAGGGTATTTTGTATTTATAACTAGACCCTATAACCCCTCATTGTTTTGATCGTCACATATATACCCAAACATGATTATTTGAAGAAAAATTGGGACTCAATTTGAGCCCACTTTTGCCACATGTTATAATTATTTGGGAAAACATGATTACTTGGAGGTGAAAATAGCGTAGACAAAAAATACTTGTAATTTGCTACATGTTTTGATTATTTTCCCATTAAGAGCAATAATCTAAAAATTTGAGACATTAATTAGTGTGTTTAGATAGTCAATTATTTGAAAAAAAATTTTGGAGTAAGACTTTAGCACTTTTTGTAATATGATATATGTAGGTCCCGAAATGCAACCCAATAAATCAACTAAAATTGTTCAAGCAAACAAGTACTCAAACAATAATGATAAATGTAAACAATCTTCAAGCACAAAGAATAAAGTAACAAAAAGGTAAAAGGAATTCAAACCAATCAAACTCCCAAGCTTCTTCCAAACTTGGAGTTGAATTCACCAAATAGCTTCTTCAATTGATGGTGACACTAACCAACTCAAGTGAAAGGATCACCTTTCACCCCAAACACCCTTTGTTGAGCAAAGGAGTTTTACTCTCTCCAAGTAAACCCTCAACTAGCTACAATTGAAAGCTCACCAACCAACTAAGAACTATTTTACAAGTGAGGCAACCTTCACTAAAGTTTTACCACTCCAAGTGATAGGCTCACCTTCACCAAGGTTTTATGCCTCCATAGTAACCTTCACTTGAGCAACCTCACAAACCCAACTTTCCCACACCTATACAACAAACAAAGAAGATTTCTACCCAAATATTCACTTGTGTTTGTATTTCATGTAGGCAAAAGTCTCCATCTTCTTGAACTTATGAGTATTTATAGAGTGAAATGGGTTAAAGAAGCTCTTCAACGTCAAAAATATAGCTGTTAGAAAATGACCGTTAGGTCGCTTGACGTCCAACCCACCGTCCGGTCCTGGCCAACTGCTTTGACGTCCAACCCCTGTCGTCCGCCACCGCCCCGGCGCTTGTTGAATTCTCGAAGTTGTAAACTGTCGGACGTCCAACCAAGGGACTCCACCGTCCACAACCAGTAGCTCATGTCCATCCTTCTCAACTGTCGACGACGGACCGTCCAGCATCGTCCAAACTTGTCATAAACTGTGGACGTCTCAACTCTGTTCACCGTCCATCCTTGCGTCCGATAAGTGAAAACCTTCTCTCTTCTTGAATTGATTCTTTCTTCTTCAATGAGTTAAGGACCTGTCTTAACATACTCACATAAAACATAGTTCCAATCATCATTTTATTTTGTTATCATCAAAACCTAGGAACAAGGCCAACAATCTCCCCCTTTTTGATGATGACAAACCAAATGATGATTTTGCAAGGGAAGGAGAGAAACTCCCCCTCAATAAGAGCTAATATGATTTAGAAAATCATCTAATATTTCTCCCCCTTTTGTCATCAAAAAAAAAAAAAACATATTAACTCCCCCTCATTATTTGCCTCACTTTTTCTCCCCCTTTTGTCATCAATCAAAAAATATGCAGAGATAACACAAGAGGACTGTCAACATGAAATAAATTCAATAAGTATAACATAGGTCCAGTCAACAAAGTTAACAAGGCCAATACACATAAATATTTAGAAAAATGCTGTCGGACGTCCGAAGACCTGTAGGACGTCCGATCCCCTGTTTTTCCTCAGAAATATTTTTCTTTTGAAAACAATGTTAAAGCTAATATCAAGAACCAAACACTCATGCTTTTTAAATAACACATAAAGATTTCTATCACATAAATGACTAACACTTAATAATCCACATGGATTTCATGCCTTTTCTTATATTTTTCTTCACATAGCAATCATTTTGCATATGTCCAAATTGGCAACAAAAATGACACATAATACTAGGATCATTCACAAAAGTAGGTTTAATAAATTTAATTCCTCTTTTTCTAGAAATACTAAAATCATTTTTGCCATGTAAAACATGTTTTTCTTTTCTTTGTAAAACATTTTGTTTCTCCTTTTGGAGAGAAGCATTCAAATTATCAATTCTTTTCTTTAAAAGATCTTGCTCCTCCAACATTTTTTCATAAAACTTTGTCTTATTTTCCAACTTCTTTTTCAAATCATTTTTGCAATCAAAATCAATTTTGTACTTTTTCAAGTCATCATTGTCTTTTTTCAAATTCTTGTTTTCTTGAAAAAGTCTAGAATTTTCTTTCAATAAAGCATTGATTTTTATTTTCAAATCCTTGTTCTTGGCATAAGATTCTTTCAAACTTTTATGTATTTTGATCATAAGAACTTGCATATCATCATCATCATCATCATCATCATCTTCTTCATCACTAAGAGAGTGATTAGAGTTTACCTCATCATCTCCAAAGGCCATAAGTGCCATTTGAGTTGATTCTTCTTCTTCTTCCATTTCTTCATCCAAATTGCATTCATCCCAAGTAATTTTGAAATTCCTTGAATTTTTGTCTTTCTATCGTTACTTGCTCTTCCTCCTCTAGAATTCCTTTTATTTAGAAGATTCTTCAATGTTTTTGCCATGTCATTTAGCTCCACATCTTCACCATCTTCTTGTGAGGCCTTGAGTGCTATGCCTCTCTTGATCCTTGCTTCCTCATCATCTTGTATTTTTGAATTTAACTTCAACTCATAAGAGGTTACCGAATTCACAAGAGATTCAATAGACATAGAATTTAAATCTTTTGCCTCTTCTATAGCGGTAACTTTATTTTCCCATTCTTTTGGCAAGGCATTCAAAATTTTTCTATTTTTCTCACCCAAAGTGTATACCTTGTCAAGCAATTCAAGATCTTTAATAATATCATTGAATCTACAAAACATTTTATCAATATTTTCATGAGGATGCATTTTGAAAGATTCATATTGGGCAACAAGCATAAATTTTCTTTGCTCTCTAACATAGTCACTACCTTCATAAATCTCTCTCAACTTATCCCATACTTCCTTGGCTGATTTGCACCCTTTTACTCTAGAAGATTCATTTGCATCAAGGGCATTGTACAACACATTCATAGCCTTTGCATTCAAGGTGAGATTGATCTTATCTTGGGGAGTCAATTCCATTCTAGTTTTAGGTCTAGACTGATGAGTAACCTCATCTATAACAATTGCTTCATATGGACCTTCATTGACTATATACCATAGCTCAATATCTATAGATTGTAAAAATATCTCCATTCTATCCCTCCAACTAACATAATGCATACCATTGAACATAGGAGGTCTAATAATGGATTGCCCCTCTAAAAATAATGCATTATTGGTTGCCATATTTACTCCTAAGCCGATTGAGCTTAATCTCAAGGAGACCAAGCTCTGATACCAATTATAGGTCCCGAAATGCAACCCAATAAATCAACGAAAATTGTTCAAGCAAACAAGTACTCAAACAATAATGATAAATGTAAACAATCTTAAAGCACAAAGAATAAAGAATAAACAAAAGGTAAAAGGAATTAAACCAATCAAACTCCCAAGCTTCTTCCAAACTTGGAGTTGAATTCACCAAATAGCTTCTTCAATTGATGGTGACACTAACCAACTTTAAGTGAAGGGATCACTCCTTTCTCACCCCAAACACCCTTTGGTTGAGCAAAGGAGTTTTACTCCTCCAAGTAAACCCTCAACTAGCTACAATTGAAAGCTTCACCAACCAACTAAGAACTATTTTACAAGTGAGGCAACCTTCACTAGGTTTTACCACTCCAAGTGATAGCTCACCTTCACCAAGGTTTATGCCTCCCATAGAGTAACCTTCACTTGAGCAACCTCACAAACCCAACTTTCCCCACACCTATACAACAAACAAAGAAGATTTCTACCCAAATATTCACTTGTAAGTTTGTATTTCAGGTAGGCAAAGTCTCCAATCTTCTTGAACTTATGAGTATTTATAGAGTGCAGAAATGGGTTAAAGAAGCTCTTCAACGGTCAAAAATATATAGTTAGAAAATGACCGTTGGGGCTTTTCGTCCAACCCACCGTCCCAGAACTCCAATTGGCGAGCGACGCCCCAACCCGTTTCTGCCGTCAAGCCACCGTCCGGCGGCTTTATGAATTCTCTGTAAAGCCGGACGCCCAAACCAAGGACTCCACCGTCCGGTAACCAGTAGCTCATGTGTCCATCCTCTCAACTCGTTGGACGTGACCGCCCTCAGCATCGTCCAAACTTGTACGCAAACGTGGACGTCCAACCTCTTTACCGTCCGATCCTTGCGTCCGGCAAGTGAAAACCTTCAATTCTTCTTGAATTGATTCCTTTCTTCAATGAGTCAAGGACCTGTCTTAACATAATTCTCACATAAAAACATTAGTCCAATCATCATTTTATTTTGTTATCATCAAAACCTAGGAACAAGGCCAACAATATATGTGAGATAAAAAATAAAATTTAAAAAGATAAAAAGGTAATTAAAAAAGTGTTTATAATGGAATCTTTTTTTTTTTTTGACAAACTACTTAATATCCAAACAAGTGTGCACATTGTCGATGCAAAAGCTATAAGTACTACAAAAAAGAAAGAAATACTAGTTCAAATACAATAATTTTGCTCATGAATCCTCTTACTAGTATGCCATCTGATATTGTATTCTCTTTTAGAGGATTATAATGACTAACAAATGAATAAATAAACATATAAGTGAAAAATAGATTCATTACTCTAACAACAATGTTCATTTTTTCTGTTGGGAAAAGATGAATGTAAAATTGGAATCCTCTAAATTGTATGTCAAAAGAAAATAACCAACTACATAGACAACATAATTAAAAAAAGAAGAAGAAAGAAGTACAATATGTAGCAAATAAGATTAAAAGTGATTGGTATGTATGCGGAGGAAGTTACAAATGTTTAAAAATTAAAAACAAAATAAGAATGCCAACAGAAAGAAATCCATGAAACCTTCTTGATCACAACTGTGTAAACTCTTTTAATCAAGTTTAATAATTTAAATATGCTTATACTAATGCATATAACCTACATACATAGGCTTATCAACGACAATTACACTGTAACCTAGGTTAAGCCATTTTCATAATATAAAGATAATTTTAATTTTTTAGCAATACATTTTTATGCGCCTTGGATGTCTTTTATTTCTTTTCCTATGATTTTCAAAATTTTCACGTGCCTGAATTTCAACATTCATTTTTCCTGAAATGATAATAGTTCAAAGTTTTGTTCCAAGTATTTATAAGAAAAGTATATCTAGCAAAAAACAAATTAGACTAGAAATTGTTAAAGAATATTTTATTGCAAAACTGAAGCATCTATAATTTGTAATTTTTTTATTTTGTGAATAAGGATACTCAATGATATTCTTTACCAAAACTTTTATGTTTGTTACAAAGAGGATAATCTATACTATATACAATGTGAGAGCCTCCCTTTGGTATAAACAATTCATGTCACTTAATGTTATACCAAAATTGCCCTCTAAAATTAGTTTGCAAACAATTCAAGTTCCCCTTTTTTCTTTATCATGACCCTAAACTACATCTACTCACATCCTCTCCTTTTCTCTACCATCATTTTAAATAAAATAACTTCCTTAAAAAGAATAAATCATAATATCTATAGATTTTTTTTTAGAAAAGCACATAAATACTCTAACATGATTCTGCATATAACAGTGATTATAAAAGAATAATTTAATTATATATATTGGAATAAGCACACACATAGTTGTGCTAAAAGCACTAGTTGATGATAATTTTTGGCAAAACATTCATGTTGTCTTTTGCTGAGGCTTAAAGTTTCTTTGGGAATTCCTGTCTAATCTGATCACCAAACACAATTACTAATTTGAATACATTATTTCTACTAGAATTCTGACCCGTGCTATGCACGAGTTTATATTTAAAATAATAATAATAATTAATGAACTATTTGTAATAGTTATATGAAAAATAAGTTAAAAATAAAAAGATTATTATTTTAGTATCTAATTGATATTATATTTATGTGTCTTATCTAAAACTTTAAAATAAACAAAAACATATAAGGAAATGATTATAGAAACATTGCAAGAAATACCAAAAGTACATCGAATATAGTGTTATAGCCTCCCATCTCTTCAAGTCACTTCTCCCGTTTCACAACTCCGCTCTTCTCGCTATCCCCCTTTTCTCATCTCCTTAACTCAACATTTCCATAATCCTGCAACCGTTTCCCCCGCCCCTAAATCCTATATTCTCTTTACCCTATATTATTCTTACCTAATTGTCCTTCCTTTAATCTAATTTTATAGCATATTTACCTCCTATTCTACTATACTATCCAACTATTATAATTATAAATGATAACCTATTTACTTTGATTGCTCCATCAACAAATATGAGTTCGGATATGTAATCTAATTGTATTCAAATTTGTTTATAATTCAACATCCAAATTAAAAAGTTAATATTTGAAGAAAAGGAAAAAAACTTTCATAACTTCCAGTTTAGTTTTAAACTGTTAAAATATACTTATTTTTGTATTTTCAAAATAAAATGACATGATATAGTTATTTATATTACAAATTTGGATTGAATGGTAACAAATTTTCTTTTGAAAATGTTTTTAGTTAATTTCATATTTATTCTTCAAATTGAAATATATCACTTGAAGCAAAAGGGAAAGAAGAACCGATGAATAGTAATTTTTAGAATATATTTAATTTTACCTCTCATAATAAAAAACTATATAAAACCAAGAATTAATCACAGTAGCTGTAATAATTGGCATCTGAAAATGCAAATGAAAAACTGACAATATCTTGTAATAAATTTAACAATTACAAGAAAAAAAAGATTTAGTTATTTTTCTAAAAATGACATAGTAGTGTTACATATTTACATTGAAGAAAATAAAAAAAAATATACAAAATAATCAATAATGCCTAAGACTATTCTTAGTGTTTGGGTTTTACACGCTTATTTAAATCCCATTAGAGTAAAATTTAGATTAGATATATATAAATTGAATAGATATAGTTTACAAATAAATGCATTATATCTTTCTCTTAAACTATATTGTTATTTTTTTTAAAAATTTTTGGTAGGACTGCTGTTGTTATTATTATTATTATTATTATTTATCAAAAATAAAGATTTTAAATAATAATTTTCATTTTCAAGTGCCAGTAGGACTTTGTTGTTAATTTAGTGATTTCGTAGTTTAACGTTTAGGATTAGTACAAATATTGATTTTTTAAATCCATGACCATTGAATATTATTTTTTTAAATATAATTTATACTTTCAATTAAGATTATTGCATTAAACAGTAAAATATTATTATTTGCTCTTTTAACTTTTAATAGGAGATATGATGTTTTATTTTAATTTACCTTCCGATGAATAAACTTTATCCAAATTCCTACATTTATGGTGCCACTTCTTACATTTCAAATTCAAAAGATATGAATGGATATTTGATAATTAAAAAAAAATACAAAACTCTATAAACAAAAGAATAGGAAGTTAGAATCTTTATAATTTAACCATTCTAAAAATTTGATTTGCAATACATATATATAGATGATAGTTAGTTGCATGTGAGTAAGAGAGGAGATAATGCTCATAAGGTAGTTGCATGTGAGTAGGAGTGGAGATAGTGCTGATAAGGAGTTACTACTTACTAACGGTTTTTATCATGACTCATGAGATATTTAATGAATTAAATTAAACACAAATTCCTACAAAATTGGATTGGGATTTTCCTGATTGCTGGAGGCCTCTGACAGAAAACCTCACCTGCAATACATATATGATAGATAGATTGTTTGCTTTATACTTTACTATTGGTTTCCATTGTTTTCATGATAAGCTCGACTTATTTCAACTATATCAATTATATTGTTTGATTTATATCCAAAACTAATTCTTGTTGCACATAAATTGGCACATTATGCTAAAATCTATAACTCTATTGAATTCCTTTGGAACTCTTCCCCCACTTTTGTCGAACAAATCGTATTGGGCAATTTCCAAAATTTTGAGTAATATCTTTCTTTATCAGAAAAAAAATATTTACATAGTAATGAAGGTATGTAGGCTATCTTGAGGGAAAACAACAGCACATTAATAATCTATTATTATCTACTAAACTCATGCTGTGAGTAAGATGTGATGTACTCATGATTAAAATTGTACAAAATAATTATTATGGACTAGTGTCTATTAAGAACTTTTACATGAGCAAATCCAATTACTATGGATTAATATTTCTTACACCTGTATAGAATTTTTTTGTAATACGAGTAGGTCCAAATGTATGCGACATGTGAAAAAGGATTATAATAAATTTGCATTGAAATTATTACGTTTCATGACTTGGTGGTGTAAACAATTGGTTATGCTGACAATTAAAAAATATCAATCCAATTTCTATTGCATGAAAATGAGTATAGGCATATAATCTATCATATATGTATCGCAGGTGGGATTTTCTGTCAGAGGCCTCCAGCAGTCAGGAAAATCCCAATCCAATTTTGTAGAATTTGTATTTAATTTAATTCATTAAATATCTCATGAGTCATGATAAATACCATTAGTAAGTAGTAACTCCTTATCAGCACTATCTCCACTCCTACTCACATGCAACTACCTTATGAGCATTATCTCCTCTTTTACTCACATGCAACTAACTATCATCTATATATATGTATTGCAAATCAGATTTTTAGAATGGTTAAATTATAAAGATTCTAACTTCCTATTCTTTTGTTTATAGAGTTTTGTATTTTTTTTAATTATCAAATATCCATTCATATCTTTTGAATTTGAAATGTAAGAAGTGGCACCATAAATGTAGGAATTTGGATAAAGTTTATTCATAGGAAGGTAAATTAAAACAAAACATCATATCTCCTATTAAAAGTTAAAAGAGCAAATAATAATATTTTACTATTTAATATAATAATCCTAATTGAAAGTATAAATTATATTTAGAAAAATAATATTCAATGGTCATGGATTTAAAAAATCAATAGTTGTACTAATCCTAAACGTTAAACTACGAAATCACTAAATTAACAACAAAGTCCTACTGGCACTTGAAAATGAAAATTATTATTTAAAATCTTTATTTTTGATAAATGATGATGATGATGATGATGATGATGATGATGATGATGATGATGATGATAGCAATCCTACCAAAAATTTAAAAAAGAAAACAATATAGTTTAAGAGAACGATATAATGCATTTATTTGTAAACTATATCTATTCAAATTATATATATCTAATCTAAATTTTACTCTAATGGGATTTAAATAAGCGTGTAAAACCCAAACACTAAGAATAGTCTTAGGCATTATTGATTATTTTGTATATTTTTGTTATTTTCTTCAATGTAAATATGTAACACTACTATGTCATTTTTAGAAAAATAACTAAATCTTTTTTTTCTTGTAATTGTTAAATTTATTACAAGATATTGTCAGTTTTTTATTTGCATTTTCAGATGCCAATTATTACAACTACTGTGATTAATTCTTGGTTTTATATAGTTTTATATTATGAGAGGTAAAATTAAATATATTCTAAAAATTACTATTCATCGGTTCTTCTTTCCCTTTTGTTTCAAGTGATATATTTCAATTTGAAGAATAAATACGAAATTAACTAAAAACATTTTCAAAAGAAAATTTGTTACCATTCAATCCAACTTTGTAATATAAATAACTATATCGTGTCATTTTATTTTGAAAATACAAAAATAAGTATATTTTAACAGTTTAAAACTAAACTGGAAGTTATGAAAGTTTTTTTTCCTTTTCTTCAAATATTAACTTTTTAATTTGGATGTTGAATTATAAACACATTTGAATACAATTAGATTACATATCCAAACTCATATTTGTTGATGGAGTAATCAAAGTAAATAGGTTATCATTTACAATTATAATAGTTGGATAGTATAGTAGAATATGAGGTAAATATGCTATAAAATTAGATTAAAGGAAGGACAATTAGGTAAGAATAATATAGGGTAAAGAGAATATAGAATTTAGAGACGGGGGAAAGGGTTGCAGGATTATGGAAATGTTGAGTTAAGGAGATGAGAAAAAGGGGATAACGAGAAGAGCGGAATTGTGAAACGGGAGAAGTGACTTGAAGAGATGGTTGGGGTATAATATTATATTCGATATACTTTTGGTATTTCTTTCAATGTTTCTATAATCATTTCCTTATATGTTTTTGTTTATTTTAAAGTTTTAGATAAGATACATAAATATAATATCAATTAGATACTAAAATAATAATCTTTTTATTTTTAACTTATTTTTCATATAACTATTATAAATAGTTCATTAATTATTATTATTATTTTAAATATAAACCCGTGCATAGCACGGGTCAGAATTCTAGTTTATATGTATTATTGTTGACAACGTATTATTCTTTATAGAGATTTGAAAGGATCAAGTATAAACAGTTTTATTATATCAGCATAACCGTTTTCGAAAGGAAAATTGTAGTGAGTACGAGCTAAGTTAATTTTTGTTGTGCGTTAATTGCCGGAAAATATTAACAGTAGAAAATCTCTTCTCTATAGTTGGTAATTCCAAACAAGAAGAATGTCTTGTCCCTTCGGGCACATCCGATAAAATTGGAACACTTCAGAGAAGATTAGCATGGCTCCTGTGCAAGGATGAGACGCACAAATCAAGAAATTCCAAACATGAAGAATGTCCTTTTTCCCCTTTATCTCAGAGTGGGACGAAAACAATTAATTTTTTTAATTTCTAAGACCTTTTTAAATTTGACATGATAACGGGTGGGATAGAAATTGCGGAGAATGTCTCAACATCTTAATTGTCAGTGGTTACTTTGGTAGAACACTAACATTACTACACTTTTATACACTTTTATATAATTTTGTCAATACCAATTTGATTTGGTTAACTAGTACCCATTACGCACTCTCGATCATTAAAATGGACCTCATATATAAGTTTTTTGAGAAAAGCATAATTAATTTGAGAAGTCTTTAAATGCAAGAGTGCGTTAATTGTGATTATGTGTTTTCACATGGTAAGTATACCATAAGTGTGCTACTGGTTACTTTAACCTTTATTTTTTTTTTATTTTGATAAGTATGTAACTAGCAAAAGTACACGCACCAAGATCTTTTTATCTATCGAATATTTAGGCAAGAGATTCGGAAAATTTTAATTGCAATTCAATTAAGAGAATATAATCTGATTATAACAAGTTTTTTGAAACATTCCCTTTTGTAAACTTTCATGTTGATCTTCTTTTATACCTTAAAAACAATAGCTTATTTAGGTCTATTAATTGAGTCTGTCTAACAAATGTTGAATGTGTACTTTGAAGATGGATTTCAAGTGTTGATAGTTTGAAAGATTATAGTTAGATAGATACATGGGTGTGATTTAGATGTTAGAAAAATCCCTTTTTAGTTTTAGCTTGTACACATGTAAACAATTTTTTGAAGTACAACAAGCAGCTATCCTCTTCCACAATCTAATACGTGTTTTGCTTAATGCATTTAGAGTTCCCATCATTCACTGAATTTAAAATAAAAAACGGATATGTTTTGCCAATTAAGAAGCAAAGAAATTATATTTTGCTAACTTACAACTTGGGCTTCAGATGAAAAAACTATTTTTGATTACGTCACATTAAGAGGTAAGGAAAGCATATCGTGTCATAGATATGTTTTTAACTACTAAAATCATGGATTAACTTTTTATACACTGTCAGTATAGTGTTTTTTTTACACTAGCAGCTTTGGATGCATGCCACATGTGCATGATTTAAATTTCAAATTTAAATTTGTATTATGTGGTATAATCCAAACCTGCTAGTGTATGAAAACTTATACACTGACAGTGTATAAAAAAGTTATCCTAAAATCATTCAGACTTTGTTTCAAAACATGAAAGAGGGGTAAACCGCCTAAAAAATAAATCATGGGAAGCAAAGTGCAACTGTTTTTGCAGTGGAGAAAAATTGCAATTTAACCAATAAAATTTGGATTAATTTCATCTTATATCCTTTAACTATACCTAAATTCTCACATTGATCTCTAAACTTCAAAATGGGACATTTTAGTCCCTACATTATAAAATTTGTCATACTTTAATACCTAAAATATAATACTTGTCCATTTTAATCCCTAAAATATAAAATTTACTCGAATTTAGTTCCTACAGTATACCCATTTAGACATAAAATCTATCTAATTTCCTTGATGATATTACTTCAGTGACATTAAATTTTACAATTTTAAGAACTAAAGTGTCCTGTTTTAAAATTCAGGGACTAAAGTAAATAATTAAATATAGTTGAAGAGTGCAAAAACAGAATCAATTATAACCCATAAAACTAATGGTAGAAAATATCTTGAACTTTTGTTTCCAGCTGCCATTGACTTTTGTCATTGATGAGGTGCTTGAAGGGAACCGAACCGAACCTGACTAGTTGCACGTGCTAGACAAAAGGTGTGCTGCTCCGCTCTCTTCAAGATGGCCAATTTGCCTTCAGCCACTGTCAAACGCTGACTCTCGGAGGTGTAGAGTAGGGATTTCAAATGAAAATTGTTTTAACAATGAATTAGGTAAAATCTTGACTTTAATCTGGAATAGTAGTATGGGGTATGGACACTGTAATCCTTAAGAATTACACTCATATGAAAGTATTCGTTACAATCTTTTTTTTTTTATAAAATAAAAATTTTCATTCCATAAAATCCATACTAATGGTAGAAAATATCTTGAACTTATCACTTATCACAGATATAACTAATTTGAAAAATCTTAAATTTAATAAAACTGGAAAATAATGAAAATTACACCGTAAAACTCTAAAAGAGCAGATAAATCATGACCAACCTAATGAATATCTGTGCATATCGACACCGTCACATATGCTATCTAAGTGGTTCAAACTCAAAATATATAGTGACATCTGACGAAATGATCTAAGAAATTCTAGATCTGACATATAAATCTGAAAAGGAAAAACTCTTAGATCTAATAAAAAAAAAAAGAAACTAATAAAAACTCCCATCCTAGGAGAAAGAAACTTTCACTAAAGAACCCAAAAAGAGAGGAAAAACTCATTCTAGTAATCACTAGGAGAGAGAAAATTCTCATTAGTATACCCTAATAGAGACTTTATTAAATATAAAGCAAAAAGCAGAGCTTTGAGAAGGCATATAAATTTGGGTTGAGAGAGAAAGAGAAAGCAATTGTAGTAGTAATTGTTACAATCTAAATACAAGATATTGCATGAATGTCTTTTACAAAAATAACTTAAATAAGTGGGAACATGTGTTTTTTATGGGGGAGGGGGGAATTATAAGTACGAGGTTGTGGTTTCAAAAACTCCTACTTACAAAAACTAAAAAAAAAATGTGTATAAAATTTAAAGCATGAATGTCTTTACAAAAATAACTTAAACCAGGACGAATGTCTATTTTGGGAGTGAGGTAATTATAAGTATGAGATTGTGGGTTCAACTTACAAAAAATATAAAAAAAAGAATGTGTATAAAATTTAAGGATTAAAAGTTGTAATAAACAAAAAATTTTTGTATTGAAATACAATTAAATCTGCAATTTTTGAATCTAGAATATACTAGAATATGCTTGCCGTAATTATATGCATCCTTTAACAGTCAAATGCAAGACCAGTATAATCAACAACACACTACATATTAGTAGTCAAATGCCAGACCAGTATAGTCCAAAAAAGAAAGCCGAATAATCAATGCCTACCCACTGGCCACCGCATTGATTTTTCAGTCTTTCTATAATTGCAGCAGGGTTGCAAAGGCTTTTCACTTTTCACCAATATATATTTTTAGGCAAGGGGAAGAGAAGATATATAAGTAGATGGAAAACTCAAAAGGGATCCAACCTTAAGAGAATTCCTTATCCACTTATATACCCCTCAACTACTCTACTACAATCGATGTGGGATAAACTCACTTAGTGGCACAGGTTGAAATCCAAGACCTGCTACTAAAGGCTAAATAACCCCCAATCAATGGAAATGAATAACCCAACTGGCCAAGAAATTCATTGTTTCTTTTATCAATCTTCATAGGAAAGGGGAAGAGAAGATATATAAGTAGATGAAAAACTCAAAAGGGATCCAACCTTAAGAGAATTCCTTATCCACTTTTCACCAATATTTGCTCGTCTTTATTCTGATTCCTGAAACCTCAGTAGTGCTTTACTGCTCTCCCATGACTACAGACTCAAGTGAGATACTCCATGACTTCTCTCCCATGATCCGAGTATACAAGGACGGCCGAGTCGAAAGATTAGCAGGCAAAGATATTGTAGCCGCATCAGTGGATGCAGAAACCGGAGTTGAATCTAAAGATGTCCAAATATCACCAGAACTAGACATATTTGCCAGGCTTTACCTGCCTAAAAAAGCCCAACAGGATATAAAACTTCCTCTTCTGGTCTACTTCCACGGTGGAGGCTTTATGATTGAATCTGCCTTCTCTCCTGCATATCACACGCACCTTAATGCAGTAGTTGCAGAAGCTGGTGTTGTAGCAGTTTCAATTAACTATCGGCTCGCCCCCGAGCACCCTCTACCTACTGCTTATGAAGATTCTTGGAGTGCAGTCAAATGGGTTGTCTCTCATTCGAATGGCGAGGGTCCTGAGGTATGGCTCAGGGAATATGCTGACTTTGATAAGGTGTTTTTTGGCGGGGACAGTGCTGGTGGCAACTTAGTACATAACATGGCGTTAAGGGTTGGGCTGGAGAAACTGGATGGCTTCAATCTTGATGGGATTTTTCTCAATTGTCCTTATTTTTGGGGGAAAGAGCCAATCGGTGTTGAGCTAGCGAAATTAGAGGCGAAGGCCTATGTTGATGGCATCTGGCATTATGTTCACCCAAAATCTGCAGGGTTTGATGATCCATTGCTGAATCCTGTGATGGAACCAAACCTTTGGAGGCTAGGCTGCAAAAGGGTGCTGGTTTATGTTGCTGAAATGGATATTCTGAAAGATAGGGGGTGGCTTTATAAAGTGGCTTTGAAGAAGAGTGAGTGGGGTGGAGATGTGGAGGTTGTGGAGGTTGCTGGGGAAGATCATGTCTTCAATTTGTTTTTTCCCAAGGGAGAGAATGCTTTGTCGTTACTGAAAAAGTTGGCTACTTTCATCAATAAGAATGATGCATAGAGATGCATCTTTAAGTGGATAATCACTTTTGGTTATTGTCATTCTCTGAATCGTTTGTGTACTTGTTTGAAGTTCATTCAGTCTTGTCAATGAAAAGCTCATCTACAAGTGTTTGTTGATTGTTTCAGAGATGAACCGAGCAAGATAGCACCCATATTTTACTTCTCAATCTCCCACTGTACATTAGATATTCTGTGGAATAATCACTTGAAAAGGTGAGAAATAAATGATGTGATTTACAGAAATGATTCGGCAGAGGAAATGCATTCACGCCTGTTAACCATTATCTTTTTTTTTTTTTTTTTTTTGTCAACAGATAGGAAGGAGGGAGAGCAAGAGATAAGCAATTCCCAAATCACACCTCAAAAGGCTAGCTTGTTAACCATTATCAGTCCCTGTTTTTATTGACCAGTCTTGCGTAGCTTCTAACTATTGAGACTTTTACTTTTTGATTGCTCTTCTTTAGACTGTTTGTGGCTTACCTGTTGCAGCCGCGAATGTTGCCGCATTGCTACTGGCTTACGAATATGAATGAGGTAAGCAGCGACTAATAAGCAAGATGGATTGAATAAATTCTACCCCACCAGCAGCGACCACTCTGGCCTGTGTGTTAATTAAAAAATATGCGAAAAAGCATGTCAGCTGAAAACCTGTAGACCCTTACCAAGGAAAATATAATGTATATGTAAACAGGTATAAACTAGACAGTTTTATTTGTAGCAGTTATTTGTATAACCTAGTGGATATGATACGGCTTAATAAGATGTCTTCCACTGATAATAAATGTGTGTTTAGATAGTAGATTATTTGGGATAATTTTGTAAAAGAATACTGTAGCACTTTTTTAATGTGATGTATCGAGATAAAAAGGTGGTTGAAAATTATATTGATGATACAAGTAAAAATTTTTTATCAAATAAGATCAATCCAAACAATTAGATAGGAAGCTTAAGTAGAGTAGTTCCACGTTTCTCGAACTGTTCAGATTTTTTTTTTTTGGCTGGTCCCCCCTTCATTTTGTCTATGGGACGAATGCTAGGGACATTTTAATATAGGGATAATTTTAGAAATCTCCCCTGAGGTTTCTCATAATATCACTTAGCCCCCTGAGATTTTCAAAATCTCATTTGCCTCCTTTGTCAACTTGATAAAATTAAATATTTCTATCAAAATTCACAAATTGACAGCATTACCCTTGATCTTAATAACTATTTAACTAAAAAGCTAAACCAAAAATAAAATTTTTAAACCAAAACATGTATATTAAAAAAATTGCAATATAATAGCGGTCCATATTTCTCTACATCGAGATCATGTTAGAATAACAAATGACATGGATAAATTTAATTTAGTTAAAATCAACCACTTAGAAGGATTTTAGTGACTAGCTAACATCTTAAAAAATTTTATGGACAATTATAATTAATAAATTCAAAAAAAATTTTGAAAATATGTTTTAATACATGATGTAGACACCAAATTTTGACTATTTTAATTGTTTTCTTATGTTTTTATCTATTAATTTTTAGTTATTTATTTTTTGAATATTCTAACACATCTTTCTTATTTTTGTAGGTTTTTCTTTAAAAAAAAAAGAGTCAAAAATGCGGGCCCGTTACGCGGATCTGTCAGTGTAACCAGTCCGCGTAACTTGATCAGAAGCGAAAAAAAATTACACGCGCGTTTTTTCCAGCCTTTCCTTCCTCATTTCCAACTGTATTTTTTGTGTCTTTGGCATCAAATAATCGTTTTAGTCAATGCCCAAATCACCCTTGATCCTTAAGACACAAATAAAACGCATCCAATGATCAAGATTAACCCAAGAAAACCCTCAAAGTATCTAAGCCTTTGGTTGTAGGTTTTAATGCCTATAAATCACCCATGTTAGAGTTTTTTGAAAAAAAGGAGAGGAGAGCAAAAAAAGAGAGAGAATAGGGAGGCTGAGAGTGAGCAGAAAGAGAGAAAAACGATTGAGAATCAAAGAGAAAAAGAAAAAGAGAGAAAAGATAAAAACTAGGGTTTCCTTTTCTTTAGTGAAGATTTCTGGAATTTTGGTGATTCTTTCTCGTTCTTTTCAAGCCTCCGAATCAGGTAGTCTTCCTTTACTCTATCTATTATTTTTCTGGTCGAAAATTGCTGAAAATCAGACCTTTTGGTGGAACCAAGGTCTTAAATGTGTTTTTTTTAAGTTTTATGACATTTAATGATGATTATTGGTTGTTATATGAGCATGTTGTATTTATAAAACCTTGGTAAGGCTCATAGTCTTGTTCTGACGTTTAAAATCAGACGTTTGATGCTTCTGTGTGGAGTTTGTTGTGATTTCTAAAAAATTTCTGGAAAAATGTTCTTCACGTTTTGAAGATGTGAAGAAACGCGGGACACTTGCGCGGCTCACTTCGCGTAATGATCCGCGTTTCCTCTTGAATGTTTGAAGATGTGAAGAAACGCGGATCTCTTGCGCGGCTTAGTTCGTGTAACGCTCCGCGTTTCTTCTTGAATATTTGAAGATGTGAAGAAACGCAGTTGTTTATTCGGCCGTAACATCCCGCATTTCTTGCCTGACAGTTCTTCCCTTTCCCCTTTTTTGTCTATTTGATGATGTTGATGCTTAAGATTTAGCTTTTTTCGGTTTTAGCCTGTTGTGATATGATCTGAATGATGATGTTTAATGCTTTAAATAGATCCCCTTGCCTCTGAAGATTTTGTTTGTGTTATTGTTCAAAACTGGAAGCAATCTTCCGATATTTTGAAGATGGAAGAGATGCGACAGTTACGCTTAGTCCCGCTTTCTTGTCAGCTTTCCTCGAACTCTACATTTTGCATATAATGCGGACCAAGTTACTCTGCGCTTTCTACTCCGAGATAACCTCTCTTTCGGTTTGTTGCTATTTCCGCTCTTTTGTTCCGTAATCTTACTCTATTATTCGTATTTCCTAGTCTTGTCCATGTTGCTTGCAGAATCTATTTTGGTACCTTTTTTTTGAATTTTTGATTGATTTTTCCTTTAAATTGGTACCTTGATCCCTTTTGTTGACATTGAGTCTTAGATAACATTCTTATCATTTAAGGATTCAGTTAAAGCATCACATCAAGTGATGGTAACTTCTTTCCCCTATTATGTGCTCTTATGTGTTTTTGCATGATCTTGCATGTTTTAAATTAAGTTTTCCTATGCTTTTATTCATGTCTAGTCTTTATTTATGTCATTTAATTTTTGAGTAAATCATTTGGAGGCCTTGGATACCAAGTTGTAATAGATAGATTTAATTTTGTAAAAAGTGTATTTATTCTAGAAAATGTAATAGTTAGATTATTATTCCAAATTTTTTCCCTTTAGAATGTATTTAGGTTCCCCCAATGTAATAATTAGGTTTTAAATGCTTATTTTGCATGCTTGCATGTTTATGTGTTTACTTGCTTTCCTAGGGTCTTGCATCTAGATATTATGCCTATGTGTTATGTGTTTATGTGTTTTATGTGTTTACTTGCTTTATTATCATATCTACATGTTTATTGTGTAAATGTATTGATGTTACCACACTAGTCCAATGCTAGTTGTGGCCTTTCCTTTCGATTTCTCACTAATCCAATGTTAGTGAGAACTTTTAGACGAGGGCTAGTCCAATGCTAGACCCTTAATGCTGTTCATGCATTAGATACAAATTTCACACACTTTTCACTTTTAGAGTTTCTTTTCCATTTTTGCATGTTCCTATTCTCCCATCCCGTATGCGAAACATGTCATTTAGTTTCCTTTTTTGTCAAAAATAGATTAGTGCATTTTAGGGCATTACCCTTTGAATTAGAGAAGAGAGCGAGTATGGCTTCTTAGCCTTAGCACGCTTTTATTTCCTTCTATGAAAAGGAAGATTTGAAGTCACGAATTTAGTCCCCCGTACCCATTATATTGCATTATCCCTCTTTAGGACATACATGTGCATTATTTTAAATTCTATCAAAATCATTCTTTAAAAGTCAAGTTTTTTCTTCATGTTTTAGCAATTCAAAGTCAAAAAACCGTTTTTCTTAAAAAATGCATCTTTTGAAAATTCAAGTTCCTCTTTGCACTTAAAAGTGATCTTTTCAAAAATCCAATTTCTTTTCCCTTGAGATTTTATAAAAATTACATTTCTTTTGAAAACCCTAGTTTTCCCGTTCTTTTTCGAGTCTCATCATTTGCATTTTTCGTGACCTCCTCGAGGGATCAAATTTGGATGACACAACTAATGTGATCAATTCCAATCAAACCTCAAGGAGACATTTTGCCCCCCTCGATCCAATATTAGGTTTAAGTTTTGCATCCATATAGATAACATCCAAATGTGATAAATTTTAAAGTTAGAATTAGGAAATTTTTAACTAAATCTTGCAACTAACTTTGGTTAGGTTAGAAGGGTGCCTTAGAGACGAGTAACATCGAATCTTTGCCTTCCCTTCTTTCAACCGTGACCCCCGAACCTTTTTCTCTAGTTTTTCAAAGACCTGGAGTCGTCTAAAAAAGGGGTTTTCTTAGTTTATTTTCATTAATTAAAATTTTTTGGGTGACTTGGTACACCTAAACTCCATACCAAGTGGCGACTCCAAACTTTTCTAAAAACCCTTTTCTAGACTTTTGTTTTTGGGTCCAAATCGTCGCATTTTTGTAGTCCCATGACCCATTTCTTTTTCAAAAATCAAAAATCAATTTTTTTTAACTAAAAAACCTTTTTCCACTAAAAACCCGAAAAGACGAGGGTTTCTTCCCTCTTCTTTCGAAAAAATGGGGCGCGACACATGATGTAGTTTAAATTACATTGATAACTAAAATAATCTCTTTATACATATAAATTTTTCGTGGTGTAATTTTTTCAAGGTGTAAAATTTACTTTTGTTTCAATACAACCAAAATAAATAGTTTAAATTAATAAATTTACACCTTATAAAAATTTACCATTGATTTATTTTTTTATTATTGTTTAAACTTCATAAGTAGAATAATACAAGGGTAGTATTGGAATAAAAGTTTTATCTTTGTTGCATTTCTTTCAAAGGGGTTATAATGTTACAAGAAATATCAATCTAAGGGAGGTAAGTGAGATTTTAAAAATCTCAGGGGTGCTAAGTGATATTATGAGAAACCTCAAGAGAGGTTTCTGAAATTATCCCTTTAATATAATCTTGTAGACAGGTTTAGGCTTGCATAATTGTTAGAAATATTTATTACAAAGTGCTTTCAATATAATATTGACTTATATATATATATATATACACACACATATATACACACTGCTTCTTCTGAATCATCATTCGCAGATTACAGAATTCAGTATCCTACATAGCACGGTTTTAGAGGGTCCGTTATCCCTACAGCTACTAGTGGCTGAGAGTTATATGCTACGGTCATTACTATTGCCTATAAAATAAATCTGATCATAAACTATGCATAAAGAACCTGACAAATCTTCCATTGCTTCAGTTAGTATTCCCTAGAGTTTATTTCTTTACTAGGTTCAACTGGAGTAATGGATTTTGAATATAATAATGGTAAGGGGACAATTTCAAAAATCTTTCCTAAAGGTTTTAACAGTTTTACTTGGCTCCTCCAAATTTTAAAAAATCTCACTTGCATCCCCTACTTTAAACTTCTTATAACATTTGAAATCCATTTTAAAATATAATATTAACAAATTCATTTCAGGAAAAAAGAATGCAATTTCATTCCAAATTTGCCCCTTTTTTTGTTATTTCTTAATTGTCATAGCATACCAAATTTATCACTTAAATTTTCTAATTCATCGATGTAGTTCTTAATGAAAATTTAGAAGTGATAATTAGATTGAAAAACTATTTACTTAAATGTGATAATTTAATAGTTCTCACATCATTGGTTCAGTCAATAAATGTTAAATTATTTAAAATTATGAATGCTCTTAAAAATAACTTGCATTAATATCATTTTGCACTAGTTTAAAACAATACAAATAAGTTTATATATAGTATTTATCATATTGTATCCTTTTGATTTTCAAGCCAATAATTTGGACAAAAAATTGAAAATTCATCAGTAAAAAAAAAATATTATATTTGTAGCTTGCAAAAATTTTAAATAAACATTCAGATATTAACTCTTGGTATTTAGAAACACACCATATTCTTTTCAATCAAAATAAATTTTCATACTTTTTATTTTTATTTTTCATTTATTATTAGTATACTCACGTTTGTGTAATAATACGCTGTTTCATGTTTCCTCCGTTTGGTTGCAACTAAGAACTTGAAATAAATGGGGCTTTAGATATTTTTCTAAAACGCCTAAATGAGACAAGGTGATAATTTTGCGGGTTGCCCATGGATTGATTAAGTGTGGGAGAGCTTTCATCACGTTGAATTGAAAGATTGAGGTTTAGTATGGTACTTTTCTTTGCATGGATTGTCTTGTTTGAAACTATTTAACTATGCCTTCTTTATTTCATGGCCCTTTAACTGTTTCTTCTATAGATATATCCTTCTAGGGACTGAAACTTCATAGGAAAAGCCGACCTTGAAAGCCTTTAAGTAATGTACGTATCACTTTAATTCATTGCTGAAGCTGGACAAGAGTGTTAGAATATCCAGAATCTTAATATCAGATTTATGAATACAACTGCAAACCCCTATTTGTATCCCTATTAAGTGATTGCTGCTTCAATCTTCTTTCTCTAGGATTCATCTTTCAGGTCTACGCATACTCCATTGATTCTATGAAAGAACCCTCAAACTCATTTTAATAACTCTCTTGATGATGGGATATTAAGGAAAGCTAGTTTTTGGTATTGAAAATACGACAATAAGGATACGCACGACTCGGGGACCATAACCGTATTTATAGATAATTTTCCTATTATCTTTCGGTATTTCTATTTCAACCCATTGTTAAAACAGAATCTATCATAAAGTATCTATGTATTAAAGATCCACATCCTATTAGATATATTAAAACTCAGCACATACAATAGATCACTTTAATTGGGTTTAAATTTATCTACATGCACATATAATTATTCAATATAAATCCAATGTTGGATTAAGAATCAAGCAATCTCTCACTTGGACTATATGTGCCACATTATAATTAGATTTTGTAAAACAATTGTGTGAGTTCAAAATTTACTGTCATAACCAAATTGTATCTCTAATTAATTCGATCTATCAATTACACCAACATAAGATCAAAATGACCTTTGATACAATTTTGTAATGTAGACACCAAATTTTGACTATTTCTTTTGTTTTCCTATGTTTTTATCTATTAATGTTTAGTTATTTATATTTGAATTTTCTAACATATTTTTTCTCATTTTTGTAGGTTTTCTTAAAAAAAAAAAAAAAAAAAAAGTCAAAGTCATAAAAGCGGACCAGTTACTGCTGGTGAGTCCACAGTAACTAGTCCATAACCCCTGATCGGCGAAAAAAAAAAAATGTGATTTTCCGTAAGCTTGGATCACCCTTTTCTAGCTGTATTTTCGATGCTTGAGCGATAGAAACCTATTTAAACATTCCCAACTCACCTAAACCCTAACAAGCGATCTAACGTTCAAGATTAGCTCACCTCATCCCAAGAACATCAAAACCCTTAGTTCTAGGTTTGGGTGGCTATAAATAGCCTAGATTAGGGTTTAGAAAGAGGTTGAAATCTGAGAGAAAAGAGGGATTAGGAGAGCTTGAGAGAGAAAAGCGGGGAGAAAAAGCGGTTTGGGGAAACAGAGAGAAAAAAGGGAAAAGAAAGAAGAAAAGAAAAGCTAGGGTTTGACACTTGAGGAGCTTATTCTTGGAACACCCTCTTTCCCTCGGTTTAAATTCAAAGCCCTTCCGATTCGGTGCTTATCTACTATATTCTTGTTTTGATCGTAAAATTATCGATTTTGGACCTTTTGGTGGAACCAAGGTCTTGAGTAGTTTTTCTTTATTTTGGGATATTTGATGATGATTATCAGTTGTTATATGAGCATGTTGTGTTTATAAGGCCTTGGTAAGGCTAGTAGATTGGTTTTACGTTTAAAATTAGGCGTTTGATGCTTACGTGATGATCTTTTTGTGATTCTGAGAAATTTCTGGAAAAATGTTCTTCGCCTTGAAGATGTGAAAGCGCGACTACTAGCGGACTAGTTGCGTAACGATCCGCGTTCCTCTTGAATGTTTGAAGTTGTGAAGAAAGCGGACCTCTTATGGACTAGCTTCAGCGTACGATCCAGCGTTCTACGGTTGAATATTTGAAGATGTGAAGAAAGCGGCTGGGCTGGCAGCGTAACGATCCCGTTTCTACCAGCGGTTCTTCCTTCCCCTTTTGCCTATTTGATGATGATGCTTAAGATTTGGCCTTCTTGATTTTATCTTGTTTTGACATGATCAATGCTGATATTTGATGCTTTAAATAGATCCCCTGCCCGAGGATTTTGTTTTGTGATATTGTCAAAAGCGGAAGCAATCTTCGATATTTTGAAGATGGGAAGAAAGCTGGTTCTGTGCGAGTCCGGTCAGCGTTTCCTCTCGGACTTTGATTTTTTTTTTTGCTGTGAGGGTGTGTTCTTGGCTCGATCAGCGTTCTTTCAGCGTAACCTCTTTTTTGTATTGTTGATATTTCATGCTCTTTTGTTCCGAATCTTACTCTATTTTCTATTATTATCATTTGCTTGCAGAATCTGTTTAGATACCCTTTCTTTGAATTTTTGATTGGTTTTCCTTTAAATTGGTACCTTGATCCCTTTTGTTGACATTGAGTCTTAGATAATCATTCCATCATTTAAGGATTCAATTAAGGCCTCATATCAAGGGATGGTAACTTCTTTCCCCTATTATGTGCTTATTATGTGTTTTTGCATGATCTTGCATGTTTTAAATTAAGTTTTCCTTTGCTTTTATTCATGTCTAGTCTTTATTTATGTCATTTAATTTTTGAGTAAATCATTTGGAGGCCTTGGATGCCAAGTTGTAATAGATAGGTTTAATTTGGCAAAAGTGTATTTATTCTAGAAGATGTAATAGTTAGATTATTATTTCGAATTTCTTCCCTTAGAATGTATTTAGGTTTCCCCCAATGTAATAATTAGTTTTTATATGCTTATTTTGCATGCTTGCATGATTATGTGTTTATTTGCTTTCCTAGGGTCTTGCATCTAGATATTATGCCTATGTGTTATGTGTTTATGTGTTTTATGTGTTTATTTGCTTTATTATCATGTCTACATGTTTATTGTGTAAATGTATTGACGTCACCACACTAGTCCAACGCTAGTTGTGGCCTTCCCCTTTCGATTTCTCACTAATCCAATGTTAGTGAGAACCCTTTGACGAGGGCTAGTCAATGCTAGACCCTTAAAGCGCCTTTCATGCATTAGATACAAATTTCACACACTTTCCACTTTTAGAGTTTCTTTCCCATTTTGCATGTCACTATTCCCCATCCAGTAGAAACATCTCATTTAGTTTTCTTTTTTTTAGATTAGTGCATTTAAGGCATTACCCTTTGAAAAGGGAAAAGAGTATGGCTTCCTAGCCTTAGCGCTTTTATTTCCTTCTATGAAAGGAAGATTTAAAGTCACGAACTTAGTCCCAGCACCATTATGTTGCATTATTCCTCTTTAGGACATACATGTACATTATTTTAAACTCTATCAAATTCATTCTTTAAAATCAACTTTCTTCTTCATGTTTTAGCAATTCAAAGTCAAAACCATTTTTCTTAAAATTGCATCTTTTGGAAATTCAAGTTCCTCTTTGCATTTAAAATTGATCCTTTCAAAACCAACTTCTTTTCTCTTGATACTTTATAAAATTGCATTTTGAAAACCTACTTTTCCGTTCATTCGAGTCTCATCATTTGCATTTTTCGTGACCTCCTCGAGGGATCAAAATTGGATGACACAACTAATGTGATCAATTCCAATCACACCTCAAGGAGACATTTGCCCTCTCGATCCAACATTAGGTCTAGGTTTTGCATCCATATAGACAACATCAAATGTGATAAATTTTAAAGTTAGAATTAGGAAATTTTCAACTAAATCTTGCAACTAGCTTTGGCTAGGTTAGAAGGTGCCTTAGAGGCGAGTAACATCAGATCTTTGCCTTCCCTTCTTTCAACCGTGACCCCGAACCTTTTCTCTAGTTTTCAAAGACACTGAGTCGTCTAAAAGGGTTTTCTTTGTTTATTTCATTAAATCAAAACTTTTTGGGTGACTTGGTACACCTAAACTCCATACCAAGTGGCGACTCCAAACTTTTCTAAAAACCCTTTTCTAGACTTTTTGTTTTGGGTCCAAACCGTCGCATTTTATAGTCCCATGACCCCTTTCCCTTTTTTTCAAAATCAAATCTTTCCCTTTTACAACAACAATTTTTGCCTTTTCAAAAAAAATGGGTGACTTAAGCGACTCAAGGGGATTTTCTAAGAGGGTCCGAGCACTTGATTTAGTTGATTATTTCTTTTCTAACTTTCTTATATATCACATTTGGATGTTTTAGGTTGCATTCCTTTTTCTTTTTCTTTTAGGGTTTTTCCGTGCAAATCACTCCTACACATCGTGTACATGATGAATGAATTATTGTTTATTTATTTACTTGTACCGCGCCTTGCATTTGGGGTGGGTGTGCATCTACCCTAGAGCCTCGAAAATGTTTGATGTTTGAATCCCTCCTCTCAAAGGGAATCACTTTCATACGTGCATATGTATTTTACTTTGACCCTACTTTTTTTTACTTTTAGTGGCTTGTCACGCCACTCTTCCCTATTAGGATTAGGATCGATCCACTTGGACATGTGGCCGTGTACGGCGTGCGTAGCAATGTCTGGGGATCACTCAACTCCGACTTGAGGCATTTGGATTGATGACCTTTTGCCTTTTGGTCTGAAGGTTTGGGAGCCTGTAACCTTTATCGAGTCTAGATGCATTAGTGAGCTCAACCTCATGCATCCATGTTAGAATTACCTAGGGGAGAGTCTACCTTACCCTATTAAGGATCACTAGACACGAGAGGAGGGATTCCACCCCTCTTTATTTTTTGTGCAATTTGTTGCTCCAACGTGTTATGTGATATCTGTTGATTAAACTAACCTTTTGTTGTCTTCCCTTTTCTTGCATTTCACAAACTCTAGAAAATAAGAGTCTTGACACTCTTTTAAGACAATCCATCCTTCTAGATAGGCTATTGCACGTTTGAATTTTGCATTTGAATGGTAATTGCATATCATTTTAGGCTTACCCCGGCGTTCAAATTGGGCTCCTATAGGCCATGTTTCATTTTGCACCCTTACTTGCTTTAATAAACTGGCATCATGCATTAACCATAGAGGAGCGCCACTTAGGGAATCCCATTATAGGATTACATCCACCTTACTTCTCATGGGTACATGACCCTTTATAGGAGATTCATGTTTAAATTTCAGTAAAAGCTGGATAGGTGGGGCACTGTAGGTAAGGTATGTTGACCAGTTGGCGTGATTGATGGATAGACCTAGGCGTATCAAACAAGCTTGAGTTCGGTGGAAATTCAGTTGTGGCCGGACTTCTCTCACCGAGATCAATCAAGTGGGGACCTATCTCGGACCAATTGGGGATTTTAAGGACATAGAGTCGGCGGGTATTTGGTAGAGCTCTAATCCAACTATGGGATCCTAGGTTCAGACCTTCAAGATAGGAAATAAGGAATTTACTATGAGCATTGAGGAGGTATCGGTCTTCTTAACTTATCGGTAAAGTGCTGGTGATATTCCCGTTGCTTACGGAAAGGTGAGTTACGTTTTTGGATTAAAGGAATCGTGGTACTAGGATCAGATCGAGTATAGATGTGAGGTTTTGTTTGATAGGTTTGCTACAAGAGATGGATTTGACAAATATGCCAAAGATTTTTAGTTCAATTCCAAAGCATGCAGGAGCACAAAAGACCATGGATATATGGATTTGTCATGGCGGGGATCTACTTATTTCCAAGAAGAGCAGGAAAAATTGGTTTTAAGATCACCAAACTTATGAATGACCTATTCTATGGGATTGGAAATGCGAGAGCTCTATAGTACCGACCGTGATAGGACATCTTAGTAGCTTGCACAAATTGCCAAAGGGGTGAAATTCTTCCATGGATCAGAATTCTGCACATATGGGCTATGGAGCATTTCAAAGACAACTGCCAGCTCGATGGTTTGCCTCTAGTGGGATACAATTGGCTGATTACTCATCACAAGAGGTGGATAGGAATGACTTAGAGGAATCTTTGCCGAATGGGTGGATTTTACGAATAATTTGCCGGATCACAAGGTTAGATGGGTATTAGAATGGATGGACTGCCTCGATCCGACTCTTAGCACCAAATCCTCGATTTTATACCGTTGCTAGGAACTCAAGGCATTATGAGCTACACTCCAAAGAGATTTTTTGAGGCAGGTTGGGGGCGTTCAAGGACTACCGCCTCTACAGTTTGACCAACTTCACTATCATTTTGACAAGGGAATGGCCGAAATTCAATGAAGGTACCGATCCACACAAGCATGGGGAGCGTTGTCAGGGACAAGGATATTGCACATTCCACAACATAAACAGTTAGCTCTGGTCACACCTCGGATTATGAAGGCGGCTTAGGAATCGTGATGGAAGAGCAGGTTACAAGAACCTGAACCGATGAAATCAAGAGGCGATGGCGGTCATTGAGGCAAGGATAGAGAGAATGTACAATTGAAACAATCCATTACAAACAAACAAGGATTTGGCGACAAGAACAAGAAGATGTATGAGGAGATGCAAGAAAAGAACCAAGACTTGAAGCGAAATGTCGAGAACTATATGAAAGGCGCATGAGGAACCTACTCTAAAGAACCAAAAGGCTTTGTAATAGATAGGCTGAAAAAATTCAATGGCTTTGTACAAGAGCCTTCAAGAGATGATGTAGACTATGATGTTTTAGAATTTGCTAATGAAGAACCTTTTCATCATTTCACAAGTGTCCGATTTCAGGTTTGATGAGCAGACCTTGAAAGTATTGCATCATGCTAGGCCTACCCTTGGCACAAAAGGGCTCCCCTCTAGGACATGCATCCGAATTATATAAACAGTCACTAACTCCGTCCTTTTTTCTTTTTTTCTTTTAATTTCTGCAGCTCCCCTTTGGAAATAAGTTTCTAAAATGTGTTCCTTTTCCGATTCAGGTACTTTTAAAAATAGCTTCACGCAGAAGCCCCATCATTACCCGATCTAAAAGCAAAAGCTCAAAGCAGCCCGTAAACATGAGTTACCAGAAGGCTCAGATAGGAATGCTTTGGTCACTTCACCCGACTTTGCTGCCCTAGGAGCTCAGTTAAGTGAAGTATTGGGAAGGTTTAATGAGATGAGCGAGATGGTGCACAAAGGCATTATGATTGATCAGTTGGTGGCAAATAATAGAGGAGGTGTCTCGAATGAGCAGGGACTGTTGTTAGCAACCCCTGTGAGATAGTCAACTCCCTTCGACCACTATTCAAACCACTTTTGTCCCACACTTCTAACCACGATGTTACCTTTTCCATCACCATACCAATCTTCCACATTCCCCTAATTACATCCTACCAAGCCAACCAAAGACAAACCCTCATACTCGACCTCGGATCACTCTAAACATGCCTACTCACCCTCAGGAGCCTCAATACCGCCTTGAACCTTTTGTGTGGGATCGACTTCTCAGGAAAACCGGGTGGATGACCTTGTTGCACCGGTTGACAAGATTTGCAGAAAAGGCTGGATAAATTTGATGAGTTCATGAGGAAAAATCAGGGACTAAACCGACATGGTGGTCTTGATTATGACGACCTTTGCCTGTTTCCTGATGTGCAGCTGCCCGTGGGTTTCAAGACTCCCAAGTTCAGCAAGTATGTGAACCGGTAACCCAAGACACACCTCAAGATGTTTGCCAACAAATTGGGCAAACCGATAGATGATGAGAAACCCGTGCGTCATTCCACGAGAGTTTGGAGGGGATGCTTTGGATTGGTATTGAACTTGAAAGTCAGTGAAATTAATTCTTGGCTGGATTTGTGCTTTTGTGAAGCGATCTGAGTATAAGTGCGAACTAGCACCAACGGAACCAGCAGGGGAACCAGAGAGGCCCTCGAAGATCACAAGTCATATGCCAGCGGTGGAGAAAGTTGGCCGCTAAAGTTGAGCCTCATGAAGAGGAGATTATGCGTACTTTCATTGGGCTCATGATCCATGCCTTATTTTGAGGAAATTTTCGAATGGGGGAGTTCTTTTACTACAATTGTCAACAAGTTAGAGAATCTGATGAATTTGTTAAAGCTGGAAAAATTGTCAATGTGACCACGAAGCGACAAGCTGGAAGCATTACAAGGCGAGAATGGCGGATGGGAGGAAACTCCGTTTAAAAGAAAGAAGGGAAGGCTCTTTTGTGTGGGATCCAGCCCCCAGTCGGGTAACTAGTTCAAGCTCATACTCCTCTTATCCCTACCATCAACCCGTTTATCCTGCGCCACCCAAATGCCTCATCCCGACCTATCCATTTGAATTCCCCACCTATGTTTTCAACTTCCCAACCTATCTCCTACCCCAAACTATGCTCTAGACACTTACAGAATCTGTCCAAAATTGGTTTCAAGAAAACCTTTGAACTTTCACCGATCTAGGGCGCCCATTGACCGGTGTATGAGCAATTGAAGGCTGGGAAAATGTCCTCCCAAATTATATCCCAGGGACTCCCTCACAGGTGCGACCCTCATGCCTGCACCTACCATTACGGAAGCCGGGACATTCAACGATGCTTGTTGGGCCTTGAAGCATAAAATTCAAGACATGGTAGATCTTTGGGGACATAGTTAGAGAAGAAGGAATGAGCAAGGGCAAGCGTCAATAAAACCCTCTCAGAGACATAAAAACACCGTTGGGTGATTGGCGTGGATGAAGAGTTTGTTGACCCTACTCAGTTCATTAAAGAGGAAAGTGAGGTAATGGGGTGGATCATTTGAGAAAAGGAGACTTACATGCGCTAAGGAGTTCTTGACCCGAATATGGAAGATATTTTTGAAGGAAAGTTTAATCAACCGTGCAGTAAGAAGAGAAAGAGCCTTTTGTGATAGAGGTGGACCCCTGGTCATGCGGTGCTGAAAAACCTTTCATTCTAGAATTGCGAGCCAGCCATACTTGAGGTACCACGAACAAATGCACACGTCAACAATTTGCAAGAAGTGCCATGGAACTACGATGAACCATCCTGCATTTTGAAAACAAGGACATGGAGGAAAGGGTGACTGCCATCACAAGGTCTGGAAGAGTCCTTACTAATCCAGAAACTAGTCGAGAGAGTCCCATGCCACCTAAGCCACACTGGTGACAGAGACCTTGAATTTTTTAAAAATGTTGAAGCAAGCGAATACAAGATTGTGGAACAATTGGATAAGATGCCATACTGATTTCCATCTTGAATGCTTTTGGCGTCGAACTTCATGGGAAGCTCTCCTCAAGATTTTGAATGAGGCTCAAGTGCCTAAGGATCTCCACGTGGAGAAGTTCTCACATGTCATTGAAAGCGTCTGGCAGCTAATCACATCTACTTCTCGGCGAGGGATGCCGAAGGAATAGGGCATAACAAGGCTTTGTACATATCTGTGCGCTGCAATGGGAGGCTGTTGCCAAGGGTACTAGTAGACAATGGATCTGAACATTTGCCAGCGGAACACTTGTGAAACTAGGTTGTCCGACACCAAGTTACGTCCAGTCGACTACTATAGTAAGAGGATTGATGGTGCAGGAGGAGAGTCTATGGGAGAGGTGGACTGGTTTTGGAGATGGGACTGCCAATTTCAAGTGGCTTGTCAAGTAATGGATTTCACCTGGCGTCTACAATATTTTGTTGGGCGACCTTGGATACATACCGGTTCGGATTGCCTTCCTCTCTTCATCATCGAGGTTCACCATGAATGACCAGGTGATCACCGTGTTTGCGAAGATGATTGCACTATGGTTGTCAACCGGGTCCAAGGATGAAAGCGTCAAGAGAAACTTAGTCTCCTCTCACCCCGACATAGTTTACGTGGGATGGGCCCCGATGGTAAATGCTTCGTCAATCATGTTTTTGGAGCTAGTGTGATGATGGCCAAAGAAATGATCGAGGAGGATTGAGATGGGGAAAGGCCTTGGAAGAAATTTACAAGAATTCGAGCGGTTGAAATGCCAACCTGAGAAGAAACTTTTGGACTCGGTTTTCATCCAACCAAGGATAAGAAGGAGATGAGGGCACACAAGCAAGCGGAGAGAAGGAAGGAAAGCAGTCGCATCTACATCCCGCCTATGCGCACATTCCCTCGCCCGTGCAGGTAATCATATCGAGGTTGAAGAAGAAAAGTCGGCGAGGATATAGAGGCGGGATTATCTCAAGCTGTTTGTCGGGGCTACCCTTGACACCGATCGAGCAAAATGTGGAGTTTCCTTTGATTCCTCAAAGAGCCATGCAAAATTGGGCTGCCGATTGTACGCCTTCGGAGGAGGTTCCGGTAAATCGAGGGATTGTCCTTAGAAATGAATCATGCTTCAATATCAATCATGTCTTCAAAAATAATGCACTTGTTATTTTACTTTTGCTTGTTTAAAATCATGTCTTCAATTATGCTTCCATGTTACTATCTGTCATCTTGCTCTTTGCTAAATGAAATGGAATTCCTCTTTTGTCCTTGAGTTATGTTCCACTCATTTTATTTTCGCACATTTATTTTATTTCTTTTCAGATGGCCTCAAATAAAATCATTTGACCCTTTGGATATCACCACTTTGGAATTTGATATTGCGGTCTCGATATCTCTCATGAATATGAAGTTTTAGAATGAAATTCAAAGCGAGGCGATAGGGAGATTATGAGTATGAATCTATTTCAAAACCCTTGAACAATATGAGGAAAAACCAGGCGAACTTAGAGGAAGCGAGAAATCATTAACATTGGAACTAAAGAGGTTAAAGAAGTCAAGTTAGTATTCATTTGAACATGGAGCAAAGAAGAGATGATTGAGTTCTTAACTTTGTTTCAAGATGTGTTCGCATGGTCTTATGATGATATGCCGGGGAATTTCTCTGACATTGGTACAGTGCCTACGATCGAATATGTCACCGTAAAGCGAAGCCCATAAGTTTAAACCGGAAATGAGTCTTAAAATAAAGAACAAATTGTCAAGCGGTTGAATGCTAGGATTATCATGGTATCACACTACCTATATGGCTTTCCAATCTGTCCGGTTCCTAAGAAAAGTGGAGAGTGCGGGTGTGTGTTGATTCTGAGATTTGAGAGCTAGCCCCAAAGATGACTTCCTCTAGAACATTCACATCCTTTTGGACAACTTCTTTGGGCATGAGATTGAATCCTTTGGAGGCTTTTTTGGGTATCAGATTTTGATGGCGGAGAATGACCGAGAGAAGGCTGCTTTCATCACACCTTGGGGACTTTACGCTACCGAGTCATGCCCTTTGGTTTGAAAATGCAGGGAGCTACCTATCGTGAACCATGACCACCTATTCCATGATATGATTCACAAGGAGATGGAGGTTTATGTGATGACATCATCATCAAGTCAAAAGGGTTGAAGATCATTTGATTGATTTGAGAAAGCTGTTTGGCGATTAAGGAAGTACAATTTAAAGTTGAATCACGCAAAGTGTGCCTTTGGGGCTCCAGTAAATTGCTAGGATTTATTGTGACAAGAAAGGTATAGAAATAGATCCAGCAAAGATTAAGCGATCCGAGATATACCAACCCGAAAACCAAAGGATGTGAAAAGCTTCAGGAAAGATCAACTTCATTGGTAGATTCATAGCAGTTAACATCTACGTGTGAACCCTGTTCAAGTTGTTAAAGAAAAATGCACCGATGGGTGGAATGAAGGCTGTCAACAAGCCTTGATAAGATCAAGAATTATCTGCTTCATCCCCCTGTCCTAGTACCACCAACGCCAGGGAGGCCTCTGATCATGTATTTATCTGTGCTCGATGAAGCCGTGGGGTGTGTTTTGGGACAACACGATGAATCTGGAAAGAAGGAAAGAGCCATCTACTACTTGAGTAAAAAGTTCACCACCTATGAAGCTAACTATTCTTTTCTCGAGAGGAGTTGTTGTGCTTTAGCATGGGCTGCTCAAAAATTAAGACATTACCTACTCAGTCACAC
This sequence comes from Gardenia jasminoides, assembly GCA_013103745.1. Taxonomy (NCBI): domain Eukaryota; kingdom Viridiplantae; phylum Streptophyta; class Magnoliopsida; order Gentianales; family Rubiaceae; genus Gardenia; species Gardenia jasminoides. The sequence continues at coordinate 45,079,281 of CM023098.1, forward strand.
CACTTATCTCATCTCCCGTTCCGACCCCCGGAAGTATTTGTTGGAGAAGCCGATGCCAGGGCGATATGGCTAAGTGGCGGAGATGATGTTATCTGAATTTGATATTGTCTTTACTAAAAGGCAATTAAGGGACAAGCAATAGCCGATCACTTGGCGAGAAGCAATGGAAGATGACTACCAGCCTTGCACACCTATTTTCACGATGAAGAGATCTTGTTTGTCGATGCTTGTGGAAGATATAGGTGAGCAATATCAAGGATGGAGGTTATTTTTTCGGTGCTTCAATTCTTTTGGGGCGGGATCGTACTTGTGTCGAGGAGCATTATCTGCTGCAGCCAAGCTACAATTTCCTTGCACTAACAACATGGCTGAGTATGAAGCTTGCATGTTTGGATTAAGGATGGCATTAGATATGGACATCAAAGATTTGATAGTATTGATTGATTGGACTTACTTGTGCATCAAACTCTCTCAACGGTGGGTGAGGGATTCAAAGATCATCCGTATCACTTTGCAGACCTACTCGATTTGATCAAGAGGTTTAGAGAATTGGAGCTTAGACCGTCCTCGCTTTTCGCAATGTCTTTGCCGCCTTGGCTACTTTGTCTTCAATGATTCAACATCGGATGAACTGGTGATCGAGCCTATCTGAGATCCAACTCAAGAGAAGCACGCACATTGCACAGTCACGAGAGGAACCGATGGTCACCCTTGGTACCATGACATCAAGGAATTCATCAAAACCGAGTTTATCTGCGGGCAGATTCAGCCGAAGGGTTTTCTCGTCGGATATCTTCAAAGTTTTTCTTAAATGGTGAGGTGCTTTACAAGAAGACATCGACCTAGGGCTTTTGAGATGCGTTGATGAAGAAGGCGATTACATGATGAAGGAAGTACATAGCGGTGTTTGTGGGCCACATGAATGGACACTTGTTGGCTAAGAAGATCATGAAAGCGGGTTATTTTGGCTTACTATGGAGCATGGCTGTGTAAATTTTGTTGAAAGTGTGTCAAATGCCAATTGCATGGTGGCGTTATACATGCCCCTCTGAGCGCATAGTACCACCGCTCCTTGGCCATGTTGATGTGGGGAATGGGCGTAGTGGAGCTATTGATCCTCCCCTTGAATGGGCACCGTTTTATTCTAGTGGCTATTGAATATTTCACTAAATGGGTGGAAGCTACATCTTACAAACGCGTGACTAAGAAAGTAGTAGCAGATTTCATGAAAAACAATATCATCATGCCGTTTTGGAGTGCGAAACTTCGATCCGAGATAATGCCGGGAACCTCAACAAGCGACATGGTCGTGTGAGCAGTTCAAAATCAAACACGAAACTCAGCTATCTACAGACCTGGATGAATGGGCGGTGGAGGTGCAAATAAAATTTGAAGAAGATCATCCATAAAATGAGAAACCCACGCGATTGGCATGAAAAGTTACCTTTTGCCTTGATGGCATATGGGACTGCAAGAACTCTCTTTGGGGCAACACCTTACTCTCTCATGTATGGGATGGAAGCGGTATTACCTGCTGAAGTTGAAATCCCATCTTTAGCATTCTAATGGAAGCTTCGGTTGGAAGAAGCTGAATGGACTAAGCAACGTCCACGAGCAAGCTGTCTTTGATCGATGAAAGAAGGTTGAATGCCATGTCATGGGCAATGTTACCAGAGGATGGCTGGGGCTTATAACAAGAAAGTTAGACCTCTTGAGGTTGAAGTGGGGACAAGGTTTTGAAGCGAATCCTTCGATACAAGAGAAGAGGCTAAAGGAAATTGCTCCGAATTGGCAAGGGCGTTCATTATTCAAAGGTGCTACACGGAGGGGCAGTTGGTTCTCATGGAGATGGATGGACAGACTTTTCCTCAACCAATCAATTGAGACATGTGTAAAAGATTTTTCATATGATTGAGCAAAGTTTTCTTTAGAAATACCCTCAAAAGGGTGGTGCAACATCCTTTTCAGTTTAAACACTTCAACCCCTAATTCTCCCATTTGAGCCTATAAAGGCGGTTAATCATTTACCAAAACCCTCGAGAATCAAACCCAAACTGGGGCAAATTTTTGTATGAAAAAAAAAAAATTTCAAGTTTAAACCTCTACACCACACTCAAACCCCTTGCAAAGCCTAGTGTTATAGACCCCACCTTTTTTGAAAAAATTTCTGAAAGAACTTTCTCAATCAAAGGCAAATGATGCAAATACATTCTATCTGAATTTTGTGGAAGGGATTGTCTCTTGATGCCACCATTTTAACAAACATGTTTAAATTGACAAAAGTTGGGAGTTAAGTCTGTCTATTTTACCTTATCGGTCAACTTGATTACAAATCGAAGGGTACTAAGGCAAGTTTTGAAAACAACGGTGAAGGAAAAGTTCATGGGACAAGGAAGCCGGTGATTACGTTTATCGGGTTTACCTTATATCAAACACTCCCCGTCGGTAAATTCAAGGAGATGATATCAAAGGGTCAAGTCACGGCGCTTTTGTTTTAAATAAGTTTTCGAGTTTGGCCATTATTGATTTAAAATGTCATGTTTAGCATTCATTCTATGGTCATGATGTCATTTTAAAATAAAATTGTTTCTTTGCACAAACTTTTGCACATATTTTCATCAAAGGGCATTTTCATCAAGGACAATCCTCTTAGATTACCATGAAGGTATGGGTGATATGGGTTGAAGCAAAGCGAGCAACGACAGTCTGCACCGGTCAAACAAAAGAATTCAGTTAACACCGTTCATCGGCGTCAAGAACTCATGTTTACGGGCTTGAGATAAAGGGTAGAAACGGTGGCGGCGTCATCATTATTTCTTTCACCATTTCTTTTCTTTTGCGTAGAAGCGGGGACAAGTGATAATCGGTCAAGTCGAGGAGACCAACTTTATTTTGAAGTCATGTCTTTGTATGATTAAATCATTTTGAAGATTGATTAATTGCAAAATTGAGGAAGGACAAGTGCCTTTTCGAAAAAATTTGGAAGCGGGGTTTCATGCACACGCTACTAGGTGTTATAATCCACAGTTCTTTTCAAATTCTTTCTTAAAGCGTGGCATGCCTCGATGTTCCTGAGCAACTTGTCCCCCGCGGTGATGGTGGAGTTGAGGGGACGATGGATCCATTACGATTTGGTTTATTCTATTCTTGCTTTATTTCTCTTTTTGTGTTTGATCTTGTGTTTTTTTTTAGACATAGGTTTAAGCTGTTAGAAATACTTTTGATTGAATTTGCTTGCATCAAGATGTATATTTGTTTAAATTTGGCTTTATGTGCTTATTTATGTTTAAAAAAAAAAAAAAAAAAAAAAAAAAAAAATTCTAAATTGCACATTTGCCCCACAAATTGATTTGTTTTTTCAAAATTTGATTCAAAAAGGGTGCAAATGTCCAACTTTGGTTGCAATTATTTTCATCCTTCGAAATAAAAGCCAGGTGTGATCTGAAAAATCCTTTTCCATCTTACTCGGAAATAATTGTTATGTGATTAAGACATTGGCATTTTAGAAAGTATGTTTTGTAAAATAGGAAAAATTACCTCAGTTTTTTCCTATTAAATGAGATTTCTTCTTTTATTGGATTTTACAAGAAAATGATTGATATTGTTGGCAAATGATCCTTTTCAATTGATGTGAAAAAAAAAAAAAAGAAAAAAAAAAAAGAAAGAAAGAAAAAAAAAAAGCGAAAATGAGAATTTAAAGTTCTACTCAATGATTCTAGTACTAAGTAACCGGAGGTTTAGCATCTAAAATGTTAACTTTTGCGTAAAAGCGGTGCTTGAATTATGAGTATACAAAGCAGTTTGAACAAGTAAAATGTTGAGTAACCAGGAATCTTCACCTAAAGTGTTGATTTTGTCAAAAGATATCTTTACTATTTGAGCAAGAAGGCATATGTCGAGTAAAGTCTTCACCTAAAGTGTTGATTTTAGCGTCAAAGACATTATTGCAATTTGAATAAGAGGATGTGTTTAGTAAATCCTTTTTTAGTAAAATGAGAAAATATGGAAAGAGCAAGCTTGAATTGACTATATGAGTCGTTTGATTGCAAAATTTGGTGAAAGTGAGAAATCAAGCTTGAATTGTTAAAATTGAGGTATAATTGTCTTTCTTTTACTTGACATTATGAGTACTTGATGCAAATTGAATAATTGCATAATAATGTTTTACTAGTTTATGAGGATTTGGATTTCCAAGATCACATGGTTTATTTCAATCCATAGCTTGTTTTGATGAATATTCCTATCACTTGAAAACAAGCAATGTTTCATAAGCATAAGAATATCTCATGAATGTGTTTTATTGCATGATTTTCATACGTTTTAGTTTTTAATGGTCCATGACATTTGTGATCACAAGAGTTTTTTTACATTTTATGATTTGAAAAAAAAAAAAAAAAAGAAAAGAAAAGAAAAATTTGAATCGCCATGGACTAATTGGTTAATATTTCATGACTTCGGGGTTAACAATTCAATTGACAGGGGCAATTTTGTTTTGAGAGAAGTGCTCTCAATTTTGGATAATGCATTCAAAATTAATTTTTTTAGGAAAAGGATTTGAGATCAAGCGATGGCAACATATGTGTTTGTTTCAACCCTGCAGAGGAAGGGTTTCAGTTACACTTTTCAATTTTTCAAAATCCATCAATTCTTAAAAAAAAAAAAAAAAAAAAAAAAAAAAAAAAAAAAAAAAAAAAAAAGAAAAGAAAAGAAAAAAGTCATTGTTCCAATCAATCACTTGCTTTTCAAGTCAAGAAAATCAAAAATCAGAATTGCACCATTTCGAGTGCATCATTCGCGCATTTTACATTTATCATGTTTGAACAACTTGTGTTTTATTTTTTCAAAGTCGGCAATCCGGCATTTATATATCTAGTCATTCGGGTCCAATCCCTAGTCATTCGGGTCCAATCCACAATGAATAGTTTATTTAGTCATTCGGGCTTGGGTCCAATCCCCGAATAGTTTATTTTAATCATTTTGGGTCCAATCCAGCTTGAATAGTTTATTTTATCATTCTTGGGTCCAATCATTAGTTTATTTTATCATTGAGCTTGGGTCCAATGAATAGTTTCATTTTCCCATTTCTATTCATTTTCATTGGGTCAATCCCCATTAGTCTTCAATTTAATAATTTAATATCCCACTTCTCTACCTCTCGTCCTTCTATCCCCTCTTCAATTTAAATTTACGTTGGTGAGTCTCGATTTCCCTCCGGGCATCCCCTTCTATCCTCCATTCTTCAAATTTAAATTTTTTGGTGAGTCTCTCCTGCACCCTTCTATCCCCAGTTCTTCAAATTTAAATTTACGTTGGTGAGTCTCGACCTCCGTGCACCCTTCTATCCCCTTCTTCAAATTTAAATTTCATGTTGGTGAGTCTCGACCTCATGCACCCTTCTATCTCCCGTTCTTCAAATTTAAATTTCTGTTGGTGAGTCTCAGCCTCCGCCGGGCACCCTTCTATCTCCTTTCTTCAAATTTAAATTTACGTTGGTGAGTCTCGACCTGGCACCCTTCTATCCCTTCTTCAAATTTAAATTTACGTTGGTGAGTCTCGACCTCCGTGAACACCCTTCTATCTCCGTTCTTGAATTTTACAAGATTTTATTCATTTCATTATAGTTCATTTGTTTGGAACTTACGTTTGACGATTCTCATGTCGAGATCGTGAGCAACTCTACACAGTTGGTCACATTATGCTTGTTTAGTTTGAAAATTGGCAATCTAACATTTCTTTATTTACAATGGTTGGATACAACCAAAACCGAGTAAGCATTTGGTGTCTACGTCTTTGTCTAGAATTTCTTCGAAACTCAGACAAAGAGGGGCAACTGTAGACACGCAAATTTTGACTATTTCTTTTGTTTTCCTATGTTTTATCTATTAATGTTTAGTTATTTATTTTGAATTTTCTAACATATTTTTCTCATTTTGTAGGTTTTCTTAAAAAAAAAAAAAAAAAGTCAAAGTCATAAAAGCGGACCAGTTCTGTGGTGAGTAACTAGTCAGTAACTGATCGAAAAAAAAAAATGGATTTTTCGAAGCTTGGATCATCCTTTTCCAGCTGTATTTTCGATGCTTGAGCGATAAGAAACCTATTTAAACATTCCCCAACTCACTAAACCTAACAAATCTAACGTTCAAGATTAGCTCACCTCATCCAAGAACATCAAAACCCTAGTTCTAGGTTTGGGTGGCTATAAATAGCCTAGATTAGGGTTTAGAAAAGAGGTTGGAAATCTGAGAGAAAAAGAGGGAATTAGGAGAGCTTTGAGAGAGAAAAAAACGGCTGAAATTAGAGAGAAAAAGGAAAAGAAAGAAAGAAAAGAAAAGCTAGGGTTTGACACTTGAGGAGCTTATTCTTGGAAATTCAGCCCTCTTCCCTCGGTTTAAATTCAAAGCTTCAGTTCGGTGCATACTTATACCTTATTCTTGTTTTGATCGTAAAATTATCGATTTTGGGCCTTTTGGTGGAACCAAGGTCTTGAGTAGTTTTCTTTTATTTTGGGATATTTGATGATGATTATCAGCTGTTATATGAGCATGTTGTGTTTATAAGGCCTTGGTAAGGCTAGTAGATTGGTTTTACGTTTAAAATTAGGCGTTTGATGCTACGTGATGATCTTTGTTGTGATTCACGAGAAATTTCTGGAAAAATGTTCTTCCGCCTTGAAGATGTGAAGAAAGCGGACTACTACGCGGTTCAGCGTAACGGGCGTTTCCTCTTGAATGTTTGAAGTTGTGAAGAAAGCGCGGACCTCTTGCGTGGACTAGCTTCAGCGTAACGATCCGCGTTTACGGTTGAATATTTGAAGATGTGAAGAAACGCGGGCTTCAGCAATCCCGTTTCTACGGCAGTTCTTCCCTTCCCCTTTTGTCTATTTGATGATGCGATGCTTAAGATTTGGCCTTCTTGATTTTATCTTGTTTTGACATGATCGAATGCTGATATTTGATGCTTTAAATAGATCCCTTGCCTCGAGGATTTTGTTTTGTGATATTGTCGAAAAGCGGAAGCAATCTTCGATATTTTGAAGATGGGAAGAAAGCCTTGGTGAGTCAGCTTTCCTCTGGATCTTTGATTTTTTTGCACATGCGTTCTTGAGTCCAGCGTTCCTCTGGTCTTTAATTTTTTGCTGTTTGTGTTCTCTTCCAGTTTCAGTCCAGCGTAACCTCTCTTTTTGTATTCTGTTGATATTTCATGCTCTTTTGTTCCAGAATCTTACTCTACTTCCTATTATTATCTGTTTGCTTGCAGAATCTGTTTAGATACCCTTTCTTTGAATTTTGATTGGTTTTCCTTTAAATTGGTACCTTGATCCCTTTTGTTCACATTGAGTCTTAGATAATCATTCCCATCATTTAAGGATTCAATTAAGGCCTCATATCAAGGGATGGTAACTTCTTTCCCCTATTATGTGCTTATTATGTGTTTTTGCATGATCTTGCATGTTTTAAATTAAGTTTTCCTTTGCTTTTATTCATGTCTAGTCTTTATTTATGTCATTTAATTTTTGAGTAAATCATTTGGAGGCCTTGGATGCCAAGTTGTAATAGATAGGTTTAATTTGGCAAAAAGTGTATTTATTCTAGAAGATGTAATAGTTAGATTATTATTTCGAATTTCTTCCCTTAGAATGTATTTAGGTTTCCCCCAATGTAATAATTAGTTTTTATATGCTTATTTTGCATGCTTGCATGATTATGTGTTTACTTGCTTTCCTAGGGTCTTGCATCTAGACATTATGCCTATGTGTTATGTGTTTATGTGTTTTATGTGTTTATTTGCTTTATTATCATGTCTACATGATTATTGTGTAAATATATTGACGTCACCACACTAGTCCAACGCTAGTTGTGGCCTTCCGATTCAATTTCTCACTAATCCAATGTTAGTGAGAACCCTTTGACAGGCTAGTCCAATGCTAGACCCTTAAAATTCATGCATTAGATACAAATTTCACACACTTTCCACTTTTAGAGTTTCTTTCCCATTTTGCATGTCACTATTCCCCCATCCCGTATGCGAGACATCTCATTTAGTTTTCTTTTTATTAGATTAGTGCATTTAAGGCATTACCCTTTGAAATAGGGAAAAGAGCGAGTATGGCTTCCTAGCCTTAGCACGCTTTTATTTTCTTCTATGAAAAGGAAGATTTAAAGTCACGAACTTAGTCCCCCGCACCCATTATGTTGCATTATTCCTCTTTAGGACATACATGTACATTATTTTAAACTCTATCCAATTCATTCTTTAAAAATCAACTTTCTTCTTCATGTTTTGGCAATTCAAAGTCGAAAAACCATTTTTCTTAAAATTGCATCTTTTTGGAAATTCAAGCTCCTTTGCATTTAAAATTGATCCTTTCAAAACCCAACTTCTTTTCTCTTGATACTTTATAAAAATTGCATTTTGAAAAACCTACTTTCCGTTCATTCGAGTCTCATCATTTGCATCTTTCGTGACCTCCTCGAGGGATCAAAATTGGATGACACAACTAATGTGATCAATTCCAATCACACCTCAAGGAGACATTTGCCCCTCTCGATCCAACATTAGGTCTAGGTTTTGCATCCATATAGACAACATCCAAATGTGATAAATTTTAAAGTTAGAATTAGGAAATTTTCAACTAAATCTTGCAACTAGCTTTTTACAGCTAGGTTAGAAGGGTGCCTTAGAGAAGCAACATCAATCTTTGCCTTCCTTCTTTCAACCGTGACCCCGAACCTTTTCTCTAGTTTTCAAAGACTCGAGTCGCCTAAAAGGGTTTTCTTTGTTTATTTCATTAAATCAAAACTTTTTGGGTGACTTGGTACACCTAAACTCCATACCAAGTGGCGACTCCAAACTTTTCTAAAAACCCTTTTCTAGACTTTTTGTTTTGGGTCCAAACCGTCGCATTTTATAGTCCCATGACCCCTTTCCCTTCGTTTTTCAAAAAACCAAATCTTTCCCTTTTACACAACAACGTTTTTTGCCTTTTTCAAAAAAATGGGGCGCGACATGTAACTCGACCCATCAATAGTTACATATACTGATATGATTGAATGACATGAATCATTATGTGGATGTATAATATGGAAATTTCATACAATGTGATCTTAACATGCCTATTTCCAACTGATCTACCCTAAACCTTTGCGAGATCAAATAATACCAAAATCGGAGTGTGAATAAATCAAAACTTTATTTATATAAAAATATTCTTAAATACAATTAATTGAAAAATATGAATGTCTCAAGAGCATGTAAAATAACAAATTCTCACTAAAATTGAACATCATCTAATGTTATGGCACCTATACAAGCAGTGTGTTCATGCCCTTTAGTAAGCGGATCCACAATCATGGAGTTTGTACCAATATATTCTATAGGCAACTATTTACTCTGAATTCTTTCTTTAACAGGTAGGAACTTGATATCTATATGTTTTGACTTTGTCGAACTCCTGTTATTATTGGAATATTGAACTGCTAATGTATCATCACAAAATAATTTGAACGGCCTATCAATACCATTTACTAAATGTAATCCTATGACAAAATTTTACAGCCAAATTCAATGATTGGATAGCTTTTAACAAGTTATGAACTCTACAACCATAGTGGAAAAGGTTATAAGAGACAATTTAGCACTCTTTCAGGATATGGCATCCTCAGCCAGTAAATAGATGTAACTCGTTATTGATTGCATACTAGTTTGGCATCCAACATAATCGGAATTAGTATATCCAATAATCGCGATCTTATCTAACCTCCGATACGTGAGCATGAAGTCTTTTGTTCTCCGTAAGTACCACAAGACCCGTTTGGTTGCTTGCTAACGATCCAATCTTGAATTGTCTAAATACCTACCCAGCATCTCGATAATGTATGCAATATCTAGATGTGTAGATACCGGAAAATACATAAGACTCTCTACTGTTGATGCATAAGGAATCTTCTGCATCTCCTTTTCTTCAAATGCATGTTTAGGACATTGATCGAAACTAAATTTGTCTCCTTTAGCCACGGAATGTCATGTGGTTCGCAATTTTGCATGCCATATTACTTAAGAACCTTTTCGATATAGGTCATTTGTAATAGTCCTAGAATACTCCGAAAGTGGTCCCAGTGAATCTGCATGCCTAGTACAAAGATGCATCTCCAAGATCTTTCATTTCAAAATTCTTAGTTAGAAATCTATTGGTTCCATGCAACATATCTATATTGCTACTGGCAAGTAAAATATGATCGACATATAAAATTAGAAAAATATACTTGCTCCATAAAACTTATAGTATATGCAATCATTGACCAAATTCATCTCAATACCAAACGAGATAATTATTTGATGAAATTTGAAATGCAATTATTGAGATGCTTGCTTGAACTGATAGATGGGATTTTTAAGTTTGCAAACCATATTCTTTGGATCTTCCGGTACGAAATTTTCTGATTGTGTTGTATAGATTGTCTCATCAATGTTACCATTAAAAAAAATACCGTTTTTACATCCATCTAGTGTAACTCAAAATTAAAATGTGCCATTAGTGTTGTTATAGTCCTAAAAGAGTCTTTAAAAAAAATTGGAGAAAATGTGTCTTTATAGTCAATGCCTTCCTTTTGTGTGAAGCCTTTAGCGACAAGACGAGTTTTGTACCTTTCTGCATTACCTTTCGAATCTCTCTTGATTTTAAATATCCATTTATAATTAATGGGTTTCGCACCTTCTGTAATGGAACAAGATCCCAGATGCTATTATCTTTCATAGATTTCATCTCTTCATTCATGGTATCGATCTACTTTTGAAAATTTGAACTTTCCACGGCATGATGGAAGTTGATATGATCATCTTCCATCACTCCAATGCCATTCTCATGTTCTTGAGAAAAACAATGTAATCATCTAATACTGCACTTCTCCTTTCTCTTGTGGATCTCCTTAATGATACTAATTCTTGAGGTAGCAGAATTTGCTCTTCTAGAACAGGAGATTCTCCAATATTGTTCTTGATCTGATGTGTCATTAACAAAGTTAGGAATAGAATTCTAAACAATGCCAATAACACCTGTGGGAACATTAATATATTTCTCTTCAAAGACAAGGCCCCTAACTATATCTCATTCCCCAAACTCGATATTCTCAAAGAATCGAGCATCTACCGTCTCAAAAATTGATTTAGGTGTGAGATCCTAAAAATTTGTAACCCTGAATCTTTCAGAATATCCAATAAAATAATAACTAACTGTTCTTGAATCCAATTTTTTTTATTTGTTCTACAACTCTTGCCTTAACTGAACAACCTCAAATACGTAAATAATTCAAACTAGGTTTTTTACCAATCTAAAACTTATAAGAGGTTTTGATAGTTGCCTTAGTTTGAACTTTTTTAAGAATATATGCTGCAGTATTAAGTGCTTCACTCCAGAGTGATTCTGGTAAGGTAGAATGACTAATCATACTCCTCACGATATCTTTATACGTTTTATTTCATCTTTCAGCAAACCATTCATAATGGGTGAACCCAGCATGGTGTATTGTGAGACGATACCACATTCTTTTTAGATACTTAGTAAAAGGCCCTGGATGTTGTTCACCTGAACCATTATATCTACCGTAGTATTCACCACCACAACCGGATCTGATGCTTCAGATTCTTCTGTTGAGTTGATTCTCAATCTCAGTTTTAAAATTTTTAAACACGTCTAGAGACTGCAACTTTTCATGAATGAGATATATAGAGTTATATCTCAAGAAATCATTTACGAACGTTATAAAATATTGTTGACCATGCCAAGAAAATATAAGAAATGGCCTACAAATGTCTATATATATAAGTTCGAAGACGTTTGAAACCCTTTTAAACTCAAATCTCCTTTTATGGGTTTGTTTCTCCTTTATACAATTAACATCATTACCAAAATCTGTAAAATTTAAGGGGTCAAGAATTTCATTTGACACAAGTTTTTCTATTCTTCTTTTACAAATATAACCCAATCTCTTGTACCATAATGTAGTAGAATTCTCGTTGGTTAATTTTTCTCTTTACACCTTTGGTTCTTAAATATAGGGATTTATTATATGAAACAATTGTATCAATTAAATATGGATTATCACAATATGATAAAGAATCGGAGTCAACCTGTGACGACCCCACTTCTTCTTAGGGCGAACCCAAAGGTATCGGCGGGCCACCTGCTCAACTCTCGCCAGAATTCAGTACAATATCCAAGTATAAATACAAGTATTCATTCCTAAAACCCTAATTGAGGTCCAATAAAATTACGAGCTAACTTACGAGAGTAGAACCTCAACAATTTTATCAAAATTACAATAATATTTACTTCAAGTACAATAAACCACCAACTTCACAATTAATATCAATCCTATACAAAAGTGTGGAAATCATACAAAAGAAACTAATTTCCTCGATTTACGATCTCCACTTCAAGACCTGTTAAGGAAAACAAAGCTTACGGGGTGAGCAAAACCAAGTGAGGCCAAGAAAAACATGCACAGGCAAAATAAAAGGGAGAAATAAGTAAATAAAGTAGCAAAGAGAGCAGATCAGTTAATTTAGCAGTAAGACATTTAAACAGTATATGTTGAAGGATACAGTTGCCAGCTCCACATTTCCATAATCTTTGTAATTATCTTTTCCCCTTCACAAGTATCAATTTCTGGTCACACATTGACACTCAGTCAACCACTCACTCTTACAATCCATATTCACCACTTAATCCCTCTCCCGTCTACTTACACCCCCTTGACCGGGCTCGAATTCTAAAATTTAAAGAGTGATTGGCAACCCACTATGAGTATGCCATAGTCAATGGACTTATTCCAACCGACGTAATTTAAATAGTAATAACCCATGGTTCACCTAACCCTCACCCTAGCCCCTATTGTCGGACAAGATGAAAGGATTCCCAATGGGGTTTGGGTATCCCCACATTTATACACAGAACAATCAATTCAAACAGTTAAACAATTAACAGATCAAATAGTTGAGCTCATATAGAGGCAAATCAAATAAGGTAAGCGCGGTAAAGTACACGCTCACCGAGGCACTCAAGCATGCTTTTCGAATCAATTGTCATTAAATAAAGTAGTAAATAACATGCACTTGAACACTCACTGTGGTTCGGTCAAACAAACAAGCAAGCAAGGAGGTCAAACTTCAGTAGTCGGGTCGCTCTCGACGAAATCTAGGTCACTTGACTTAGTTAAAGTTTAAAACCTTAACTTAACTACTAAAATTCACCAAGACCACACTGCCACAACTTCTTGTTCAGACCATATCTTAAGCTATACTCATCAAAATTAGGCAAGGCCTACAGCTATGGAAACTAGGTTTTCGGTCGTTCGACAGTATTTTTCGGAATATTTATGTGTATTGGTCTTGGTTATTTTGTTGGCCAAAAATAGGTCTTTAAACTTGTTGACTTTATTGATGAGACCTTAATGGACCTATTTTGTATTCATTGGCTTTCCAATGCTTTGTTATTGGCTTTGTCAAAATTTGGGTTCAATAAGGGGGAGTTAATATGTTTTTTGATTGATGACAAAAGGGGGAGAAATGTTAGATGATTTTCTAAATCGTTTTAGCTCTTATTGAGGGGGAGTTTCTTTCATTTCTCTTGCAAAATCATCATTTGGTTTGTCATCATCAAAAAGGGGGAGATTGTTAGAATTGATCGTAGGTTTTGATGATAACAAAAGAAAATTATGATTTGGACTAATGTTTTTATGTGAGAATTATGTTAAGACAGGTCCTTGATTCATTGGAAAGGAAAAGAAATCAATTCAAGAAGAATTAAGAAGGTTTTAACTTATCGGACGCAAGGGTCAGACGATGAACAGAGGTTCGGACATCCGATAGATTGTGAAAGAAATTGAGATGGCTACTGGTTCTGTCGAACAATCGTTACGGACATCCGATAGTTTACGACAAACCTTCGGACGATTCTGTCGGATGTAGGACAGAGGTTCGGACGTCTGACAGATTGACTGGTTCTGTCAGACGGTGGGTTCGGACGTCCGACAGGCAAAGGTTTGGACGTCTGACAGAGGTTCGGACGTCCGACAGCTCCAATGGCTATTTTTCTAACAGCCATATTTTTGACCATTGAAGAGCTTCTTTAGGCCATTTTTCACACTCTATAAATAACCACAAGTTCAAGAAGATAAAAAACTTTTGCTTACATGAAATACAAGTTTACAAGTGAATATTTGGGTAGAAATCTTCTTTGTTTGTTGTATAGGTGTGGGAAAAGTGGGAATTGTGAGGTTACTCATTTGGAGGAGTAAAACCTTGGTGAAGGTTGCCTCACTTGTAATAGTAGTTCTTAAATGGTTGAGTGAGCTTTCAATTGTAACTTGTTGAGGGTTAACTAGGATAGTTGTAAAACTCTGTGAGGACCTGAAATTTGTTGAATTATACACCCCAAATTTCTTGAATTGCTCGCTTATATTTCTTCTGAGAACCCTAAGTTTTCATGAATTATTTGTCATTGTATTTATTTAAGTGCATATCATTTTCTTTAACCATTGGTAGCATAAAATTTTCATTAAGTGCATTATTTTCCTTTAAGTACCCTATTTTGTATGTATTGTAAGATATTAATTTGGAATTGCATTTTACATGTTTCATATAACCAAATTCATAAAACTTATATGGTATTAAGTGGGTTATATTTTAAATTGAGGGATTAGAGGATAAATGTATAGATTTTATCCCAATTCATGGCTTAAATTGAGACACTTGTCAACCATCTACAGGATCTTGACTTAAGCTTCTCATTTAATCTCTTGTCTTCAAAAATTTGAACCAAAATTCCCTCCTTTTCTCTCTCTCTTGGCCAGCCAAAAGAACAAGAAAACTACCAAAACCCTAAGCTTGATTCTAGTAATTTTAAGTGAGGAAAAACATCTTCAAGTGAAACCCTAGCTTAGATTGTTACTTGATCATCAAGTTTGGTTGGAAGAATTGGAGTTTTGGGTGGTTTTTCTCTCTCTACTCTCAAGCTAACCAACCACTTATCTATGCTTTAATGATTTTCAAATTCAAGGAGGATGCATGATTAGTTGAGTTTAAAGTGTTTGAGGTTGATTAGGACGAAAAGTTGTGGAAGAATTTCTTGTGTTTGGGAATTGGAGTTTTGGGTGGTTTTTCTCTCTCTACTCTCAAGCTAACCAACCACTTATCTATGCTTTAATGATTTTCAAATTCAAGGAGGATGCATGATTAGTTGAGTTTAAAGTGTTTGAGGTTGATTAGGACGAAAAGTTGTGGAAGAATTTCTTGTGTTTGGAAACTTGAACTTAGACCTTTGTTTATAACCTCCAAGTGTTTGATGAAATGCTTAAGATTTTGTGATGTTTTAATGATGACTTTATTTGCTGTTTTAGCATGCTAAAAACTCTACAAAGAGTTGAAAATAATTCTTGAAATGTTGCTTATAAAAGTTGTGTAGAAGAAGGAACATTGACATGAAATCAGAAATGAAATTCAGCCAACTTTCCAAACTTACTGGTGATTGTAGGAGTTGAACTAGAACTTGAGCTTTACACCGTTGGAAAGATCTATGAATCTAGTTTTAAACACCACTGACGAAGCTCGATTTTGATTTTTCTACACTGAGTTATAGCCATTTATTGGAGACTGTTCAGTCAGCCTGTTTTGACTCAACAGTTTTCCAGTGTCTCTATTTTTGCCAATTTCGACCTTGATTAAGTGAGATTTGAGGTTTGACCTCTTCATGAAAGTTGTAGGTCTAGGTCTGTGTCTTAGCTTCGAAACGCCATAAAATTTGCCCCAATCCGATAACCACAACTACAGTTATGATTAAAACACTGAAGGGCAGCAAACCTGTCAATTGCTGTTTTTCTTGCCACAATTGTTTCTTTCATTCCTCTTGACTCGTATGCATCCTTGTCGTGTCCCGACCTGCTTAATTTGTGATTCTAGGACTTGGCTTGAAATGGAGATATCTATTGCGGACAAGTGAAGCAAGCTGTGGTTGGTGAGTATTCATAAAACTGTTTCAAATCGAAAGTTTCTACTGTTAATTGCATCGCTTCATGATGACATGTGTGTACCTGTGTGTACATGATTTGGCACGGTGAGTATGTGGTGGTCTTGTACTTGACACCAATGGCTCCACTTGATTTCCAGTGCAATGACTCGTTCGAGCTAATGGCTCTACTGTTAATGATTAGTGTTCTACTGTTCAGTGACTTGTTTGAGCGTTGGGTGTTTGAGTGCAATAACTCCACTGGCTCACCAGAGCAAATAAAATCTGTTCATTTGATACCTAATCACTGTTCAATAAACTGAATTACTGAGTTACTTATTTGCCAACTTATTTTCATTGGATACTCACTGAACTTCCAACTCACCCCAAAATATTTTATTTTCCCCTCCACAGGGCTCGAGATGAAGGAAAGCATATGTAGTGATCTTTCTTAGCGTGACTGGTTGGATTATCTCTTGTACTAATTGTATTCTTGGACGGTTGGACTTTTGATGTATTTGGATTAGTTGAAAATATAATTATTATTTTGGAGATTTTGCATTGTAATTATTTGAGGTCTATAATATGATTGAGGATCTGGAGTGAGTCCCGGCGAGAGCTGGGCAGGCGGTTCGCCGATCCCTTTGGTTCGCCTTAGGGGGAGGTGTGGTCGTCACAGTTGGTATCAGAACATAGGTTTCAGATCTCTGTAGTGTATCCTAGGCTTAAAGTTTAGGATGCCGGACTGTGGGACTTGATTGTGCCTTAAGTGCAATGTGACCTCAGTGCTTGATGATTGATCGAGTGATATTGAAGTGCTTGTGTTTTACTAGAGTTATTCTTGGATTTGAACAAATTTTAGAATGTCGAAGACGACATTCTCTTAAGGGGGAGAGATTGTGAGGACCCGAAATTTGTTGAATTATACACCCAAAATTTCTTGAATTACTTGCTTATATTTCTTCTGAGAACCCTGAGTTTTCTTGAATTATTTGTCATTGTATTTATTTAAGTGCATATCATTTTCTTTAAACATTGGTAGCATAAAATTTTCATTAAGTGCATTATTTTCCTTTAAGTACCCTATTTTGTATGTATTGTAAGATATTAATTTGGAATTGCATTTTACATGTTTCATGTAACCAAATACATAAAACTTAAATGGTATTAAGTGGGTTATATTTTCACGTGACGAAAAAAAATAGAAATTCCATCTGGCAAAATACAGGAATAGATAACTCAACAACTAACCAAAATAAGTGAATAGCGAATTTACACACATGCATATATATATATATATATATATATGTATATGTATATGTATATGTATATGTATATGTTTATGTATATGTATGTATGTATATATATATGTATGCGTGTGTGTATATGTATGTATATGTATACATGTGTGTGTGTGTGTGTGTGTTTACGTATGTATATATGTATGTATGTATATATATGTCTGTGTGTGTGCATGTGTGTCTGTGTGTATGTGTGTATATATATGTATGTATGTATGTGTGTGTATATATATGTATGTATGTATGTGTAGATGTCTGTGTATATGAATCTTCTAAACATAAAGTGAAGGGAAAAACTATCTATGCGAGCATTAACATGACATATTTTGTCCAAATTTTAGTAATAAAAATAAATGATCAAACCAATAATAGAAATACAGAACAAGATTGTAGTTGATTAGAAAAGGGAAAATATAAGTTGATTAATAAAAGAATAAGGTACAATTAATACAAATATATATAAGGTAGGTCATTAATACATTTGTTGAAATTGCCTACAAATAAGAAACCATAAAAAAAATTGTAATTGTTTCTCAACAAAGAAAGAAAACAAAGGAGGAAAATCTACAAAAAAAAAACACAAATTTTCTTATAACTTAATATGTCACGTGGTGAAAAAATATATGATCCACTTGAAAAAATTTGGAATAGCCAACTTAATAGCTTCCTAAAACCGGAACTAAACATTTTATGTGTGTGTGCGTGCGTGCCTATATATATATATAGACACACACGCACACGCACGCATATATATATATATATAGACACGCGTACACATATATACTAATATAATGCATACATACGTACATACACACACACATGCACATACATGCATGCATGACACACATACACACATATATACTATCATAATTACAAACGCACTTACATGCACACACATGCATGCATATACATACACACACACACACACACTAATGATACTGTACATGCATTGCACATGGTTAGATGATATTTAGTTTGTTCAAATTATTAGGTCTCTAAAAGCTGATTCTGAGAGAATGTAAGGATGTTAAAATGCATCTTACTTCGATTGTAAAACTATCAAAAAAAAAAAAATCTTATTGAGTGTAAGGTGGATAGAGAGAAGATATAATAAACATGGAAGAGTAATAATTAGTACTTTGATCTTTCTCAACTTTTATCTTCTTTTTCAATTGAGTTTTCAGCTTGGATGCATTAAGTGTTGCTCTTCCTTTTTCGGCTTTGAAGTATTGTATTGGAATGTCGTCTTCAATTTTAATCACCTTTTTATTTTTTTGTCCTTTTTTTTTCTGCTGCTTTGCAGAACATGCTGTTGAGATGCAATAGTTGAAGTGGCCTCTACTTCTTTGAACTCCTCTTCTGCTATTATTTTGCTTTCTTCATTCTGAATGACCTTTGAATTGTCATCATTTGTTGTGTTTTTTGGAACCTGATGTTTGTATGCATCCTTTTTCCTTGTTTCTTGGGCTTTTGAGTTTGTAGCTTGGGTGGCATTTTCTTGTTTTACTGTGTTTGGTAGTTGCTCGAATGCAATTGCAACCATTGATAGGTTTCCATTGGAGTCCTGACTTAGCCTACTCAGCTTGATTAAGAATTTGAACTCCTTGTTCTTTGCGCCAACCATTTTGCTATAGAACTTTGATTGCTCCTTGTCTTGTTATATTTTTAATTTTTTTATTAGATAGATTGTAGTAAATGCATATAACTAATAAGAGTAACAGTATTTATATGAATAATACTTTTAGAGGAACTTACCTTGACAGATGTAGTATTGTTTATATATTCCTAATTGGGTATCTAATAAAATTAGTTTCCAAATCCTCAAATACTATTATTGTTGCTCTGTCTTGGCCTTCAAGGAGCTCCATCCTTATGTTATATCTATTTTTAAAATGATATTAAATTGTCTCTATTTCAGTTGACTTAACATAATTAAATTGACTTACCTTAGTGTGAAATCCATTGTTGGATATCTACATTTTGGGGCATTTTGCATTTTCTTCAAAATTGATAATTTTCATCAAGCATCCTTCGCAAGCATTGTAGTATGGTTCTGCTTTATTCTCTATGTCATTGACTATTACGTTGAAAGTGTAGAAAGCATGCTGATGAGAGAAGCAATTTGTTAGCGGCTCTATTAATTATGCTTGGTATTTATTATGTGTAATTTTCTTAAATAAAATTCATGAGAAGATAGATTTACCTTTTTCAATGAATGGTGGTGATGGATGACATTGTTGAGTTCAGTGGCCAAATTCCTCTTGTTCTTCAAAATTGTTGCTTCCATATTCTTGCTTTTCTTTGATGTTGTCCTGTAGGAGTTTTGGTTGTAGCAATTGAATGCATTCGATAGTTAACATAATTAATAAAAAAAGAAGATCATCAAAATATGACTACAAAATTTCTATTCTTACTAAAATATGACTACAAAATTTCTATTCTTACTACTTTTGAAGCTTCAGTGCCTCTTTGCAATTTGGATTAACTTGTATAGTTGGCATGAATATTGTTGATAATTGAAACTCTCTCAAAACATGTAGATACGTGAAGTTGTAACTATAATATGAGATGGTTTAAATTGTGCATATTATTATTTTTACCTTGGTATTCAGACAATTGACACTGCATGGCTGCAATTATTGGTTTCTAAGATGCAACTTCTTGTAGAAATTGCCATTCCTTAGCTGCCATATCTCCCCACAAGATAATTTTAAGGGTGTAGAGTATAAAATGTGAAAATATTATTTAATATCAAGATTAAAGATTTCAAATGACGTATGGAATAAAATGGCAAAGAAAAGTCTATCATACTCTTTACTTATGATGGTAATTTCTGTGAGAACCCGAAAATTTGTGAAATTTTTTTAAATTTTTTTTCACTTTGGATTATATTGATTTCCCGATGAATTATTTGTGTACCTTATTTTCATTGACTTATTTATTGATTTAAAGTTTGAAAAAAAATGATTTTCTTTAGTCTCGATGAATTTAATAGTAAGTTTTCTTTGAAATATTTGCTCGATTTTCTATCAATTAGTGTTAAGTGTTAATTTTTAAGATGTCATGTGGATCCTAGTTATGATGAAAACTAGTATATGTGGAGACTTTAAAGAAATAGAATTATGATAGGATAATGTTGGATGAAGAAAATCTAGTAAGAGATAAATAATGATGTGTGGGATGAACTTTAAAGAGACTAGAGGGAGTTTTAGTGCAAAAGGAGATAAAATTGTGGATAAGATAAGATTTCTTGAGATTACGAGCCAATAGGAGTGCGACACGTAGCGTAGCTATTGGCTAACCCTTAAATAAGGCAAAGGCAAGTTTGAAGACCTCATTTTTCTTCTTCTTCTTCTTCTTTTAGAGAGAGAAACTAGAGAAGAGAGAGAAGCTCCACAAAAATCCTTCATCTTCCTTCTTGAAGAAAATCCTTGAGAAAATCACCACAAAACCACAACTTTCTCCTCTTTTCTTGTTGGTGAGCCGAGAGAGAGTGAGAATCGAGAGGGAGAAAGAGAGAGTGAGAGGCAAGAGAGAGAGAGAAAGAGTAGTCATCTTTGATTCTTGAAGACTTTTGGAAGAAATCATCAAGTAGACAAGAAGATCTTCGACATTCTTGAGGAAACTCGAAAGAGGAAAGTTTGGAAGGAAAATTTTGGTGTGAATCTCACTAGATCTTGTTAGATCTTGAGGTAAGATTCGAAATCAACCTTGATCCTTTAATTTCCAACCATGAAAGTGATAGATCTACATGATTTAAGCTCGATCTACAGTAGATTTGTTAGTTACTCGAAAATTGGGTCACTAGATGTTCTGGTGACCATTATGCTTAGATAAGTTTGAATCTTTGGTTGAATCTTGTTGGAATTTATACCATAGGCTAATGATTGATGAAGCCCATATGGATTTCAGTAAGATTTTTTTTTTTATTTTATGGTTGAATCTTGGAGAAAATTTGATGAGAAACTTGAGAAAATGGACTGCTTGCTAATCGAATGAAAACTGGAATTTCCATCTTTACTTTTCAAATTTCTTGATATTTCTTGGCTTGATTTTGCTCAAAAAACTTTGTACTATGAGAGTATGTTGGATTTTAATCAAAACTATGAGTTTTTGAGGGAAAGAAACCATCTTCTCCAACTTGCCACGTTCTGAAAATTTTTGAAGGGTTGCCTGCGCAGTCTCGGGAAAATGAGCATAACTCAATATAGAAAAAATAGATTTGAGCTCCGCCTATTGCGTTGAAAACTAGACTTAGAGTTCTTTAAACTCTATAAATTTTAGAGTTTAATTCATTTTCTACAATTCCCAATAAATCCTTAAATTTGACTGATTTACAACTCTGTTCTGTTCTGATGATTGTCAAAACTACAGATTGAAGTCAAAATTTGATCTACTTATAGAATTAATCTTACAAAAGTATCTTCTGGACAATTTTAGTAATTCGAGTCTATTTTCCAACAGTATAAAGTTCATGATTTTTGGACTTACAAAACTCAAGATATGATTTTTTAAATAATATCAGGCAAGATGGAAAATTTCTGATTTTGAAGTAAAAGTGCATCTTTGGAACTTCCAACTTCACTTTGGGAATATTGATCCATTTTGCGTTTAAATTCATGAATGAAAACAAGGTTTCTTATGGCTTGAACTTCTCAATTTGAATGGTGGTTTCCAAAGGTTTTGATCATTTCTTTTCACTAGTAATCAATTTCAACGTTCTTTGACCAAAAACTATGAATTTGAGGGCTTGAAGGCCATTTTCTCTCTTTGTATAGCTTGCTAGAATTCTTGTGGCTTTCATCCATATCTTAATCTAGAATTCTCCTTATTCTTGGTTGTTAAGTGAAATAACCTTGAACCCCTCTTAAGTGCCGCATTAGTGTTAGTGAATATGCCCTAAAGTCAATCAACTTCTAGGGTTTATTATATACTTTGACTATTGATGTAATAATAAATGACATCTTTATCATATTGATTGCTTATATTTTCATATAAGTATGATAAAACCCTTAGAATAAACCTAATCGATGAAATCATAAGAGTTATGATGGTGAGTTTCATTTGATTATAAATAAGGTTTATTCTTAAATATCTCTAGTCATAGTATTAACAAGAAAGGGTATTGTTAATACGGTTAGACTAGCATATACTATGCCGCTTCTATATGAGAAGTAGTAGACCTGATCTACTATGGTGTGTGAGACACCTAAGCAAGTATATGGGTGCTTGATGGTATGATCAAGTTCACTAGATTGATCCATATAGGGACATCCTTTAAGTGCCAAAGGATTAATGTCTAAGTGACGTTTATGTAAATGATTCTTAGACTTAAGGTTATTATGATATCTTGAATATGGATAGTTATACTTTCTTTGTTATATGATTGCTCCTGTAAAAGGGAATGCTCACATCATTAGCAAATGGGTGTATCTTTGAAGTATGGAAAGATGGTGAATAACCTATAAGGATTTACCGCCTCTTATGTAAGAGGAGTTATCTCGTGTTTGGCCACTTGTAGAAGTATAACTCAGAAATCTTAGCGCTAAGTGGGAAAGTCTTAGAAAGTGTTTCTAAGAACTTCTTCATTGGAGTTATATTTTGGTACAAGAGAAAAGAGCATTAATCACACAATGGAATAGGCACAACTTATTCGAAGATTAATGTGAGATAAGTGTGGTAAAGGATATTAGTTACATTATAAAGCGTTCAAAGGTGAAGTCATCCACTTGACTTTTCTCATTACTTGGGTGGTCATGATATATTGCTAGATACCAATCTTGATCTATAAGTATGAGTTGATTGATTAGTGGAATCAGTGATAAATTAAAAGGAATTTTAATTTATCTAGTTCTTATTTATTAAAAATGTATAGCTCATACTTATTGCCAACGTATATGAGAACCTAATGGGTCACACACATTAAGAACTTTCTTAACTAGATTAAATGAATTTCAAGTGGGACTTGAAAGATAAGTTTTATAACTTATAGTTTGATTTGTGAGACAAATTAAACTTGAGGGACTTATGGTGCAAATAAGTTTTAGTCTTCCAAATACAAGAGTTGTATTAGAGTTAGGAAGCTAAATCTTATTGGAAACTGATTTCAGGTTTCCATAAGGATTTGACAACTTATTTGTCTATAAATACTCACTAAGCTTTTGCTAGCAAGGTGATCATCACACAATTTGTCTTGTGAGATTTTTGAGAAAAATCTTGAGAGAAAAAATACCCAAAATTCGTCCAAGAAAATAAGGGAAAAATTGCATCTCTTATTTCTTATCTTGGGATGAATTTTTCTGGTGAAAAATTGGAATTATCTCAATAGACTTGTGTGTGGTTGTCTTGGCAATAGCTAGCACTAATCTAGCTTAAGCTAATTCAACCTTGGAGGTTCTAGCTATGGAGGTTCGTGTGGATCACCATTAGAGGCCGGACGCATGTACGGCTACGTGGATCTCTTTGCCATCCTCTACATCAAATCTCCACCAAGTTCAAGGAGGTCTTCGTGGATTGAGGTAATCTTCTTGAACTATCTCTATGTTACATGGATTTAATCAAAGGACGATCTATTAAAGGAATCAAAAATTTTAAATTTCTGTGTTCATCTTCTTGATTCCTTACGATTGGTATCGAGCCAACTTTGATTAAACCATGTAACTTGTTTATTTAGTTCTCATGTATGTCAAATTAGATTTGATTATAATGCGATTCAAGAGTTTTAAAAATATACTTTTGATGAAAATAAATTTTTGAAAAGGTTTCAAAGATTTAATAATTTTTACGTCGAATGAATTTTCTTGAAAACTTGTTTTTCATGGCATGAAAATTCATGAAAAGATTAAAACTTTCAATCATGATAATAGATTCGATTGTTGTTTTTCGTAATGAGATCACAGAAAGAAAAAAGCAAAAAAAAAAGAAGGCATAAGATGGCTTCTTGGCTCGATCTCGATAAATCAATGGGACGGCGCATGTTAATGGCGTGAAGCCTTGTGATCAATTTGTATCACATACAGGTTCATGTATATAATATGGCCATGGACAATGCTATCTTTATCGTTTCTTCACACATCCAATCTTGTGATTGATTGTTGCATTGATAGCCTATGTACGGGTTGCAATTTAACCATCAAGTAATATGAAGGGACATAACTGGTTGATCATGATCAGCCTACAAAAGTCAGGAAAAGGGCAGCGAGAATTTGCTACTAGAAATTGCGTTAAAAATGCTGATTTGCAGCGAATCTTTTTTACAGCAATTTTAGCGGCTGTTTTTTGTTGCATTTTCCACTCTTCGCTACTTCAAATTCCAGCCATAAGATGCTGGTAATGATGAAGGATTTATTGGTTAATAATTGCTGGAAATTTTCTTGTAAAAGGAAATTCAAGAAACAAGTTAGTTCCCAAATAACAAATGGGATTTGTTCATTGATTTCCTTTTCGTTTGGGTTTCTAAATTAGTATGGAAATTTCCTATAATTATAATATGATTAGAATTAAGATGTTTTCTGAAAATTTTAGAAATTGAAATTGGACAAGGAGTTGTTCAATTAAGTTTTAGAAACTTACTCAATTTTAGTGAGACTAGAATTAAGAAGTAAACCAACTTTGGAAACTTTTCAATTTGATAAGATTAAATTTGGATGGTGTTCAAATACCTTTAGAAAATTTCTAATTTAATAAGATTAAATTAAGAAAGTGATCTAAAGTAAGTATTTGAGATTCTAAAATGGTTTAAAAGAAAATTTCCAAAAATAAGTGAATTAGGAAATTCTAGTTAGACTAGAAATTCTTAATTTTGACTTGGATGGCCATTCGATTGTGAAAAGTTATAATGTATGGAAAATCATTTTAATGAGATTAGAATGTGGTTTCCATAATTTAAAACAAAAGGAATTGGAAAGAAATTTGGAAACTACTTAATATTCCTTAAGAAATTGGATTTCTAAGTAATATAAGTTTCCAAATTAATATTGGTTTCTAAAATGATTTGGAAATTGAATCTACCTTTTATTATGAATAAAATATAGTTTCCAAATCATTAGTATTGCCAAAAAATTCTTCTTGTGTTCAATCTTTCTAGAAATTTAAAAAAAATGAAGGAAAAAGATGCTGTCTGCAATAGCGTCGCTAAAAGTTTTAGCGACAGTTTCTTATGAAGAACTTTTGTCGCTAAAGAAATTTTTCTGTCGCTAAAACTTAATTCCAGAAATTAGAAATTTTCAAATTGAATTTGATTCAATTAATTTTTAAACCTCTTGAATTGAAGCCTTTTGAGATTAAAGGCTTGTGCATATAATGATACATGATTGGAACTAAATAAATATTTATGCTTTCATTTAATATTATATTTTATGAATGCATGATGGATGATTATGGACTAAGGCCAATGTGATTGTGAATGGTTGAATGTATGTATGATTTGGTTTTGATATTTTTGAAATAGGTCCTGCGTGTCCTGCCTTCTCTATATATTCTCAATGTAAATTCTCTTCTCATCTCACTCCCCTTGAATGTAACTCAAGGTTTCTCCCAATATTATGTAATGTACTATATTAGGGATAGGGAGAGAGTGAGGATCTAAAATGTTTAGAATAGATTTACATTTGTAATGTACAAAGGAGATGGAGATGGCATCAATTCCACCATGGTGGACATACAAAAGACGTACAGGGCATGGAGATGTCGCTCGTCCCTTAGTTTGACCATCTAGTTTCCTTTTGGCTCAAGGAAACTAGTATAGGAATAAAGTCCATAATCATCCATGTTTAATTATAGTATGTTTATTTATTTATTTATATTGATGAATGGATATGCATGCTATATATATATTTGATGAGACCAATTTGGAATACCATGTCTAAAATCCCTCTACTCAAATATTAAGTCAAAACTTAAGTTGCCTTCCATTGTTATAGTTAAAATGAAATTATATTCGAGTTAACTTGTTGAGTACACTCAAAGTTGCTCTACCATGAGAAATTTTAACTATGAGATGAGATCTCGGAATAATGGGTATGACTTAACTAAAATTTGTGACTTGTTGAGTACACTCAAGGTCATAAAGTTTTAGAGGCAAAGGTTGGGTAACACATATGATGTGATTTATCAAGAGTTGATTACTCAACTATCTAGAAGTTACAAAAGTTGTAATTGGTAATAAGTACCTACCTATTGAAATTATTTTGATTTGTTGAGCACACTCAAGATCAAAATAACTAAATGGGATTCTAGCCTACTAGGAATTTTTGAAATTCTCGAATCTATATAAAAGGGTTATAGATTTGAATAAAATAGTGGGAGCAAAACCAAATTTGATTTTTATGTCATTTTTACTTGGTTTTGTTTTGCATAAATAGCGATTCTCTTTTATCTTTACTATCTGCTATAGAAATTATGAGTAATTGCATATTATTCTCGATATAATTGGTATTTTTAATTTCTTGGATCGGCAAGTTAAATTGAGAAAAGTTCTCAAGAAAATTTGGCTATATCATTTAAAACCTCAGCACTTCCAATTATGGAAGATGTAATGGAATTAATAAAAATTGCTTACAATAAGTAAGGGGAGATGATGATAGTATGTCAAAGATGCTTCCTAAATCTCCTTTACTAGATAAGATTTCAATTTCTTTCACCATGATTATACATCTCAAGAGTTGAATGATGAATAATCAAGGTATAAGATGTATGAAATCCTTGAGCAATAATTCTATTACAAGATGACAAAAATATCTCTAATTAAATGTTAATTTATTAGAGAGCGATTGACTATATTGAGAAATTTAGATCAATCAAAGTTTTGTGCATTATTAGTCAAATGTTGACTAAAAGTAATTACTTATCAAGAGTTGATAAGTTAAGAGTTTTAAAGAACTAGCCTTGTAGTACAAGCTTTCAATGCATGGTTTTAAAATACAACTTTGTGAAAGTTTTATTTTTGAGATTATAATTGAGATTAACTAATGGACTTATTTTAGAACTTAATAAATGTTATTATTTTCTAAAATAAAAGAAAGTCCATTTCTCAATATGATGTTAGATAATTTGAAACCTTCTTAAGCATTTGGAAATTAGTCTTTTGAATGAGAAACAAATTTTTCAAATCGCATAATGATTTGGCTCATTTGATTATGAATCATTTGAGACATATGAGCCTTATTCACTAATAAAAGGCTAATTTGATCTTTTATGAAAAGATTTAATGAATTGTTAGGATCCATACATTATGATGTATGTGGAAGATTAACAATTCATACTAGAGATTATTTCTCATATTTTATCACTTTTGCTAATAACAACTCAAAATGGATATATGTATCTTTAAGGTACTCATCCAAGATTTTGAGAAGTTAAGAGGTTTAAGTATAAAGTAGAGAAACAATCTGGTCAAGTACTAGGACACCTAAATATGATCAAGGTGAAGAATACTTGAGCCATGGTAAGGTATTGGAACACCATGATTTCATCAAGGTGAAGAATACTTAATCTAAGGGTTTCAAAATTAACTAAAGGAGAATGAGATTCTCAAGTAAAATAATTTTTCTAGTTATCTCAATTATTGTTGAGTAATCTAGATAAAGAATTATATCTCATGAGATGAGATGTCCCATGCAAGTTTTCCAAAATGGTTTTGGGGTTTTGTCCTACATAAAATTGTCTCCTGTACACTAAATCTTGTTCCATAAATATATTTGTTCAAAGTGTGCCATATGAGATATGAAATGTTAAGGAATCCAAATTTTATGAAAGTTTGGATTGTGCTACTTATGAAGTGAGCATCCATAATCGGATAAAGTGGAGGTAAGATCCAATTAAAACCTTTTGTGATGTATTCTTGAGAATTAAAGGAAAAGGAAAAGAGGGCCAAAAGGAAGAAGAGCAAATCGGTTCTTCTTATTTCATTTGGTTTAAATTTTTCCTTAGCACGTATGCTAGAATTTTCTTATCTGCTCCAAGAATTTTATAATTCTATCATCTTCAAGAATAAAAGTGTTTTAGTTCTAAAACTACTATTTTCTAGATATATGATTTATTCTAGATAAAGTAGTGGGAGAAAGATGGAACTTAAAACTTGAAATAGTTTCAAGTATCACAAAAGCAAGTTGAACAAAAATGCAAAGAATTGGGGCTTGCATTTCATGATGATGAGGCACAGCGAAAGCTCCTAAAATAAGGGTTTCATAAATCTTAGAAATATAGATTTCTTACAGAAAATCATGATATTTGATCATGCATTTTTAAATGATTTATGAATACTTTTATAATTTATAGAGATGGTTGAGACCCATGAATCTAAAATGGATTCCATATTTGATGAAAGGTATTGACCTTAGTCAATTCACCTAAAGGTTTAAAAACCTTTTAGCTGCAAAAGAGTCTCTAGAGTAAAGACTAATATGGAAGGTAAAGTGTTACCTATAGAGTTTGGTTGGTAGAGTGGTCACTTTTAAAGATAAGCAATTATCTTTAAAGAAACCTTCTCACTAATCAATATGCTTAAATTCATTTAGATTTACTTGCTTGTTTTAACTATGAGTTAGGGTATTGCAAATAGATGCTAAAACCATTTTTCTTAAATGGAAACAACCAATAATTGTGTATGTGACACAATTTAAAGGTTTTACATCTAGTGTGCCAATAAAGCAAATCTCTAAAAGTGGTATCATCCATTTTGATGAAATAATCAAAGAGTTTGATTTTATCAAAAGTATGGATAGCCTTGTGCTTATATTTGATTTAGTGGGAGCTATTGTTGGTTTCATGCATCATATATAATTGATATATGATACATTGAAATGGTTTACCTATATTTCAAAATTATAGGTATAGCTATCCAAGACTTTCTTCATGATATAAAGGAGTGGCAATCATCCTTAGAGTAAATGTCTATATTGATAGGTATGATTGCTTAAGTTTTTAAGTACTTAGATGAGATGTTAAAATGTTTAGCATGGAATAATCTAAGAAGGGGTCTTATCTATATTATATAGAATAATCTTTTCATTGTACTAAACTCATTGTCTCCTTTGGTCCATGAAAGTTTAAAATTGAAAGTTTGAGAATGTACTTGTAAACTTTCCTACAGAAATGATTTGTAAGTAATTATGCGTATATTCATAATGTCAGTGCTATGTGTTGAAAGAGTTTCAAGTGAAACACAACTAAATTTCTACAATTAAACCTTAACAAATGCTACTTGAGAAGTGGCAAAAGGAAACATGTGAATCTACAAGTTCAAATTTGAGTTTGAATTGGTTCATTCTATTGGAAGTCCTTCAACTTATGTTGAGACTATAATAGAATTTGTCCTAACAAAGGAACCAAAGTCTCATCATAGATCCACATATTTGTTAAGGTAGTTTCACATGATTTGATGAAATCATTGATGGGAATTAAAAGTGAAGATTAAAAGTAGTACCCATGGATTACAACATAGTTGATCCGTTCACTAAATCTTATCTTAAAGAAAACATGATAGTCATGTTTGCTCATTTGTTTTTTTAACTTGTGAGTGATTGGCTTTAGTGCAAGTGGGAGATTGTTAGTGAATATGCCCTAAAGTCAATCAACTTCTAGGGTTTATTATATACTTTGACTATTTATGTAATAATAAATGACATCTTTATCATATTGATTGCTTATATTTTCATATAAGTATGATAAAACCCTTAGAATAAACCTAATCGATGAAATCATAAGAGTTATGATGGTGAGGTTCATTTGATTATAAATAAGGTTTATTCTTAAATATCTCTAGTCATAGTATTAACAAGAAAGGGTATTGTTACTACGGTTAGACTAGCATATACTATGCCGCTTCTATATGAGAAGTAGTAGACCTCATCTACTATGGTGTGTGGACACCTAAGCAAGTATATGGGTGCTTGATGGTATGATCAAGTTCACTAGATTGATCCATATAGGGACATCCTTTAAGTGCCAAAGGATTAATATCTAAGTGACGTTTATGTAAATGATTCTTAGACTTAAGGTTATTATGATATCTTGAATATGGATAGTTATACTTTCTTTGTTATATGATTGCTCCTGTAAAAGGGAATGCTCACATCATTAGCAAATGGGTGTATCTTTGAAGTATGGAAAGATGGTGAATAACCTATAAGGATTTACCGCCTCTTATGTAAGAGGAGTTATCTCGTGTTTGGCCACTTGTAGAAGTATAACCGAAATCTTAGCTAAGTGGGAAAGTCTTAGAAAGTGTTTCTAAGAACTTCTTCATTGGAGTTATATTTTGGTACAAGAGAAAAGAGCATTAATCACACAATGGAATAGGCACAACTTATTCCAAGATTAATGTGAGATAAGTGTGGTAAAAGGATATTAGTTACATTATAAACGTTTACTGAAAGGTGAAGTCATCCACTTGACTTTTCTCATTACTTGGGTGGTCATGATGTATTGCTAGATACCAATTTTGATCTATAAGTATGAGTTGATTGATTAGTGGAATCAGTGATAAATTAAAAGGAATTTTAATTTATCTAGTTCTTATTTATTAAAAATGTATAGCTCATACTTATTGCCAACGTATATGAGAACCTAATGGGTCACACACATTAAGAACTTTCTTAACTAGATTAAATGAATTTCAAGTGGGACTTGAAAGATTAATTTTATAACTTATAGTTTGATTTGTGAGACAAATTAAACTTGAGGGACTTATGGTGCAAATAAGTTTTAGTCTTCCAAATACAAGAGTTGTATTAGAGTTAGG
The DNA here is from genome assembly GCA_013103745.1 of Gardenia jasminoides. Lineage (NCBI taxonomy): Eukaryota > Viridiplantae > Streptophyta > Magnoliopsida > Gentianales > Rubiaceae > Gardenia > Gardenia jasminoides. The sequence continues at coordinate 45,110,323 of CM023098.1, forward strand.
AAGCTAAATCTTATTGGAAACTGATTTCAGGTTTCCATAAGGATTTGACAACTTATTTGTCTATAAATACTCACTAAGCTTTTGCTAGCAAGGTGATCATCACACAATTTGTCTTGTGAGATTTTTGAGAAAAATCTTGAGAGAAAAAATACCCAAAATTCGTCCAAGAAAATAAGAAAAAAATTGCATCTCTTATTTCTTATCTTGGGATGAATTTTTCTGGTGAAAAATTGGAATTATCTCAATAGACTTGTGTGTGGTTGTCTTGGCAATAGCTAGCACTAATCTAGCTTAAGCTAATTCAACCTTGGAGGTTCTAGTTAAGGAGGTTCTGTGGATCACCATTAGAGGCGGACGCGTATGCGGCTACGTGGATCTCTTTGCCATCCTCTGCATCAAATCTCCACCAAGTTCAAGGAGGTCTTCATGGATTGAGGTAATCTTCTTGAACTATCTCTATGTTACATGGATTTAATCAAAGGACAATCTATTAAAGGAATCAAAAATTTTAAATTTCCGCTGTGTTCATCTTCTTGATTCCTTACAATTAGTTGATCAAGTGAGTAGTTTTCCCTCCTCGTTTGATAAGTAACCTAGTATACACATGAGCGATGGTTTAAGGGAGGAAATTCCCTAGAGATGATTTGCTATAAGTGATCATTGGTTGTAATTGCCTCAGGTGCTCAAGAGGATTACTAGGGGAATTCCGAGATGGACGGGTGAAGGACTTGCCTGCTTGATTGCACTTTTGTGTATGCTTCAACTCCTTTTTCAAATGAAAAATCTTGCTATTGTTTAGAAGGAATGATTTGTTGCAATGATTTGCTAGTATTCATAAGGAAATGATTTACTGTTATTCCGAGAAAAATTGCTTTTACAAGTGAAATGATTCATGATTAATTTGTGAGCATTCCAACTTGTTTTCCATATGAAATGTTTTTACTCTTGCCAATAATCTATGAAATGATTTACTTGCATTTTCCTTGAGTTTGGTGGCCTGAGCGGAGTTATGTGCTACGTCCATATGGGACGAAAGTCGCCACTAGAGATCCGTCTTAGCGCTTGAAATGCTTGTTAGAGCGGAGCCATTGACCACCTCTAGAGATCCGTCTCAACAATTGAAATGTGTACTTGAATGGAGCTATGTGCTACATCCATATAGGACGGGAGCCAACTCTAGAGATCCATCTTAGCACTTGAAATGCTTGTTAGAGCGGAGTTATGTGCTACGTCCATGTGGGATGGGAGCCACCTCTAGAGATCCATCTCAACAATTGAAATGTTTACCTAAGTAGAGCTATGTGCTACGTCCTTGGAGACAGGAGCCACCTCTGGAGATCCAACTCACTCCTTGAAGTGTTTACCTGAGCGGAGCTATGTACTATGTCTTTGGAGACGGGAGCCACGTCTAGAGATCTGACTCACTCCTTGAAATGTTTACTTGAGCGGAGTTATGTGCTACGTCCTTGGAGACGGGAGTCACCTCTAGAGATCTGTCTCACTCCTTGAAATATTTACCTGATCGGAGTTATGTACTACGTCCTTGGAGACGAGAGCCACCTCTAGAGATCCGTCTCACTCCTTGAAGTGTTTATCTGAGCGGAGCTATGTGCTACGTCCTTGGAGACGGGAGCTACCTCTAGACATCTGTTCAGTAATGATGTTTGTGGCACTGTTTCGTTTGAGTAAATTATGTTACATTTCTCTCTTGCTTTTGATACATATAGAAATGCCTATGTGTTATGCATAAGTGAAATGAGTTTCTCCAAAAAGATTTACTCTTGTCTTAGTTAAATGAGATATAATTTATTATCATTCTACGTGAAATGCTTTGCTCATGATTTAAGTTAAATATGAGTATTTTGGAAAAGTGTTTATTATTGCTTGTTTTTATACTTGACCCACAATGTGGATACTTTTGTAAATCTTATTCACTATTAGCTCTTGGAATGAAATGATTGAGTGATTGTTTAATTGCAAAGTTTTATTAAATGAAAATATTATTTTCTATATGCTACATTTGTTAGCTTAGAATCTCACTGAATTCTAACTTACTTGAAAATATTTTATTTTCCCTTCACAGGGCTCGAGATGAAAGAAAGCATGGGTAGTGATCTTTCTTAATGTGACTGACAGGATTATCTCTAGTACTATTTGAAATTTTGGATTGTTGTACTCTTGGGATATTTGGACTAATTGGAAATGTAATTATTATTTTGGAAAGCATGAATTGTAATTATTTGAGATCTGTAATCTGATTGAGGACTTTAATGTCATACTTGAGATCCTTAAAGTAATTCTTGTTGTGAATTGAAGAATGTAAGTTGATTGAGGAACTGTAGTGAGTCCCGATAAGAGTTAGGCAGGCGGTCCACCATGTGACGACCCCACTTCTCCCTAGGGCGAACCCCAGGGTATCAGCGGGCCGCCTGCCCAACTCTCGCCGGAACTCACTACAATCCTCGAATAAATTAAAGTTTGAACTTCAATAGATACAGTCTCAAACCTATTACAATGTCAATCTCAAATATTTACATCAGATACTCCACTAATTTACATTTCCATCTAGTCCAAATACACCAAAAGTCTAGCAATCCATGATTACAAATGGTACAAGAAATAATCCAGCCAATCACACTAAGAAAGATCACAACACATGCTTTCCTTAGTCTTGAGCCCTGTGGGAAAAATAAAATATTTTAGGGTAAGTTAGAAACTCAGTGAATGTCCAGTGAAAACAAGAAAATTCATGTTTTATCAAATTCATGGACACTTGAATTAAATATCATTTTGTAAAACATTTGAGTCTTTAAAAGAATAATGTGTAAGTCGAGAACATGGTCACAAATTCACATTGAAAGTATTTAACAATCTTTTCATTTAAGAGGATACAAGAAACAGTAAGCCCTTAAACAATCGTTCCATAAACACTTAATTTAACAAATAACATGCAGTAAACAATAATTCAATAAACATTTAGTTCAAGTATTGAAAGGATACAGTGTCCTCCGGGAGCAGTTGCAGTCCATCTTGTCGGTCAATCAACCCCCTACTCCTCCTTATAACACCTAGTGGTAATACTTAAGTACACCGTACAGTGCTCTAAGTTACTAACCTACTCAACCGAGTCCGCTTCTGACTTGAATAGGCCGATAACGAAGGGGGAAAGGTCTTGTTCAACCAATGTGTTAAAGTACGCATGGCCTACAGTCATGCACAAATAATACACAAACAGTGGAATAATAAACAGTTGAATAGTATAAAGTGAGTTAGGTCGAGTGTGATAAAGTACACACTCGCCTAAGAACAAATATTTAACGCTCATGAGAACAAGTAACACGAAGTATTAATCACATAAGCATATAATTCACACAACATGCAAGGAACACTCACAAACTCTTCATAAATTATTTCACTTGTAAAAGCATTTTACTTAGAAATAGTGGTAAATCAATTCCTTATAAATACTAGCAAATCATTTCAACAAATCATTCATTTGCAAACAATAGAAAGACTTTTCATTTAAAAAGGGGTTGGAACACTCATCAATTAATCACAGCTGACAATCCAAATTAGGATCTAGTTCAAACTCTTTCCCCACTTCCTATAATCAAGTAAAAGAAGAAATAAGTTTCGCCCCACAAATAGCGAAACTAAACTCAAATAACTTATTCATTTGTTTTATCAAATTTCTTCACAAAATTCCTCTAACTTTGCGCCACACTCTAACTTCTACTGATTTATGTCATTCTGACACTGTCCAACCTTAAATATATCTCTATAATATCTCTACATATGCTCGGTTTCACTTTAAATTCACTATTCACATCTCGGAACAGAAATCAACGCTTAAACTGGTCGAAACCAAATATCGGCAAATAATTCTCGAAAAATTCTCTAAATTGGAAAATAATAGCTTGAAGTATAAATTCACTAATATTTTAATGAATTAACATAATATAAATATTATTATGCATTTTTAAATAAACATAGAATTTTGAGGCCCTCACATCCTTCCCCCCTTAAAAGAATTTTGTCCTCGAAATTCATATTTTGGTTTATACACCATTTTGAATATTTCTTTCGGATCTCCTCTTTAACTCCTCAAGTTGCTTCCTTGATTCCATGATTTTTCCATAAAACTTTAAACAGAGAAACTTACTTGTTTTCTCAAGTCCTTTACATTCTTATCAAGAATCTACACATGATGTTCTTTATATGATAACATCTCATTTACCTCAATTTCTTTCCATTTCCCATGATAATACTCAGTTCATCAACAATGGTTTGAACTCAACTCTTATAAGGAAGTCATTACTTAAGCTCTTCAGATGTGTATTTTTCCCAAAAGATCACTTTATTCCAATTATGTTCCCGCCAGAATTTACCTTCCGTGGATTTTAACCTACAATTAGTACTTCCTCAAAGTTTGCCATACTATCTTCAAGAAACTTTACCCAACATTTCTATTTTAAACTTAATTTGTTTTAAGAAAACAACTGTTCAAGATTCTTCTGGTCTGTATAAACCTCAAATGTTATCCCATATAAATAATATCTCCACCTCAATCATACATGGAAAGTTTTACTATTATTCATTAATGTAATATTTGTCATAATCACTCTAGAGATCAAATTTTCCTTCCATCCACTAAGCATCTCTCAAACTACTTCTCGAATATTCTAATCACTTATCAGCAAAAAAAATAGTATAAACGAACCTCTTATATACATCCAACAATGAAATCCCAGTCCTTGACTTCAAACAAAATCAACATTTGATACCACCAATTGGAACATCAAATACCAATTTCAACAGTCTTACAACAGATACACATTACTACATTAAGTGTTCCTTACACATAGCTTCCAAAAGTTACAATCATAAACCAAAAAATATAATTAACCTCATTACATCACCACAAGTCACAAACTTTAATTATTACAGCAAACTTAGCACAATCTAAGCCCTTAGTTTAGCCTGTCTTTCTGTCGGACTCCACTTCTCTCTTGAGCTTTGGGCACGTAGCCATCCAATGCTTACTACCTCCACATTTGAAACATTTTCCTGCTTTCCTCCAACACCTATCCTCCGTATGATTTAGCTTCCCATAAAAATTGCAACGCACACCAGGAATTAATGCTTGGCTTTCTTGCGGAACACTCCTTGATTGTGCCTTTTCACTTGGTGACCTGCTAGAGAATATCCCTCTAGTCATAGTTTCTCTTGACGCTCCAGGGGTGTTTGCTTCACTTATTTCTTTACTAAACTTGGGAGGTGGAGCATCTACATCCACTGGTTCACGGCTACTACTAGGAGCATTCCTTTTTCTTGCATTGAAAGTCCTCATTTGGGTCTTTGCACTTTCAATTCTTTGGGTTTTCCCAAGCTCATTATGCAAATTTTCTAATACCCCTTCATATTTCGTTTTCACCTCCACATACTTGTTTAGAAACTCGATTTTCTCTGCATATTCTTGTTTCCATCGTTCTTCCCAATATTCGACTAACTTCTCTGGAATTCCACCTCCTTTTTAAGAACCTCTAACTCTTTACGCTCTGCTTCCCAATTTGCCATATTATTACCTCACTCAATTTCAACGAGTACTCCAGTCAGTATTGCTAGCGTCCTACACATTTTAGGCAAGGATCTAATCTTAAATCAAATCACCAATAATCAAAATCCTAACTAGGGAGGGGTTACTAACTTCGTCCAAGAATCTTATGGAGGCCTCAAATTAAAAGAAATAAGTACAAGAATATAGAATAAGCTAAACCATTAGTAAACCAAATTTTAAAGAGAACCAAAGTACTTTATATACACAATTCATAATAATAGAAGTGCCAGGAGTATATTAGATGAGCATGCTTTTAACAAAAGACACACAAAGATCATATCAAGTTCACAAGTACATCTAAACAAAAGTACAGTACTTGAAAAGTTAGTAGATATGCAATTATAGGGATTGAGAACCACTCGAATGGCTTTTCTCACGAAAGGCTACACACAATCCTAACTTCATGCTCAGCTAGTCTATCAAGCTTCAGAAGCGGAAGTCTCTGTGGAAGCACTCTCCGATGGGTCGACTCCAAATACTAGGGATCTACTTCGACCATAGCGGCATCCCCTCCCATATCCTCATCATTTGCCACTGCATTCTCCTCAATTCACTTAGAACTTAATCGAATTTAGGTCTCATTAACACGTAAATATAAATAATAGCTATCTCTTACATTTCTGTCTTAATCTACTAAACTTTCAAATACTTAATAACTCTAATTCTCAGCCAATCATCAAATAATAAAGTCACCCTAGGAGTAACACAATCTAATCCCACAGTCCAGCATCCTACGAAAATGAAACCAAGGATTCTCTATTAAGGGTTTCCTTCCAAGGGTGATTTGTAACTTCATGGAGGAAAATCAATTTTCAATCATCATTTTTTTTTCCTCTCAAGTTTTGGACAAGAAAATGAAGCCAAGCAAGTGTCATTTCTTTTCCCTTTTCCTCTCATAATTTCGTACAAGAAAAATGAAAGATGATGGAAGGTTTGAAAGCTTGGCTATTTATGTTATTTGATCAAAACTTTAACTATTAGTTTGGTAACAAATGTCAAGCTTTCATTATTTGCCTCTAAAATATCTTTGAAACTATGCCAATAAACCCTTCTTTTACATCCAGATATGGTTTACATACTCAAATAAACTTGACTAGATCAATTGAACCCTTGCAAATGTTCATAAAATGATTGAACGGAAGCAAGAAGATATGAAATTATATACATATATAAATTATTTTCCAATTACTAAGAAATAAATTTCATTCAAAGTAGAAGCTTTGAAATACATTTCAAAATCACTTTTAACTTTCGAAGCGGTACATTCTCTTCCTCTCAAGGTTGTTGCCCTAGACTTTCCAATCCATACTAATCGGAGTTAAGACAATTCTCAAAAGTCAATCAAACACTATGAGTCACTCTTATGCCTCGATCACAGTAGTGCCAAACCCTCGATCAAATCAATTCATGTAGGAAACTCTCAATCAGCAATACTCACCATCCATTAAGCGCTAGAAACATTCCAGTCCTACTTTCCACAGGCCAGTATCCTAAACTTTTAGCTTAGAATACACTACAGAGATCTAAAACCTAACCTCTGATACCAACTGTGACGACCCCATTTCTCTCTAGGGCGAACCCAGGGTATCGGCGGGCCGTCTGCCCAACTCTCGCCGAGACTCACTACAATTCTCGAATAAATTAAAGTTTGAACTTTAATAGATACAGTTCTCAGGCCAATTACAATGTCAATCTTAAATATTTATATCAGATACTCCACTAATTTACAGTTCCGTCTAGTCCAAATACACCAAAAGTCCAACAATCCATGATTACAAATGGTACAAGAAATAATCCAGCCAATCACGCTAAGAAAGATCACAACACATGCTTTCCTTCGTCTCGAGCCCTGTGGGAAAAATAAAATATTTTGGAGTGAGTTAGAAGCTTAGTGAATATCCAGTGAAAACAAGAAAATTCATGTTTTATCAAATTGATGGACACTTGAATTAAATATCATTTTGTAAAACATTTGAGTCTTTAAAAGAATAATGTGTAAGTCGAGAACATGGTCACAAATTCACATTGAAAGTATTTAACAATCTTTTCATTTAAGAGGATACAAGAAGCAGTAAGTCCTTAAACAATCGTTCCATAAACACTTAATTTAACAAATAACATGCAGTAAACAATAATTCAGTAAATATTTAGTTCAAGTATTGAAAGGATACAGTGTCCTCCGGGAGCAGTTGCAGTCCGTCTTGTCGGTCAATCAACCTCCTACTCCTGCTTATAACACCTAGTGGTAATAATCGAGTACACCGTACAGTGCCCTAAGTTACCAACCTACGTGACCGAGTCCGCTTCTGGCTCGAATAGGCCGATAACGAAGGGGGAAAGGCCTTGTTCAGCCAATGTGTTAAAGTACTGATACGAACCCTCCCAACGGTTGAGCATGTATTTGTCAACAATGGATCTAGACGAAAATTCAAATTGGATAGTGGAACGATCGACCCCTCTAAACCCCAAGATTATGAACCTTGGACTTAACCTTCACCCACAATCTAATGATTTAGCAAACCAACGTTTTTTGATAAAAGAACGCCACAATCAAGGTAATTACTTGATTGATAAGTTCAAGATTAAATAACTCAAGAAAACTCTCAAGTATTCAAGAAAGTCTCTCTTGGAAAGAGAAAGTGAAAAACTCACAAAAGATTTGATATAACTTGTTATTGAATAATGAAAAGATGTTGGCTATTTATAGCCTACATGACTCGAAAAACCAAGACTAAAAAGGAAACAAAAGTTTGGCCAGCTCTAAAAGCTTTAGGAAACCTAAAACAAGAAATTAGGAAACTAGTTTTAGGCAACTACTAACTAACCTAACTACTAAACAATTGGGAAACAATTCAAAGAGGCATTTGGTCAAGGGGTATCACATTTGGAAACTATTTAACCGATGATTTATTGACCTAACAAATGACTAACAAAAGCAAGGAAAATGGACAGTAATGCCCTTACTTAAGAATCTAAGCAAACGACTAACTAGCATAACTAGATTAGACCGCATTCCTCACATTTCTTTCTCCTGGCACTCGACCAACATTTTCTAAGGAACTTGACTGGGTTAGAATGCATGTTCTGGCTTTTGAACTTGAAACGAACGAGTTTGGGGTATTTGAATTTAGCACAAAGTGAAATATCACTTAGCAAGCATGCGTCGGCCTTCATGCTCACATCATTCCCTCCCCCGTAAAAGCGATTCGTTCTCGAATCGATACCTGGATCAAAAATGAAAAACGAGGAATAAATGATGAGGAAACACATATATTCACCCACTTTACCTAATTGATAACAAGTAGGAAAAGTTTGTACCCCATGCAGCATTAAACGACTCTTAACACAACCTACGAACACACTAAACTCACTAAATGAACACGCATCATGGCTTCTAACACAATAGCTACACGAATTAACTAGAACAGACAACTCATAAGGACTCAATTGTGGACACTCACAAGTAAAACAAATAGGACTCTCACAATGACTCAAATAATTATCAAAATGACCAACAAAACATAAGAAACTAGCACGATCAACAAAATCGAAAGAATTAATCATAGAATGACATTGAAAACTCCCTTTCAAGATAGTAGACAGAATTGCTAAGGTATTGTGCTTCTCCATTGCAGATTGGTAAAAATATGCAATTCCACAAAAGATCTTCACTTCTTCAACAGGCTTAGGAATGGTGCATGTCATAAGAATCTTCATTTCACCTTGCTTAACCTGCATAAAGCCATAAACACTAAACAAAGCAAAGTTAAGATCATTAGGAAAACAATAATCCCTTTCACGCTCATTTATTTTTCCACTCACAATCAACTCACATGCGCTCTTGTTTTCTTTTTCCTCACTCAACTCACTCTTTTTTTATCCTCACTACCCTCGGAGTTTACATTTTCACATTTCTCTAGGGGTGGGCACGAGTTGGGTACCCGCCCCTAATTGAATTTGGCTGACCCGACCCTAACCTATCGAGTCAACAAATTTTCGACCCTAACTTGCCCCGCATAAAACGGGTCAGGATATAGGGTACCCGACCCTAACTTTCAATTTCTTGTTAGTAAATGACCACATTTTATTAAAAATTTAACAGTTTAAAACCAATCCATTTCAACAATCCAATATCCAACACATTTCATCAAAGATTTAACAATCCAAAATCAACACATTTCAAAGTCCACACATTAATATTCTATCACACATTTCATCAGACAATCAAACTAGTTTCTCAACTCTCAAGTATCCAATACAAATTAAAGTTACAATATCTAATAGACAAAATAAAGTTTCATTACACTTTTGAATACAACTTAAACTGAAAAGTTTTGATTGTAAGAGCTTAATTACAGAGAAAAAATCAAACAACCACACCAACCCAATATATACTACCACTACTACTAGTCTATAAAAATGAATCGCTAATATGATAATTTAAAAAAATAAAAATGTCCCTAAAACTAATAGTAAAAACAAAATTCTGAGCTAACCCCCAACAAAATTTCAATCTAAAAATGGCCAACTTAGAGCATTAGGTTGAATCAAAAGCTTGAAAATAAATGAGAGATAGTAGAGGATAAATTACCTCAGAGTAGCTTTTTCTTGTTACACTTGATAGAAAAGTTGAAGAAAGAGGAGGACAGTAAGTTGAACTTTTGTTAAAATTTCAACGGCGGTCGCCAGTCGATGTTTTGGAGAGAAAAAGGTGGAGATTTGGATGGAGGCAGAGTGAAGATAAGAATCGAATGTACTACTATTGTTTGGGTGTTCAATTAGGGTTAAAACTTAAAACATATTAAATTATATATTAATCCCTAATTTTTAAAATATTTATACAATATACCACAAGATTGGTGCCGCTTGAGGTTTTACTGATACCCGATATTTTAAGGTACCCTAATATGATCCGATGAGATAAATCGGATCGGTATCCAAATTTCAGATCGGGTTGGGTGGGTGAGCGTGCTGCGGGTTTTCTGGTGCAGATTTTTGCCTACCCTACATTCCTCGCATACATAATTACCCCTTCCCGACTAACTTTGACTAGTGGCTAGTGTAGTAGGCGCTCATTCTTTCATTCGGAACGACTTTAAATAGGTATCAATATGTGCTCAAGCCGTCCGTAAAAAGACCTCTTTCTTGGATACTTCATGTGACATCAATTTCTTGCTCATGCTTTTCAAGTGAAACCGCGTTTGGTGAGGAAAAGTCTCCTTTGCCAGCCTCCTCTCGAACTTCTCTTGGATATCCATAGCGGCATGTCTTTGTGGCGACCACCCTCTCCTATGTACCCTAAGGTGATCGATGACCTTTGCCCTTAACTCTCATAGGGACTACTGGGTCCTCAACCATCAAACAACTTACCAAACTAAAACTGCTGAGTACAATACAAATGGAATGATAGTTTACAATCCCAACATCAAATTACAAAACTTTGGATCCATAAGTCTTCCAACCTTACATTCAAAATTTGAATTACAAAACTTGCAACAATCACACTCCAAAGTTCTCAACACATTCAACATAATAAACCCGGGGTTGGCTTCTCCACTAGGGTACCCCACATTAAGGAAAACAAATTTAAAAAAAAGGGTGAGCTAAAAGCCCGTGAGTTCCCAAAAAAAAACATACAAAGCACATATCACATATGATTTTTCACTTCAAATTCATACTGGGATATAAACAAAGAAGGAAAGCCGTAATCACACAAGAGTAGGATTAAGTTCATCCGTGAGCCCAAGGTTGTCATACCAAGGGATTAAATTCATCACAGTAGCCAAGGTTTGTCATACCAAGGGGATTAAGTTCATCACGTAGCCAAGGTTGTCATACCAAGGATTAAGTTCATCCGTGATGTAGCAAGGTTGTCATACCAAGGGATTAAGTTCTCAAGAGCAGGGGAAGGACCGCATACATCCTTTACCGCCCCATTTTGATCAAAAATGTTGTTGGTAGAGGGGAAAGATTTGATTTTTTGAAAAAAAAAGAAAGGAAAGGGGTCATGGGACTACAAAATAGGCGACGGTTTGGACCCAAAAACAAAAGTCTAGAAAGGGTTTTAGAAAAGTTTGGAGTCGCCCACTTGGTATGGAGTTTAGGTGTACCAAGTCACCCAAAAGATTTAATTAATGAAAATAAACAAAGAAAACCCTTTTAGGCGACTCCCAGTCTTTGAAAACTAGAGAAAAGGTTCAGTTAAAAGAAGGAAGGCAAAGATTGATGTTACTCGTCTCTAAGGCACCCTTCTAACCTAGCCAAAGCTAGTTGCAAGATTTAGTTGAAAATTTCCTAATTCTAACTTTAAAATTTATCACATTTGGATGTTGTCTATATGGATGCAAACCCTAGACCTAATGTTGGATCGAGAGGGGCAAAATGTCTCCTTGAGGTGTGATTGGAATTGACCACATTAGTTGTGTCATCCAAGTTTGATCCCTTGAGGAGGTCACGAAGAATGCAAATTATGAGACTCGAACAAACAGAAAAATAGGGTTTTCAAAAGAAGTGCAATCCTTAAAAAAATAAAGGGAAGAGAAATTGGATCATTTGAAAAGATCAATTTTAAATGCAAAGAAGAACTTGAATTTTCAAAAGATGCAATTTTAAGAAAAAAATAGTTTTTTGACTTTGAATTGCAAAACATGAAGAAAGAAACTTGATTTTTAAAGGATAATGCACGTGTATGTCCCAAAGAGGGATAATGCAACATAGCAGTGCGGGGACTAAGTTCAGTGACTTTGAATCTTCCTTTTCATAGAAGGTAATAAAAGCGTGCTAAGGCTAAAAGCCATACAGCTCTTTTCCCTAATTCAAAGGGTAATGCCTTAAATGCACTAATCTAGTAAAAAAAGAAAACTAAATGAGATGTTTACATGGGATGGGAGAATAGTGACATGCAAAATGGGAAAGAAACTCTAAAGTGAAAAGTGTGTGAAATTTGTATCTAATGCATGAGCGGCGTTTAAGGGTCTAGCATTGGACTAGCCCTCAAAGGTTCTCACTAACATTGGATTAGTGAGAAATCGAGAGGAAGGCCACAACTAGCGTTGGACTAGTGTGGTGGCGTCAATATATTTACACAATAAACATGTAGACATGATAATAAAACAAATAAACACATAAAACACATAAACCACATAACACATAGGCATAATATCTAGATGCAAGACCCTAGGAAAAGCAAAGTAAACACATAATCATGCAAGCATGCAAAATAAGCATATAAAACCTAATTATTACATTGGAAACCTAAATACATTCTAAGGGGAAAAATTCGAGATAATAATCTAACTATTACATTTCTAGAATAAATACACTTTTTTGCCAAATTAAACCTATCTATTACAACTTGGCATCCAAGGCCTCAAATGATTTACTCAAAATTAAATGACATAAATAAAGACTAGACATGAATAAAGCAAGGAAAACTTAATAAAAAAAAACATGCAAAGATCATGCAAAACACATAATAAGCACATAATAGGGGAAAGGTTACCATCCCTTGATGTGATGCCTTAGTGAATCCTTAGATGATGGGAATGATTATCTAAGACTCAATGTCAACAAAAGGGATCAAGGTACCAATTTAAGGAAAACCAATCAAAATTCAAAGAAAGGGTATCTAAGCAGATTGCAAGCAAGCAGATAATACTAGGAAATAGGTAAGATTACGGAACAAAGAGCAGGAAATATCAATGAGAATAAAAAACAGAGAGGTTACTGGATGAGAAAGCGGATGGAGCAGCAACAGTCCAGCGTAAGGCAGGCAAAATCAAAGTTGAGAGAGGAAGCGGACGAAGCTTGGACTACATCAGCGTAACCTCAGCGTCTCTTCCATCTCAAAATACGGAAGATTGCTTCAGTTTTTGAACAATAACACAAGCGAAATATTGAGGCAAGGGGATCCATTCAAAGCATCAAACATCATCATTCAGATCAAGCTAAACCCACAAAGATCAAATCATAAGCATTAACATCATCAAATGGACGACAAGGGGAAGGAAAAGAAGCGTCTGGCTAGAAGCGAGGTTATTACACGCGGGCTGCGTAACAAACCAGCGTTTCTTCACATCTTCAAGTATTCAGCAGAAATGGCGCGGGCGTTGCTGCGAAGTAGTCCGCAAAGAGGTCAGCGTTTCTTCACAACTTCAAACATTCAAGAGGAAGCCGGACCGTTGCGTCATCACATAGTAGTCAGCGTTTCTTCACATCTTCAAAGCGTGAAGAACATTTTTCCAATCTTCTATGACATCATCAGCGAAGCATCAAGCGTCGATTTTAAGCGTAAAACAAATCTACTAGCCTTACCAAGGCTTTATAAACACAACATGCTCATATAACGGTGATAATCATCATCAAATATCCCAAACTAAAGAAAAACTATTCAAGACCTTGGTTCCACCAAAGGTCCAAATCTCAGAATAATTTCACGATCAAAAAGCGGTAAATAGAGTAGAAGGATGTTGAATCGGGCTTTGAATCTAAACAAGAGAAGAGAGAAATTCAAGAATAATCTCCTCAAGTGTGAAACCCTAGCTTTTCTTTTTCTTCTTTCTTTTTTTTTTTCTCTCAATTCCCCAGCCGTTTTCTTCTGCTTTTTTCTCTCTCAAAGCTCTCCTAATTGCCTCCTTTTCTCTCAGATTTCCAACCTCGTTAAACCCTAATCTAGGCTATTTATAGCCACCAAACCTAGAACTAAGGGTTTTGATGTTCTTGGGATGAGGTGAGCTAATTTTGAACGTTAGATGAGTTGTTAGGGGTTAGGGGTGAGTTGGGAATGTTTAAATAGGTTTCTTATCGTTCAAGCATCGGAAATTACAGTTGGAAAAGGATGATCAAGTTACGGAAGAATCAGCGTCATTTTTTTAAACTTCGATCAAGATATATATCTGGGACTAGTTCAGCGTGACTATCAATGCGTAGTCTGCGTTTTGAATTTCTCTTTCTTTTTTTTTTTAAGAAAAACCTACAAAATGAGGAAAATGTGTTAGAAATATTCAAAATAAATAACTAAACATTAATAGATAAAACATGGGAAAACAAATGAAATAGTCAAAATTTGGTGTCTCTGACTTGCCCCTCTTTGTCGAGTTTGAAGAAACTCTAGACAAACGTGCCTAAATACTTACACAGTTTTATTTGGTTGTATCGAGACCACAAGAATGTTAATTTTGCCAAATTTCAAACTAAACAAACATAATGTGACCGAACTCGTGTAGGAGTTGCCTCATTATCTCGACATGAGAATCAGGTCAAGCGTGGTTCAACAAATGAACTATAAGAAATGAATCACTGAAACTTGTAAAATTCAAAAGGGGAGATAGGTGAAGGGTGCCCGGCCGGAGTGAGACTCCCAGTGAGAATTTTTAAATTTGAAGAAGGGATAGAAGGGGTGAGAGATTCCTGTGAGAATTTAAATTTGAAGAAGGGAGGAAGGGTGCCAGAACTCAGCCAATTTAATTTGAAGAATGGGGATGGGAGGAGGCAGGACTATGAGAATTTAAATTTGAAGAAAGATAGAGGGTGCCAGGTTAGAGACCTCCTGAAATTTGAATTTGAAGAAGGGGAGGGAGGTGCTGAGGCTGAAACTCACATAGAAATTCTGAAGAAGAATAGGGATAGGAGAATTACCAATGAGAGGCTGAGACCTACCAAATGTGAAATTAAATTGGTGAAGAAGGGGATAGAATGGGCAGAGGCTGAACCTCAATGCAATTAAATGAAATATCGGAGGAGTGGGAAGAACTCCTGAACAAAATTCTAAGTGAAGAAAGGGGATAGAAGGGTGTGGAGGCTGAGACTGCAATATGGTGAAGAAGGGATAGAAGGGGGGTGAGGAGAGCTATGAAATTTGAAAACAGGGGATAGAGGTCACTGGAGGAGGTCAGTGCACAATAACAATAATGAGAGAGGAACTGGGAATTAAAGGACCCAGAGGCAGCCTGAGCTGATAAAAATTTAAAGTGAGCGAGGAGATAGAGGGTCGAGCTGGCGAGGAGATAGAAGGAGTGAGCACAGCGGCAACTAGAAATTAAAACCAAATTTAGACTATTAGGGATTGGGAGAATGACTAGAATGGGAAAATGTAGATATGCTATTGATGGGATTGGACCCAAGCACGAATGACTAAAATATACTCTTGTGGGATTGGACGAACTGAATGACTAAACATATTGATTAGGTGGGATTGGACAAGCTGAATGACTAAAATATACTCTTGTTGGGATTGGACAGAAACGAATGATTAAACATCTGATTGATTGGGATTGGACCCGAGCTTGAATACTAAATATCTATTGATTGGGATTGGACCCAGCACGAATGACTAAACATCTATTCGGTGGGATTGGACGAGCAGAATGACTAAACATTGGGATTGGACCCAAACCTAAATGACTAGATGGAAAAATGTAAAAATAAATCTTTGGATTGCGGACTTTGAAAAATAAAACACAAGTTGTTCAAACATGATAAATGTAAAATGCAAGTAATGATGCACTTTCGAGAAATGGTGCCATTCGATTTTGATTTTTCTTGACTTGAAAAGTAAGTGATTGATAGGAACAATGACTTTTTTTTCTTTTTCTTTTTTTTTCTTTTCTTTTTTTTTCTTTTCTTTTCTTTCTTTTTTTTTTTCTTTTTTTTCAAAATTGATGGATTTTGGAAAGTTGAAGATGTATGCTTGAAACCCTTCCTCTGCGGTTGGAACAAATCCACATATGTTGCCATCGTCTTGATACGCAAATCTTTTCGCGGCAAAAATTAATTTTGAATGCATTATCAAAATTGGAGTACTTCTCTCAAAACAAAATTACCCAGTGTCAGCTGAATCGTTAACCTAGAAGTCATGAAATATTAACCAATTAGTCCATGGCAATTCAAATCCTCTCTTTCTTCTCTCTTTTTTTCTTTTTTTTTCTTTTTTTTTTAATCATAAAGTGTAAAAAAAAAAACTCTTGTGATCACAGCTGTTGGCCATTGAATGACTAAAACGTATGAGAATCATGCAATAAAACACATTCATGAGATACTTATGCTTATGAAACATTGCTTGTTTTCAAGTGATAGGAAATATTCATCAAAACAAGTTATAGGATTGAAATAAACCATGTGATCTTGGAAATCCAAATCCTCATAAACTAGGCAAAACATTATTATGCAATTATTCAACTTGCATCAAGTACTCATAATGTCAAGTAAAAGAAAGACAATTATACCTCAATTTTAACAATTCAAGCTTGATTTCTCACTTTCACCAAATTTTACAATCAAACGACTCATATAGTCAATTCAAGCTTGCCTTTTCCATATTTTCTCAATTTTCTGATAAAAGGATTTCTTGAAACACATCCTCTTATTCAAATTGCAATAATGTCTTTTGACGCGAAAATCAACACTTTTAGGTGAAGACTCCCGGTTACTCGACATATGCCTTCTTGCTCAAATAATAAAAATGTCTTTTGACGCGAAAATCAACACTTTTAGGTGGAGATCCCCGATTACTCAACATTTTACTTTTTCAAACTGCTTTGCATACCTCATAATTCAAGCACCGTTTTACTTACGCAAGTTAACATTTGTAGATGCTAAACCTCGGTTACTTAGTACTAGAATCATTGGGTAGAACTTTGGTTCTCACTTTCTTGCTTTTTTTTTCTTTCTTTTCTTTTCCTATTTTTTTTATCTGAAAGGATCATTTGCCAACAATATCAATCATTTTCTTGTAAAATCAATAAAGAAGAAATCTCATTTAATAGGAAAAAAAAATTGAGCGGGGCATAATTTTCCCCATTTACAAAACATACTTTCTAAAATGCCAATGTCTTAATCACATAACAATTATTTCGGTAAGATGGAAAAGGATCTTCGCATCACCAGGGCTTTTATTTGAAGGATGAAAGCAATTTGCAATCAAATTGGACATTTGCACCCTTTTTGAATCAAATTTTGAAAACAAATCAGTTTGTGAGGCAAATGTGCAAATTTTTTTCAAACATAAATAAGCACATGAGAGCCAAATTTAAACAAATATACATTCGATGCAAAGCAAATGAATCAAAGTGTTTCTAACGATTAAACCTATGTCTAAAAAAACGAACACAAAATCAAACACAAAAGAGAAATAAAACAAGAATGGAATGAGCGCAAATCGAGATGGGTCTATCGACCCCCCTCAACTCCACCATCGCCTCGTGTGGTCTCGGGACAGCTTTCAGGAGGCGGAATGTGAAGCATACGCCACATTTGAAGAAAGGAATTTGAAAAGAGCGTGGGTTATAACACCTAGTAGTGTCGCATGAAAACCCGTTTCCCAAATTTTCGAAAGAGCACTTGTCCTTCCTCAATTTTGCAATTAATCAATTTTCAAAATGATTTAATCATATAGTCTAGACATGACTCAAAATGAATGGTCTCTCGACTTGACCGATCGGTCCTTGTCAAAAGCCACCTTCTGCGCAAAAGAAAAGAAATGGTGAAAAAGTAATAATAAGCGCCGCCATACCGTTCTACCTTTTATCTCAAGTAGCCCGTAAACATGAGTTCTTGGGCGTCGATGGCGGTGTCAACTGAATTCCTTTTGTTTTACGGTCTGGTCACGATACATGCGTTCAGCATACGAACCCATATCACTACCTTCATGGTAAACTAAGAGGATTGTCCTTTGATAAGTGCCTTTTGATGAAAATATGTGCAAAATTTGTGTGCAAAGAAAAATTTTATTTTAAAATGATATCATGACCATAGAATGAATACTAAACATGACATTTAAATCAATAAAAAACAAATGCCAAAGAAAACAAAAAGCGTCGCACTTGACCCTTTGGATATCATCTCCTTGGAATTCTTGACGTGACAGGGAGTGCTTGATATAAGGTAAATCGATAGCGTAGTCATCCGGCTTCCTTGTCCCATGAACTTTCCTTTACCTTGCACTATTGCTTTTCAAAACTTGCCTTAGTACCCTTTCAGTTACCTTTGGGAAGTTGGTGATAAGGTAAAAATAGATGGGAATTTAACTCAATTTAGATCAATTTAAACATGATTATTAAAATGGTGGCATCGATTGAGACAATCCGACAAAATTGGAGGAGGAATGTATTTACATCATTGCCTTTTGATTGAGAAAGTTCTTTTCAGAAATTTTGTACAAAAGGTGGAGTCTATAACACTAGGCTTTGCAGGGGTTAAGTGTGGTGTAGAGGCAAGTTTAAAACTTAGATACAAAAATTTTTTTTTAAAATAAAATTTTGATTTTGTCATTTGATTCCCTCGGGGTTTTGCTAAACAATTGCTTGTTCTTTTATAGGCTCAAATAAGAAAGTTGGGGTTGGAGTGTTTAAATGAAAGGAAAAGAATGTTGGCTTTTCGGACCACCTTTTTGCCATTTCTAAAGAAAACTTTGCTCAATCATATGAAAAATCTTTTACATGTTTGAATTGATTGGTTGAAAAAATCATCCGTCCATCTCCATGAGAACCAATGCTCCTCCAGGTAGCACCTTTTGAATAATGTACAGCGGCCCTTGCCAATTGGGCAATTTCCTTAGCCTCTTCTTGTATGAAAGGATTCGTTTCAAAACCTTGTCCCCGAGCTTGAACATCACGAGGCTTGATTTTCTTGTTATAAAGCTCGAGCCATTCTGCTGGTAACATTGCCCATGACAAATGGCATTCAATCTCCTTTCATCGATCAAGGCAGGTTGCGATGTTGCTTGGTCCATTCGGCTTCTTCCAATTGAGCTTCCATTAGAATCGCAAAGATGGGATTTCAACTTCAGCGGTATACCGCTTCATCCCATACATGAGAGAGTAAGGTGTTGCCCGGTAGAAATCTTGATTGCAATTCTCCATGCCAAAAGGGTAGTTTCTCATGCCAATCTAGGTGTGTTTTGATCATCTTGCAAATGATGATATCAAGTTCATGAGATATCAAATTTTTAGATATCAAATTCCCAAAGGATGATGTCCAAGGGTCAAAGGTTTTATTCATGATCATTGGGGAGCAAATAAAATAAATGTGCGAAAATAAAATGAGTGGACCATGGCGAAGGACAAAGGAGAAATTTCATTTCATTTGGCAAAAAGCGAGATATGAGATAATACCATGGAAGCATAATTTAAACAAACAAGCAAAAGGTGAAATAACAAGTGCATTGTTTTTGAAGAAATGATTGACATTAAAACATGATTCATTTTCAAGGACAACCTCAGTTTACCAAAACCTCTCTACGGCGAGGCGGACAATCGGTATCCCAATTTTGTATGGCTTGCAGGGAATCAAATAAAACTCCACGTTCTCATTGGGATGGGCATCAAGGTAACCCAGATAAGCGGTTGAGATAACCTTGTCTATATCATCATCGAGACCTTTCCTTAAATGATCCACCACCATCCTCATCTTCTTCTTTAATGAGCGAGCATGGTCAACAATTTCCTCCTCCACCTTGATCATTCCAATGGCGTTTTTTATGTTAGGAAAGGTTTCTATGTTGGTCCTTGCTCATTCTTTCTTTTGAGAACTATATCCCGGCATCCACCATGTCTTGAATTCTATGCTTCAATGCCCAACAATTGTATGTGCCGAATGACCCGGGCTTCAGAATGGTAGCCTTGAGATAGCATGGGGATCATACCCAATAGGGGCCTCGAGGGATCTGATTTGGGAGGGGCAGTAATTTTCCAATGACCTTCAGCTACTCATCTGCAGTTTGGTCAATGGAAGCCAAGTGGTGAAAGTCGAAAGGTTTTCTGATTTTGTATTTCATTATGCTCAAAGAATTTTTGGACAGGATTTTGTGGAGGCGGGTCTAGGAGCATATTCACGGGGGGGGTAGGAGATAGGTTGGGAAGTTGAAAACAAGGTTGGGGTCCAAATGAATAGAGAGGTCGTGTGCGAGAAGGCGGTGTGATAAGCAGATTGATAGGTAGGGATGGGTAAGGTAAGTATGAGCTTGAATTGGTGGGGTGACTCCAGAGCTGCCACGGGCCTAAGAGGTGGAGTTGATCCCACACAAAGACTTCTCCTTCATTCTTTTAAATGGGAGTTTCCTCCCACTTCCATTTGTCCTTGCAATGTTAATTCTTTTTTGAGTGGTCACATTGACAATTTTTTCCAGCTTTAACAAACTCATCATACTCACTCGACTTATTGACAATCGTAGCAAAAGAACTCCCGGTCATTGAAAAATCTCTTCAAAATATGGTGGGTCATGTGTCTTGATGAAAGTACGAACAATCTCTTCTTACGTCATGGGAGGCTCAACTTTAGCGACTAACTTTCTCCAAACGGCATATGACTTGTGATCTTGAGGGTCCTTTGATTCCTTCAATGTTGTTACGTGTCGGTGCCAACTTCGCAATTGAATTCATATGCTTCACGAAAGTTGTTGATAAATCCAACCAAGTTTTGATCTCTTGAGGTTTGGGTTTGAGTACCAATCAAAGCATCTCCTTCTAGGCTCTCGAGGAGCGACGCATAGGCAAGTTCTCATCATCCATTGGTTTACAAAACTTGTGGCAAACATTTTAAGGTGCGTCTTAGGATTCCGGTACCATCATACTTGCTGAACAGGGTCTTGAAACCCATAGGTAGTTGGGCGTCGGAAATGAGCCTGAGATCTTAAAGTAATCAATCCATCATGTCGGTTCAAACCTTGGTTCTTCTTTATAAACTCTTCAAACCTGTCCAATCTCTTCATCAGATCTTTGTAGAGACATGGCAGGCATTTATCTCAGGCTTCCTTGGGAGGCAATGTCCCATACAAGGTTCAGGTGGTATGAAGAGTGAGCTTGGTATGGCCGGGAGGTATGTTCAAAGTGATGCAGGGGTTGAGTATGAGGTTTACCTTTGGTTGGGCTCAGCAAGATGGTCAGGGTGGGTGTATGGAAAAGCGGTGTTGTGGTGAGAAAAGCAATCTCATGAAGGTTAGGAATAGGTGGAACAAGTGGTTTGAATATTGGTGAGAAAGGGTGGATTACTTGTCGGAATGCTAACAAAGTGTTCATGATCATTCACCACTCCTCCTCTGTTGGCCACCAAGCGATCAATTACACGCCTTTGCTTTGACCATCTCGGCTCATCTCATTAAACCTTCCAGGTACTTCATGGCGAGCTCCCAGAGGCGACAAAATCAGGGTGAAGTGACCAAAACATTCCTATCCAGAGCCTTGGTGCGGGAACTCATGCTTACGGGCTGCTTTGAGCTTTTGCTTTTAGAGCGAGGAGTAACTTGATGGGGCTTCTGCGTGCTATTTTAAAAGTACTGAGATGTGGAAAGGAAACACACTTTGGAGCTTATTCAGAAGGGGCTGCGGAGATTTATTTAAAGAAAGAAAAGAAGCGAAGTTAGTGATTGCTTATATAATTGGGATGCATGTCCTAGAGGAGACCCTTTTGTGCAAGAATTGACCTAGCATGAAAAGTGCAATCCTCTGGGGTATGCACCATACAATACTGATGGGTCCGATCACTCTGTCGATAGCGATTAGTGTAAATCGGTCCACGGGTTGACCAAGAATATGCCTGTTTGGGCACCTTATGAGGACAGTTGAATGGATTCATTACTTTAATGATATGTAAAGAGGTTAAAGGTTAATTTAGCATGAAAATGATTATTCTTGGGAAATATGGATCTAGCTCAAATAGATTGGGTAGGGATTGATGGTTTACTCAAAGTGAGGCTAGTTTATTGCTTACCTGTAACTCCACATCTCAATGTTATTTGCAACACACTAGCTCATAAGCCTCCTAAAATCAAGATTTGGCCTTGATAAAATCATTATCTCATCAATGAGAAATTATTTGTGCATTTTTTCAAATTAGTGTCCTTATGCATGGGATTTTACCAACTTTGATAGAATGGCCAAAAAATGATTACTAGAGGTTTATATTCTAGCATGCAAAAGGTCACTCCATATCTTTGGATGCCATCATAGAGGATGGGACCCTACCTTACCTTGATAGCTACCCCTTTGGATGTTAAAACATAAACATGCAAATCTCATTGGATTATATATCCGAGACACAAGGGTGGTTTATTCTAACATGGGATTCCCATGCGGCATTCCCTCATGAAGCATGCATGATGCGGTTTATTAAAACAAGTAAGGTGCGAAATGAAACATGGCCTATAGGGAGCCCCGTTTGAATGCAGGGGTAAGCCTAAAGTGATATGCAATTACAACTTAAATGCAATAAATTCAAACATGTAATAGCCTATCTAGAAGGATGGCTTGTCTTAAAAGTGTCAAGACTCTTATTTTCTAGAGTTTGTGAAATGCAAGAAAGGGAAGACAACAAAGGTTAGTTTAATCATTGATATCACATAACACGTTGGGCAACAAATTGCACAAAAAATAAAAGGGGTGGAATCCACTCTGCGGTGTCTAGTGATCCTTAATAGGGTAAGGTAGACTCTCCCCTAGGCAATTCAACATGGATGCATGAGGTTGAGCTCACTAATGCATCTAGACTTCGATAAAGGTTACGGGGCTCCCAAACCTTGGACCAAAGGCAAAGGTCATCAATCCAAATGCCTCAAGTCGGATTGGTTGGTGATCCCCAGACATTGCTACTGCGTCGTGGGTTACCGCGACCACATGTCCAAGTGGATGCGATCCTAATCCTAATAGGGAAGAGTGGCGTGACAAGCCACTAAAAGTAAAAAAGTAGGGTCAAAGTAAAATACATATGCGTATGAATGTGATTCCCTTTGAGAGGAGGATTCAAACATCAAACATTTTAGAGGCTCTAGGGTAGATGCACACACCCCAAATGCAAAGGCGTTACAAGTAAATAAATAAACAATAATTCATTCATCATAATATGATGTGTGGAGTGATTGCACGGGAAAAACTCTAAAGAGAAAAGAAAAAGAATGCAACCTAAAACATCAAATGTGATATATAAGAAAGTTAGAAAAAGAAATAATCAACTAAATCAAGTGCTTTCGGACCCTCTTAGGAAAATCCCGATGGAGTGCATGGCAAACTGTATTTTCGATCAAAATGTTGTTGGTAGAGGAAAGATTTGATTTTGAAAAAGAAAGGAAAGGGGTCATGGGACTACAAAATCGACGGTTTGGACCCAAAACAAAAGTCTAGAAAGGGTTTTAGAAAAGTTTGGAGTCGATCACTTGGTATGGAGTTTAGGTGTACCAAGTCACCCAAAAGATTTAATTAATGAAAATAAACAAAGAAAACCCTTTTTAGGCGACTCGGGTCTTTGAAAACTAGAGAAAAGGTTGGGGTCACGGTTGAAAGAAGGGAAGGCAAAGATTCGATGTTACTGGGTCTCTAAGGCACCTTCTAACCTAGCCAAAGCTAGTTGCAAGATTTAGTTGAAAATTTCTAATTCTAACTTTAAAATTTATCACATTTGGATGTTGTCTATATGGATGCAAACCTAGACCTAATGTTGGATGAGAGGGGCAAAATGTCTCCTTGAGGTGTGATTGGAATTGATCACATTAGTTGTGTCATCCAAGTTTGATCCCTGAGGAGGTCACGAAAATGCAAAATGAGACTCGAACAAGCAGAAAAATAGGTTTTCAAAATGCAATCTTTAAAAAAATCAAGGGAAGAGAAATTGGATCATTTGAAAAGATCGATTTTAAATGCAAAGAAGAACTTGAATTTTCAAAAGATGCAATTTTAAGAAAAAAATAGTTTTTTGACTTTGAATTGCAAAACATGAAGAAAGAAACTTGATTTTTAAAGGATAATGCACGTGTATGTCCCAAAGAGGGATAATGCAACATAACGGGTGCGGGGGACTAAGTTCGTGACTTTGAATCTTCCTTTTCATAGAAGGTAATAAAAGCGTGCTAAGGCTAAAAAGCCATACTCGCTCTTTTCCCTAATTCAAAGGGTAATGCCTTAAATGCACTAATCTAGTAAAAAAAGAAAACTAAATGAGATGTTTACATACTGGGATGGGAGAATAGTGACATGCAAAATGGGAAAGAAACTCTAAAGTGAAAGTGTGTGAAATTTGTATCTAATGCATGAGCGACGTTTAAGGGTCTAGCATTGGACTAGCCCTCGTCAAAGGTTCTCACTAACATTGGATTGAGTGAGAAATCGAAGGGGGAAGCCACAACTAGCGTTGGACTAGTGTGGTGACGTCAATATATTTACACAATAAACATGTAGACATGATAATAAAGCAAATAAACACATAAAACACATAAACACGTAACACATAGGCATAATATCTAGATGCAAGACCCTAGGAAAGCAAGTAAACACATAATCATGCAAGCATGCAAAATAAGCATATAAAACCTAATTATTACATTGGAAACCTAAATACATTCTAAGGGAAAAATTCGAATAATAATCTAACTATTACATTTTCTAGAATAAATACACTTTTTTTGCCAAATTAAACCTATCTATTACAACTTGGCATCCAAGGCCTCCAAATGATTTACTCAAAATTAAATGACATAAATAAAAGACTAGACATGAATAAAAGCAAGGAAAACTCAATAAAAAAAAAACATGCAAGATCATGCAAAAACACATAATAAGCACATAATGGGAAAGGATTTACCATCCCTTGATGTGATGCCTTAATTGAATCCTTAGATGATGGGAATGATTATCTAAGACTCAATGTCAACAAAGGGATCAAGGTACCAATTTAAGGAAAACCAATCAAAATTCAAAGAAAGGGTATCTAAAGCAGATTCGCAAAGCAAGCAGATAATACTAGGAAATAGAGTAAGATTACGGAACAAAAAGCGAGGAAATATCAACAGAATAAAAAAAGGAGAGGTTGCTGGATGAGAAAGCGGATGGAGCGCATAACACGTCCATGTACAGGCAAAATCAAAGTTGAGAGGAAGCGCGGACGAAGCGGACTCATCCAGCGTAACTCAGCGTCTCTTCCTATCTCAAAACACCGGAAGATTGCTTCCAGTTTTTGAACAATAACAAAGCGAAATATTGAGGCAGGGGATCCATTCAAAGCATCAAACATCATCATTGAGATCAAGCTAAACCCACAAAGATCAAATCATAAGCATTAACATCATCAAATGGGCGACAAGGGGAAGGAAAAGAAGCGTCGTAGAAAGCTTGAGGATTGTTATTGCCGTAACAAGCAGCGTTTCTTCACATCTTCAAGTATTCAAAGCAGAAGCGGGCATTCTGAAGTAGTCCATAAGAGTCAGCGTTTCTTCACAACTTCAAACATTCAAGAGGAAGCGGACCGTTACGCGAAGTCATCAGCAGTAGTCGCGTTTCTTCACATCTTCAAAGCGTGAAGAACATTTTTCCAGAAATTTCTCAGAATCACAACGACATCATCTTGAAGCATCAAGCGTCGATTTTAAGCGTAAAACAAATCTACTAGCCTTACCAGGCTTTATAAACTAACATGCTCATATAACGGCTGATAATCATCATCAAATATCCCAAACTAAAAGAAAAACTATTCAAGACCTTGGTTCCACCAAAAGGTCAAATCTCAGAATAATATTACGATCAAAACGGTAAATAGAGTAGAAGGATGTTACACGAATGGAAGCTTTGAATCTAAACAAGAGAGGGACAGAAATTCCAAGAATAATCTCCTTAAGTGTGAAACCCTAGCTTTTCTTTTCTTCTTTCTTTTCCTTTTTTCTCTCCAATTCCCAGCCGTTTTCTTCTGCTTTTTTCTCTCTCAAAGCTTTCCTAATTGCCTCCTTTTCTCTCAGATTTCCAACCTCGTTAAACCCTAATCTAGGCTATTTATAGCCACCAAACCTAGAACTAAGGGTTTTGATGTTCTTGGGATGAGGTGAGCTAATTTTGAACGTTAGATGAGTTGTTAGGGGTTAGGGGTGAGTTGGGGAATGTTTAAATAGGTTTCTTATCGTTCAAGCATGGAAATTACAGCTGGAAAAGGATGATCCGAGTTACGGAAGAATCCAGCGTCATTTTTTAAGCCGATCAAGTTGCGGACTAGTTACTGCCCTATCCATGCTTGGTCAGCGTTTTTGACTTTTGTCCTTTTTTTTTTTTTTAAGAAAAACCTACAAAAATGAGGAAAATGTGTTAGCATATTCAAAAATAAACAACTAAACATTAATAGATAAAAACATAGGAAAACAAATGAAATAGTCAAAATTTGGTGTCTACAATCACTTCATGCAATTCAAAACAGGAATCATGGCACAAGACAAGAGATTCAAGTATACTCATAATATCAGGAAAACACTTTTGCAAGTAGTACTATTCAAATGGGAGTAAATGCGATAAAGTACACACTACTCCATTTGATGGATCAAAACCTATCTTTCATGTTAATTCACATTTCAAGTTAAATACATTTCAAGTCCGACCAAGTCCGCACTTGAGAGTGTCTTTACCAGAAATCATTTCAATAGTAAATTATTTCACTTATAAACACTAATAAATCATTTAGCAAGCACGAGTAAATTATTCTCTCTGAAATCACTAGTAAAGCCGTTCATTTGTAAATAGTTTGAAACATAGTCTGAAATACTCACAAAAGTAGGAAAACATTTCATTGGTAAAGAATAGTAGTAAAACATTTCCTTTGAAAACAAGTTAGAACTAGTTTGAAAACAGGTTAGAACACTCACACATGTGAGACATTGCAAAAACCCTTTCACAATTTCTTTTATTTACGATAGGGGTAAGTGTGATAAAATACACTACCCCATTAGAGAGTTCGAGAACTAGCTTTCACTTCAAAATCACTTCACTAAATACCATTGCGATCATTTTCACATAATCATATAACAAGTATGGAAACTCACCAAAGTAATAAGGCTCAGCCTCTACGTATGGTTCACAATCACCGCGTTGCACATTCCCTAAAATAATTTAAAACAGTCAATGAGATTCAATTCATTCATTTTCATTCACTAACGCAGTTCACTTTCATTTTTTTGTTTCAAACGGCAATTTTTCAAAACTTTCTCGAGGAAAAGCTTTCATTTCACATAACTCAATGCTCCAAATAGATTCCCTTGGAAAATCACTTTATCATTTCAAAAGAAAACATCTCACCGATATACCCATTGGCACTACAAGCACAATCTCTTTCACAAAACATTTAAGTGAGGTCTCATACCTCGAAATCACTTTTTACACGATACGTTCGACATTCACTTTTGGCTAAAACTTTCATATTAACATAAAACACTTCATATCAAGCCATTATATTCAAAAATCCCCAGAATTTGGCCAAAATATAGTGAAACCCTCAAATTCTTTCAAATGCCACTTTTCACTCAAATTTCATGAAAACTTCACTTTTAACCCTTCACATTTTAAACATTCCCTCACACACACATATACTCACAATTTGAACAATATACATGTTTTCTTAAAAGAAACTCTTCAAGAACATTCACAACACTTCAAAATCAAACATTAAAATCACCAAGTATGGGTTTGGCCATAACATACATTTTCCTTCAACTTTTCAACAACTAAAAACCCTAATTTCTAACCATATCAAGGCAAGTTCACAATTAACAATCAAATTCCCAATAGGCCACCTCAAGTCCGCTACCTATAGGCCACCTCAAGTCCGCTACCTAGGTTGGGATTTCAAGAGCCCAACTTTATCTTTTCAGATGAGATCATTTTTATCAATATCAACCACAGATCTACACTATTCAACACTTATAAAGCTAGATCTACGAGTTTCGAGGTTTATACCTCCGGATCTATCAAGATCCAACAAGATCTGCCAAGATCCAACGAGATCTCTCGAGCTCTTCTTCAAGAAAGTTGCTTACAAGCTTGATGACTTCACACCGGCAAATTTTCGCCAAAACCTCACACCGGCAAATTTTCGTATAAAATTCTCTAAATTGAGAAATAATCACTTTAAACATATATTCACTCATATTTCAATTAATAAACACAATATAAATAATTTTATGCATTTTTAAAATAATTCTGAATTTTGAGGCCCTCACATGTGCAACTTCATACAATTCCATATGGTCAGTCACTTCAAGACGTCTAGCTATTTGATCATTTAATCCCTCCAAAAAGTGATCAATGACAAATGAATCTTCTACAATTTTGGCTTGATTGATAATGGACCTCATTTCTTTGTAGTATGCTTTCACCGATTTGGTGCCTTGACGAAGAGCATAGAATTTCTTCAACAACTCCTTTAGAGGATTGTGCCTCATAGTGATAAAATCTGCAAAGAAAGGTTAGGAAAACACAAATAATAGTCTCACACACTCCCTTAGTGTATGCACTCAAATTCCACTCTAGTAATCTCACCAACTCTTTCAAGTCCTTGTTCACAATCCTTGAGACAATATGAATTGGCTCACGGTTGCTCAAGAAGACTAATCAATTCAATCCGGTTGGCATGTGACAATGTATGAGAATTTGAAGGCACAAATAAAACTTTGACTCGGGAGAGACTCTTGAGGACACTTGACTCAAGAAAGGCAAGACTAATGACTCACAGAATGGACAAATAAGACTAGAAAAGAAGGCACAGGTAGCTGAAATTAAGGAAATAAAGATACGGTAGAAATTTGGAAACCTAGAACTCTACCCAAAGGACAAAACTGAAAATTTAGAAATCTAATCCAATTGACCTTGGAATTCAATGATAAATATAGAAAATCTGATTTAACCCCCTTTTCAAGTAAAGTTGGGATTTGGAATATTTCCTAAACTTCCCAATTCACATAAGAAATTAATTTTCAGATTTGAACAAATTAGGAAAGTAATCCTTGTTAAGAATGGAATTTGTTTGCTAGGCTGTTTCCTTTTCTTTTTTTTTTGAAACACAAGCTGCGCTCTTTCTTTTTTTTTTCTTTTTTTTTGGCATCTTTGAATAAAAAACAATCCAACAAGAATTCAAGAACAAGAACTTAGGTTTACAACCAACAATTCCAAGAACTTCAAGATATTATGGATTCTAGCCCAAGACTGGACAACAACAAGAACACAAGGTAAACAAGACAAAATTTTTTTTTTCGGAAGAACAGTAATTCTACTACAGTTGTGATGAACAGTACGTCTACAGTACTGCTACAGTACCGAATTAACAGTGCTCCGATTTTTTTTTTTTCAAAACAAAAACACAAAACAGACAAGGAACAAGAATATGGATTCAATCATGAAACGACGCAACAGGAACCATAGAAACAACTAGAAACGACAAACACGAATACGGTAGTTCAAACCCTAAAGATGGGATTTTTTTTTTAAGGCTAGGGTTTGGTAGAACAACAAAGATGAAAACAAGAAAAATAAAAGGAAATTAACCTGAACAGCCTGTATCAAGAGCTGAACCTTTGATACCAACTGATGCGAACCCTCCCAACGGTTGAGCGTGTATTTGTCAACAATGGATCTAGATAAAAATTCAAGTTGGATAGCGGAACGATCGACCCCTCTAAACCCCGAGATTATAAACCTTGGACTTAACCTTCACCCACAATCTAACAATTTAGCGAACCAATATCTTTTGGTAGAAGAACGCCACAATTAAGGTGATTACTTGATTGATAAGTTCAAGATTGAATAACTCAAGAAAACTCTCAAGTATTCAAGAAAGGCTCTCTTGGAAAGAGGAAGTGACAAACTCACAAAAGATTTGATATAACTTGTTATTGAATAATGAAAAGATGTTGGCTATTTATAGCCTACATAACTCGAAAAACCAAGACTAAAAAGGAAACATAAGTTTGGCCAGCTCTACAAGCTTTAGGAAACCTAAAACAAGCGATTAGGAAACTAGTTTTAGACAACTACTAACTAACCTAACTACTAAACAATTGGGAAACAATTCAAAGAGGCATTCGGTCAAGGGGTATCACATTTGAAAACTACTTAACCGATGCTTTATTGGCCTAACAAATGACTAACAAAAGCAAGGAAAATGGATAGTAATGCCCTTGCTTAAGAATCTAAGCAAATGACTAACTAGCATAACTAGATTAGATAGCATTCCTCGCGTTTCTTCCTCCTGGCACTTGACCAACATTTTCCAAGGAACTTGACAGGGTTAGAATGCATGTTCTGGCCTTTGAACTTGGAACGAACGAGTTTGGGGTATTTGAATTTAACACAAAGTGAAATATCACTTAGCAAGCATGTGTCGGCCTTCATGCTCACATCAAGTACACATGGCCTACAATCATGCACAAATAATATACAAACAGTGGAATAATAAACAGTTGAACGGTATAAAGTGAGTTAGGTCGAGTGCGATAAAGTACACACTTGCCTAAGAACAAATATTTAACGCTAATGAGAACAAGTAACACTAAGTATTAATCACATAAGCATGTAATTCACACAACATGCAAGGAACACTCACAAACTCTTTATAAATTATTTCACTTGTAAAAGCATTTTACTTAGAAATAGTGGTAAATAACTTCCTTATAAATACTAGCAAATCATTTAACAAATCATTCATTTGCAAACAATAGCAAAACTTTTCATTTAAAAATGGGTTGGAACACTCACCAATTAATCACAGCTGACAATCCAAATTAGAATCTGGTTCAAACTCTTTCCCTACTTCCTATAATCAAGTAAAAGAAGAAATAAGTTTCGCCCCACAAATAGCGAAACTAAACTCAAATAACTTATTCATTTGTTTTATCAAACTTCTTCACAAAATTCCTCTAACTTTACTCGAACGAAAAGTAGTCATTTGAGCCGAAAATCATCTTAAAAGATTTCCTTTTTCAAATTGATACACCAATTGACTAAAATACTCTATCGATGTACTCCATTCTCGCGACTTCTAACTTTTTAGAACAAGGAAATAAAGTGAGGCATTTCGCCTCGAAAATTGCCCATTTGAGTTTGAACCCAACACTAAAGCTTTAGTCACGGTTTTTAACACATTTTAGAACACTATACATCAAATCTTAATGTACAAAATTCATAGAAATAGATAAAACATTTCTAAACCCTCAAATCTGTCCAAGTGACACTTTTATCCAAAAGTTAGTGAAAAACTTAACTTTTCACCATTAATTTTTAAGATTTCAACTCCCTTCAATTATATACTCATAAACGAACATAATACATATTTATTTAGGCAAAATCTCACCAAGAAACATCGTAAAATTTTGAAATCAAGCATCAAAACATTCCAAGTAAGGCTCGGCCAGCCTTCATACTTTTCTTCAAAATTTCCAACAACATTCCTACATTCTAACCACAAAATAATCTCATTTCATAAACAACAAACACAACCACATTCAGGTCCTCAAGTCCGCTACCTAAAAGTCACCTCAAGTCAGCTACCTAAGTTGGGAATTCAAGAGCCCAACTTAAATGCTCCAAACATAAGCATTTCTAGCAAATAAACCATAGATCTAATAGATCTAACTCTAATAAGGTTAAAACTAAGAGTTTTAAGTGTAATACCTCAAGATCTATTTAGATCTAGCAAGTTCAAGGAGGATCTAAGGTTGTTCCACCCACGGATGAAGTTCCAAGCTTTAACACCCCGAGATTCTTTAAGTTTTTCCAAAGATTCGCTTGCTTGAAGTTGATTTCTTCCTACAAGCTCAAGAACACGTTGTCAAGCAAAAGAAAGCTTTCGTCCCTCTCCTTTGTCTCTCACTCTCTCCCTCTCTCACGGCAGCTACAAGAGGAAGAAGGAACAAGATTAAGGCACTCCAATGGTGTCTTGAAGCTTCAAGAAATTTAAGGAAGAAGAAGATGAAGAATCAAGACTTGGAACTCTCTCTCTTTTCTCTCTCTACTCTCGGCTGCACTCTCTCTCTCTACCCTCAAGTGTGGCTGAAAAATGAAGGGGCAAGAAAGCAAGAAACAACTCTTTTAAGAGACAAAAGGTGTAGTCTTCCATGATTTAGGGAAAAGTGGTCAAACAACCACTTTTTGTCGCATTGACGTGCGACACTCTAACTTTTACTGGTTTATCTCATTTCAGCACTGTCCAACCTAAAATATATCTCTGTAATATCTATACATATGCTTGGTTTCTCTTTAAAGTCACTATTCACGTCTCAAAACAGAAATCAACGGTTAAATTGGCCGAAACCAAATACCGGCAAATAATTCTCAAAAAATTCTCTAAATTGGAAAATAATAACTTGAAGTATAAATTCACTAATATTTTAATGAATTAACATAATATAAATATTATTATACATTTTAAAATAAAACATAGAATTTTGAGGCCCTTACATCCGAACCCTTTGGTTCGCCTTAGGGGGAGGTGGGATCGTCACAGTTGGTATCAGAGTTTAGGTTTCAGATTTCTGTAGTATATCCTAGATTTAAAGTTTAGAATTTCAGACCGTGGGACTAATTGGCTATTAAGTGAAATATTGAGCACTAGGGTTTCTTATATTGTAGGAAAATAAGATAATTGTGTGGGATTGATTTGAAAAGTGATAGGTGAGTTTCTTGAACAATGGTACTAATCGATATCTATGGGAATGAATTTGACTAAGGTAAATCATAGAATTCAATGTGTTCTTTAGGGTTTTAATCTTCATATGTATGTCTATGAAATTGGATGTGATTCTTGGATTGACTGCTTAAGTGAGACTTCTTGTGAATTTTCTATGAGACCTATTCTCTGGATTTGAACTTGGAGCTTGAGACTTTGACTAGAAACCCTAATGCTGGTGATTCTTGGAGATGAAAGATATGAAAAAACTGATAAGGATTGACATGCAGGCATATTTTTGAACTTGTCTAGTACAAGTTAGAATGTCGAGGACGACATTCTCTTAAGGGGGAGAGAGTGTGAGGACCCGAAAATTTGTGAAATTTATTTTTCAATTTTTTTCACTTTGGATTATCTACATTTATTGATTTCCCGATGAATGATTTGTGTACCTTATTTGCATTGACTTATTTATTGATTTAATGTTTGGAAAAAATGATTTTCTTTAGTCTAGATGAATTAATTAGTAAGTTTTCTTTAAAATATTTGCCTAATTTTCTATCAACTAGTGTTAAGTGTTAATTTTTAAGATGTGACGTGGATCCTAGTTAGGATGAAAACAAGTATACGTGGAGACTTTAAAGAAATAGAATTACGATAGGATAATGTTGGATGAAGGAAATCTAGTAAAAGATAAATAATGATGTGTGGGATGAACTTTAAAGAGACTAGAGGGAGTTTTAGTGCAAAAACAGATAAAGTTGTGGATAAGATAAGATTTCCTTAGATTACGAGCCAATAGGAGTGCATGTGAGGACCCGAAATTTCTTGATTTATACACCCAAAATTTCTTAAATAATTTGTTTATATTTCTTGTGAAAACCAAATTTTTTCATGAATTACCTATCATTTTATCTATTTAAGTGCATATCATTTTCTTTAAACATTGGTAGCATACAATTTTCATTAAGTGCATTATTTTCCTTAAGTACTCTATTTTGTATGTATTGTATGAAATTAATATGGAATTGTATTTTACATATTTCATGTAGCCAAATATATAAACTTATATGGTATTAAGTGGATCACATTTTACATTAAGGGATTTGATGGCAAATTGCAAAGATATTATCCTATTTTTGGCCAAGAAGATGACACTTGCCAACAATCCAACAAAGCCTTGACTTAACACTTTCTATTTAATCTCTCATCTTCAAAAAATTTGAACTAATTTTCCCTCCACTCTTCTCTCTCTTGGCCGGCCACATGAAGGAGAAAATCACTAAAACCCTAAGCTTGATTTAGCCATTTTAAGTGAGGAAAAACATCTTCAATTGAAACCCTAGCTTAGTTTACTACTTGGGCATCAAGCTTGGTTGCAAGGAGTGAAGCTCTTGGGTGAAATTTCTCTCTCTACTTGCAAGGTAACCCCTCACTTATCTATGCTTTAATGAGCTTCAAATTCAAAGGGGATGCTAGTTAGATGAGATTAAAGTGCTTGTGGGTGTTTGGAGAGGAAAATCATGGAAGGGTTCTTGTGTTTGACAACTAGAACTTAGGTTTTCATTGTAGGCTACCAAGTGTTTGATGAAATGTTTGTTGATTTGTGATGCTTGGATGATGGAATTAATTGCTGTTTAGCATGTTAAACACCTTGTTAAGTGATGGAATTAACTTTAAAGAGTTAATAGAAGAAGTTGCACCAAAGCTGGAAAATTTATCGGCAAATCAGGAATGGAAAACACTGAACTTCCCGAGGTTACTGTTGACTGTAGAAAATGAATTAGAGGCCGAATCTTATACCGTTGGAAATATTTATGAATCTAGTTTTAAACGCCACTGACGGAGCTTAATTTTGATTTTTCTACAAGGAGTTATGACCGTTTTCCCAAGGCTGTCTGACCAGCTTGATCATAGCCGACAGTTTTCTTTGTGTCTCTGGGATTAGCTATTTTGACCCTGATTAAGCCTGATTCGATGTCTGACTTCTTCATGAAAGTTGTAGGGCTATGTCTTAGCTTCTAAACAATATAAAGTACACTCCAATCCGATAAGTGTAACCACAGTTATGATTAAAATACAGAAGCTCGACGAACCTGTCCATTGTTGGTTTCACTTTCACAATTGCTTTTCTTATTCCTTTTGACTCTTGTGCATTTCTGCCATGTCCCGACCCACTCATTTATGATTCTAATATGTTGATAAGATTTCCATTTGATCACCTTTATAATTTGGAATGGTCATTTTGTGGTTTTTGCATCCAAGTTGTATTTCTATCAAGCTAAGAGAACAACTAGCATATGCATTTGGTTTTCATGTCTGAGGTAACCGAATCTGAATGCTTTTCATTTCATTCGCTATTAGATTTGAAAGGAGAAAATAAAGGAGATTTGAGTGCGAGCATTTGAAGATACTTTGCTTGATTCGGTGAGTGTTCCAACTCCTTTTCAGATGAAAAATCTTGCTATTGTTTGCAAAGCAATGATTCATTGAAATGATTTACTAGTATTGATAAGGAAATGATTTATCACTATTTCCAAGTAAAATTTGCTCTTACAAGTGAAATAATCTTGAAGGATTTGTGAGTGTTCCATACTTGTTTACTTAACTAACTTGATTAGTTGAAATACTTGAATACTTGAATTATGTGATGATCCGCTCTCTTATGATTTGCGAGCCACTTAATGTGATCGAGGCGAAAGTGCATACTTTATCACACTCGATCTCTTCTTAAAATTTTGTACTTTGATGTTTGAATCCATGTGAACTGGCCTTTGGCCTATATTCGATTGTGAAAGGTCGTTGGTGATATCCCGTCAATTAATTTGATTCATTTGTGACTTTGTATACGCTTGATGTGAAAAGTCATTGACGGCGTATATCGACTAATTTGATTCGTTTGGGGCTCCGGAAACCCCAAAACCCTATTGGTGAGCCGGTTGTATCGAGCCAACATGGGCTTGGTCGAGAAGATCGGTGAACCGTAGGTTATTCGATTTAGTTCTTTGGAACACGGTATACTCGGTATTACCCACATTTGATTTGTTGAGGTGTTCGGCCTGTAAGGGTGAAACGCGACGGTGCTTGGTGATAAGTGGTGATCTACGGACTTTGGTTCTTGACTTAAAAGTTGACGGAGAGTCAACGAGCTATCTTATGATCAAGCTCTTGTGGAATTGGCTTTTGGAAGCCACCCGTATCCTTTTAAATGTATTTGTTATTACATTTGTCTTATGACTTCTTGCTAACTCGAGTAGTGTTCTCCTCGAGAATACCGTCTCCTAGTCGAGAGGCCCAAGTAGTGTTCTTTAACACCATCTCCTAGTTGAGAGACTCGAGCAGTGTTCTTCTCATGAACACCATCTCCTAGTTGAGAGGCTCGATGTATTTTGTACTTGGTTGTGATATTTGTTTCTTTGATTTACATTTTAAATGTGATATTTGACTACTTGTGATATTCGTTGACTCATGTTTCGATCAATCTTTTGTGATTTGAGTGTATTGTTTTATTTCACATTAAGTGTGAGTTTTGACGATTTGTTTTGCCTATTTATTGTATCATCTTA
Organism: Gardenia jasminoides; assembly: GCA_013103745.1. Classification (NCBI taxonomy): domain Eukaryota; kingdom Viridiplantae; phylum Streptophyta; class Magnoliopsida; order Gentianales; family Rubiaceae; genus Gardenia; species Gardenia jasminoides. The sequence continues at coordinate 45,146,893 of CM023098.1, forward strand.
AATAAAATATTTTAAAATATTTTCAAGATAAAAGTGTGACCATGTTCTCGACTTACACGTACTCAAAGTCTCACAAAAGATATTTAATTCAAATGTCCACGAATCTGATAAAACGTGAAATTTCTTGTTTTCACTGAACATTCACTAAGCTTTTAGCTCACCCCAAAATATATTTCCCCCCCTCCACAGGGCTCGAGATGGAGGAGCGGGAAGTGATCTTTCTTAGAGAGACTGGTTGGACCATCTCTTGTATTAATTGTAGTTTGGACTGTTGGACTTTTGGTGTATTTGGAATAGATAGTACTGTATTTATTATTTTGGAGATTTATTTGATGTCTGTGATATGATTGTGGATTAATAGTGAGTCCCGGCGAGAGTTGGGCAGGCAGTCCGTTGAACCCTTTGGTTCGCCTTAGAGGGAGGTGGGGCTGTCACAGTGCAACACGTAGCGTAGTTATTGGGTAACCCTTAAATAAGGCAAAGACAAGTTTGAAGATCTCATTTTTCTTCTTCTTCTTCTTCTTCCTTTAGAGAGAGAAACTAGAGAAGAGAGAGAAGCTCCACAAAAATCCTTCATCTTCCTTCTTGAAGAAAATCCTTGAGAAAATCACCACAAAACCACAACTTTCTCCTCTTTTCTTGTGGGTGAGCCGAGAGAGAGTGAGAATCGAGAGAGAAAGAGAGAGTGAGAGGCAAGAGAGAGAGAGAGAGAAAGAGCAATCATCTTTGATTCTTGAAGACTTTTGGAAGAAATCATCAAGTAGATAAGAAGATCTTCGACATTCTTAAGGAAACTTGAAGGAGGAAAGCTTGGAAGGAAAATTTTGGTGTGAATCTTGCTAGATCTTGTTAGATCTTGAGGTATGATTCAAAATCAGCCTTGATCCTTTAATTTTCAGCCATGAAAATGATAGATCTACATGATTTAATCTCGATCTATAGTAGATTTGTTAGTTACTCGAAAATCGGGTCACTAGATGTTCTGGTGACCATTATGCTTAGATAAGTCTGAATTTTTGGTTGAATCTTATTGAAAATTGGCTATTTATACCATAGGGCTAATGATTGATGAAGCACATATGGATTTGAGTAATATTTTGTTATTTTATGGTTGAATCTTGGAGAAAATTTGATAAGAAACTTGAGAAAATGGACTGCTTGCTAGCCGAATGAAAACTGGAATTTTCAGCATTGCTTTTCAAATTTTCTTGATATTTCTTGACTTGATTTCACTCAAAGAACTTTGTGCTATGAGTGTATGTTGGATTTGAATCAAAAATATGAGTTTTTGAGGGAAAGAAACCGTTTTCTCCAACTTGCAGTGTTCTAAAAATTTTCACAGGGTTGCCTGCGCAGTCTTGGGAAAATAAGCATAACTCGATGTAGCAAAATCAAATTTGAGTTTCATCTATTACGTTGGAAACTAGACTCAGAAATATTTAAATTCTATAAATTTCAAATTTTAATTGATTTTCTACAATTCCCAGTAAATCCACAAATTTGACTGATTTACAACTCTGTTCTGTTCGGAAGAGTATCAAAGCTGTAGATTGAAGTCAACATTTGATCTACTTATGGACTTGATCTTGTGACGACCCCACCTTCCCCTAAGGCGGACCAAAGGGGTCGGCGGACCGCCTGCCCAACTCTCGCCAGGACTCACTCACTCACTTGTTCAATAATACTTAACGACTAAAACCCTGGATACAATACAGAGGAGTACAATGTCTTACAAAAACATAACATTCCAAACACAATTTGATAAATACATAAATCCATTATACAATAGACCACAAAATGGGCAATATCCATAATTCTCCCAAAATACATATCAAAACATGTGAAGGCCCTAATCTCTAGGGTTGGCACCACCACTTGGTTGCTCATTTCCTGCTAAGGAAAACAAATGGAAAGGGTGAGCTAAAAAGCCCGTGAGTTCCCAAAAACATGCAAGCCACTTAACACATAAACAATTTCACTTTGCAAGAATACTTGAAATATAAACAGATAGAAAAGCAATTAACAATACAATGTAGGATACGGGGCCCTCAGGGGCCAAATTCCACGAAACTTGCTCACGAACCACGAACCGGTAGTTGACACTCCGTCAACTGTCACTATTACTATGTAGAACTTCACTTTCTCCTTACTCCTCCAAACCCCCACCGGGCCCGCACGCCAAACACTTTTCATTTCACTTTAAAACACTTCACTTTAAAACACTTCACTTTATTTGAGTACTCTCCATTAGGGACGAGTCCATAGCCAAGTCCAGAGTACATTTTCAATTCACTTCACTGGGTTGTTGCTCTTTTGGAGACTGGTTTAAAAACCAAGTTCCGAGCATGTATCACTGGTCTGAGTCACTGTGCTTTGTGATGTTTAGGTAACCCTATGGCTCTTCCCTTTTCTCCTCGACCTAGGCCTAGCCTCCGGTTCGAGTTGACGGGTTCACCTATAGGTCTCAGGGATTTCCTGACCTTTCCAAACACATGCAATCACTATAATACACTTTAAAACACTTTACAATCAATCACTTCAAGTCAATTTCACAATCATTTTTACTCAAATGGAGTAGGTGCGATAAAGTACACACCATCCCCATTAGAGGGTTCAAAAGTCAATTTTCACATAACAATCACTTCAATACATTCATTTACAAACATTTGCACGTAAACACGAAACAAGCATGGAAACTCACCGAAGTAGGGTTCGGCTTCCACGTAAGGTTCAAAGTCACTGCCTTGCACACTTCCTAAAATAATTTAAAACAAACAATAAGATTCACTTCAATCTTTTCCATTTACTAATACAGTTCACTTTCACTTTTTAGTTTCAAATGATAATTTTTCCAAAACTTTCTCGAGGAAAAGTATTCATTTCACATAGCTCAATTTCCAAATAAATTCCCTTGGAAAATCACTTTATCATTTTAAAAGAAAACATCTCACCGATATACTCATTGGCACTACAAGCACGTTCACTATCACAAAACATTTAAGTGAGGTCTCACACCCCAACATTCATTTTTACACAACCCGATCGACGTTCACTTTTAATCAAAACTTCCATATTAGCACAAAACATTTTATACCAAGTCATTGTATTCAAAATCCCTAGATTTTAGTCAAAATATAGTAAAACCTTCAAATTCAGTCAAATAGCACTTTTCACTCAGATTTCATGAAAACTACACTTTTTACCCTTTTAAAATCCAAACACTCACTCACACACATATACACTCACAATTTGAACAATATACACATTTTTTTCTCAAAAGTAAAACCCTTCAAGAACATTCACGATATTCCAAAATCAAACATTGAAATCACCAGGCATGGGCTTTGGCCATAACATACATTTTCCTTCAATTTTTCACAACCAAAAATCCTAATTTCTAACCATATCAAAACAAATTCACAAATAACAATCAATTCCCAATCAGGTCCTCAAGTCCGCTACCTAGAGGCCACCTCAAGTCCGCTACCTAGGTTGGGATTTCAAGAGCCCAACTTCATCTCTTCAGATGATTTCATTTTTATCAATATTGACTACAGATCTACACTAATCAACACTAATAAAGCTAGATCTACAAGATTCAAGATTTATACCTCCGGATCTGTCAAGATCCAACGAGATCCGGCAAAATCCAACAAGATCTCTCAAGCTTTTCTCCAAGAAAGTTACTCCCAAGCTTGATGACTTCCAAGATCCTCAACCCAACTCAAGATCTTCAAGATCATCAAGATATCACCAAGTGCAAGATCAAGCCCAAGATGATCACCCAAGCTTTTCTTCCTTCCTTTTTCCTTTCCAAAATTGGACCTCTCTCTCTCCTTTCCTTGGTTGGCTGAAGTGAGGAGATGGAAATCAAGCCACAAAATCATCATCAACTCTTCACAAACTCATGTTATTTGTAGGAAGAAAAGGAAATGGAAGATCAACCCACTTACCTCTTGTTTTCTTCCAAGAATTTTCAGCCCAAACCTCCTTCTCTCTCTCCTCCCTCGGCTGCTAGGATGATGAAGATGATGGTGGTGTTGGTGTTGGAAGTTTCAAGAAGAATGGATGAAGATGGAAGAAAAGTTGAAGACAATTCCTCTCTTTCTCTCAAGCTTCCTCTCGGCTCTCCTCTCTCTCTCTACTCCAGATTTTGCAGCAGCAAATAAAGCTTAAGGAGGCCAAGAATTCAAGGCTTTTAAATGCCTAAAAGTGCTTTTCCCTAATTTAAGGGAAAAGGTGCTTTATGTCACTTTATGTCGCGTCACATGCCTAACTTACACTGGTTTCTTTCATCCCGACACTATCTCACCATAATAATATTTCCAAAATATCACTACATATGCTCGATTTCAAGTCCAAGTCACTATTCACGCGGAACAATTTTTACGCTAAAATTTGGCCAAAACCACACACCGCAAATAATTCAGATAAAATTCTCTAAATTGAGAAATAATCACTTTAAACATATTTTCACTAATATTTCAATAAATAAACTCAATATAAATATTATTAGGCATTTTAGAAATAAATTTGAATTTTTTTTTGAGACCCTCACATCCTTCCCTCCTTAACAGAATTTTATCCTCAAAATTCCTTACCTTTCTAGGTAAATAACTCTGGATGACTCTTCTTTATCTCTTCCTCCAATTCCCATGTTGCTTCCTCAATAGCATGATTCCTCCAAAGAACTTTGACCAATGGGATCTTCTTATTCCTCAAGTCTTTCACTTCTCGAGGATTCTTGTGTCGCTCTTCATAGGACAAGGATTCATCCACTTCAATTTCTCCTAAAGGAAACACATGGCTTGGGTCTGGATGATACTTCTTAAGCATGGACACGTGGAAAACATTGTGGATTTTTGACATGCTCGAGGGTAAATCCAACTGGTATGCTACTTTGCCTACTCGCTTGAGAATCTCAAATGGTCCTACATATCGTGGTTTCAATTTCTTCCCCTTTTTGGATACCACTCCTCCTTTCATAGGCTTAACCCTGAGAAACACTTTGTCCCCTACATCAAACTCCAAATCTTTTCTTCGGTTATCGGCATAACTCTTTTGTCGACTTTGAGCCGTTTGAAGTCTTTCTCGAACTAGCTTCACTTTCTCAAAAGCCTCCTCAACCCAAGGAATAGTGGTTGGATCTAAAATTTTCTTTTCCCCTACTTCATCCCAATGAATAGGTGATCTACACCTTCTCCCATAAAGTGCTTCATAAGGAGCCATCTGAATTGAAGCATGGTAACTATTGTTGTAGGCAAACTCAACTAGTGGCATGTGTCGACTCCAACTTCCTCCAAAATCCAATATACATAACCTCAACATGTCTTCCAAAGTTTGAATTGTCCTTTCAGATTGTCCATCCGTTTGAGGATGATAGGCAGTGCTCAAACTAACTTTAGTCCCCAAATTCTCTTGTAACTTTTGCCAAAATCGAGAAACAAACCTTGGGTCTCTATCAGAGACGATGCTCACCGGTACCCCATGTAGTCTAACAATTTCATCCAAGTACAATCGAGCCAACTTCTCCAAAGGACATTTCATACTTACCGGTAGAAAATGAGCAGTTTTAGTAAGTCGATCCACTATCACCCAAACTGCATCATCTCCTTTTTGACTCCTAGGCAACCCTGTCACAAAATCCATAGTGATATGATCCCATTTCCATTCAGGTATCTCTAAGGGTTGCAAAAGTCCGAAGGTTTTTGGTGCTCCGCCTTAACTTGTTGGCACACGAGACAGGTCTGAACAAATCTGGCCACATCTCTCTTCATTCCATCCCACCAATACATCCTTCTCAAGTCTTGGTACATTTTATTATTCCCAGGGTGAATTGTATACTTAGAACGATGTGCTTCTTCCAAAATTTCTTTCCTCAACTCTTCGTTGTTTGGAACAACAACACGATTCCGAAACCTCAAAATTCCCTCAGGCCCTAACTTAAAGTCTAGGGTTTCTCCTTTAATCACTTTTCCAATCCACTTTTGCACCATGGAATCTCCTTTTTGTACCTCTTTAATACGTTCTAGGATGGAAGATCTCAACACTATATTCCCAAAGATGACCTTCTGTTTTTCCAAATGAGGGTTCCATTCACCAATCTTTTCTAACATTTCCCACTCTTTTACCATCAAGCCTGCTATTTGAGCCTTTCGGCTTAAGGCATCTGCTACCTTGTTAGCCTTTCCAGGGTGATAACTTATGGTGCAATCATAGTCCTCAAGAAATTTTACCCATCGCCTCTGTCTTAGATTCAATTCCTTTTGAGAGAACAAATACTTGAGACTTTTTTGATCGGTAAAAACCTCAAATGTCACCCCATACAAGTAATGTCTCCACTTTTTCAGTGCAAAAATGACTGCGGCCAACTCCAAATCATGTGTTGGATAGTTTTGCTCATGAGGCTTTAATTTTCTAGAAGCATAGGCAATAACTTTTCCATTTTGCATCAGGACACATCCTAATCCTTCTTTCGAGGCATCTGAGTATACTTCAAACCCATCTTTTCCATTTGGCAAGGTCAACACAGGGGCTGTTGTCAAACGCTTCTTTAACTCTTGAAAACTAGCCTCACACTTTGGATTCCAAGTAAACTTAACATGCTTTTTAGTCAAATCCGTCAGTGGCCCCGCAATCTTTGAGAAATCCTGAATGAATCGACGGTAATACTCCGTCAAGCCCAAGAAACTTCTAACCTCAGTAGGATTTCTAGGTTGCTTCCATTGAGTCACTGTCTCCACTTTGGAGGGATCCACAGCAATTCCATCCTTAGAAAGTTTATGCCCTAGAAAAGACACTTCCTCTAACCAGAACTCACACTTGTTGAACTTAGCATACAATTGATGTTCTCTTAAAGTTTGGAGCACTATCTTCAAGTGTTGAGCATGATCCTCTCGGGTCTTTGAGTATACCAAAATGTCATCAATGAATACAACCACAAATTGGTCCAAATAGGGTTTAAAGACCCGTTGCATCAAATCCATAAATGCCGCTGGAGCATTGGTCAATCCAAAGGGCATTACCACAAACTCAAAATGTCCGTACCTCGAGTTAAAAGCAGTCCTCGGTACGTCTTCCTTTCTAATCCTCAATTGGTAGTACCCTTGCCTAAGGTCTAATTTAGAAAAGACCACTGAACCTTGTAATTGGTCAAATAGTTCATCAATGAGCGGCAAAGGATTTTTTCTTTATTGTCACATCGTTAAGCCCTCGATAGTCAATACACAACCTCAAACTTCCATCCTTTTTCTTAACAAAGAGTACAGGTACTCCCCAAGGTGAATCACTCTCTCTAATAAAACCTCGCTCCAATAGATCTTGTAATTGGACCTTCAATTCCTTAAGTTCAGCTGGAGCCATTCGGTATGGAGTCTTAGAAATTGGAGCTGTCCCTGGCAACAAATCAATCTTAAATTCCACCATTCGCTCAGGAGGTAGATTTTCTAATTCCTCTGGGAAGACATCGGGAAAATCCTTCACAATCGGCACTTCCTCTAACTTCATTTTATCACTAGGGGGATTTATCAAAAAGGCCAAATATCCTTGAGCCCCTTTACTTAATAATTTTCTCGCTTTGATCCCCGAGATGAGGGCAGATGACGCTAACCTCCCTTTTACGTCTAACTTCAAGGTAGCCTCTCCAGGAATAGAAAATTCCACAGTCTTTGCCCTACAATCCAATTTAGTATGATAACGGGCTAGAGAATCCATCCCCATGATAACATCATACCCCTTGATGTCTAGACTAATCAAGTCCACCACTAGCTTCCTTTCTCCTATCCAAATATCACAATTCTTGTATACCCAACTAGTAATTAAACTTTGTTCCCCCGTGGGTGTCTTAACCTCCAAATCATAAGGTAATCTAGTAGGCTTTATGTCTACTCCATTTATAAAGGAAGGATTCACAAAAGAATGTGATGCACCAGGATCAATCAAAATCTTAGCTAAGCGATGAAAGACGGGGATGGTACCTTCAACCACTTCAGTAGGGTCAGGAACTTGCTGTTGGTCAATGGCGTGAACCCTAGCTGGTACTCTTGGTCGATTCCTGCGGCACTAGCTTGGCGGTGGGTTTGCTTGCTGGTTGGGTCATACCTCCTCCTTGGGCCATCGGACAAGCAGATAGCTGATGCTCCGTACTACCACACTTAAGACATGCTCCACTCTTTCTCCAACATTCATTCTCCGTGTGGTTTGGCTTCCCACAAAAGCCACAAGACACGCTAGGGGTAGAGACTTGACTTCCTTGGGAACCTCCCCTTGATAGTCCTCTTCCTCTCACACTCCCTCTAGACACTCCTCCTCTTGAGTATGTCCCTCTCAAATTTGATCCCCTTGAGGCAGGGGTTTGTTCTACCCATTCCTCTTCCAAACTTAGGAGTTGGAACATTCATGTCCATTGGACCACGACTACCACTAGGTGCATTCCTTTTTCTTGCATTAAAATTCCTTACTTGTGCTTTGGCTCCTTCAATCCTCTGAGCCCTTTCCACGGCTTCACTAAAACTATTAACTTGAGTAGCTGCTAAGATCTCTTGTAGCTCTACATTCAATCCCTGGACAAATCTTCTTACTCTTCTTTGTTCAGTGGCCACCAACTCAGGGGCAAATCTTGACAGTTTAGTAAACTGTGCTTCATACTCCGTCACACTCTGTAATCCTTGTTTACACCTAATGAAATCGTCCTCCATTTTCTATTGCACTATTGGAGGAAGAAACTTGGCATTGAACTCTCGAGTAAAATTTACCCAAGTCCTAGGGGTATTCTCTCTTTCCCACTTGGTTCTTATCATGGCCCACCAAGAACGGGCAGCTCCCTCAAATTGGAATGTGGCAAAGGTTATTTGCCTCTCCTCAGTATAGTCTAGAGCAGTGAAAATATCAGTAATCCTTTCTAACCAACCCTCAGCAACTTCAGGGTTAGGTTCACCACAGAATTTTGGGGGGTTAAATCTTTGAAATCTCTCAAGTGCTCGGTCCTCACCAACTCCAACGTTACCAAGGTGTTGCTCAAGTCCAGGGCCTTGTTGTCCAGCCATACGATCTAAAATCTCAGTCATACGGTTCATGGCCATGGCCATTTGCTCTAAAATTTTAACCCCTTGATTGATCAGAGATTCATGGTCATTTCCAATACTTTGAAGAAGCCTAGTTCCACGACCTCGTCCTCTCACCGCCCATAGTTCTCTAGAGGGCCATCAAATTATCATAAACACGGAAAAGTAACAACACAATTAGAACAATTGCTTTAGAAGATAGTGAAACACTTTCATAATTACATTTCATTACAATATGGTACCAAGAATACATCAGTCAAGCATGCTTTTGTCAAAAGATACACATTGGTATATCAAGTTCTCAAGTACACTTAAACAAAAATATGGTACTTGGCAAGTTAGCAAGCATGCATTTTACAAAGTTGGGAACCCACTCTGCTTACTCCCACAAAGATTACAAAAGCCCTAAGGTCAAGTCAAGCTAATCTATCGTCCAGAAGAAGAAGTCTCCAGGCTCATCCTCGAGAGATCGGACATCAAGTCGTGGGTCTCCTCACCATGGTAGCATCTCCAACGAACTCAATGGAGGCTCTCCTCCCAAATCAAGACATCAGAGGCTGATCAGCAAGCCTCCTCTACTCGGTTGGCCTCAATCACCCCTCCAATCAAGGCCTCACATCCAGCAGCAATATCCCGACCTCTCTCGAGCCACCCTCACTATCCTAGCTGCTCATTAGTCGTTAACCTCAGCCTCAAGCTCTCCAATCCCTAGCAAGTCAGTGCGGGCCACGGTGAGTCTCTCAATCTCCTCCGACGCCACGGTTGATCCTAGTCAACCTCTTCCTCTCTCGGTAGACAGCAAGCACCACCGATCAGATAGGCGTGGGTCTTCCAACACCCACAAGCGGCAGTAATGGATCCTAGGGTTGTAAGTGCAGGCACCCCTAGAACCCAAGCGATAAGATAGGGTAGGCTGTCGGTGTCGAGGCCCATCACTCCCTCCAGGCTCCATAACCTACAAGAAAGAACCCTCATTAGTACTCGTTCTAACTTAAAGATCAACAATACTCATTCATAAACACATAACCCTCACTTCACTTTTGCTCCAAACCTACTAAACTCTTAACAATTCACTAACTCTCACTATGCCAGACTATTCAAACCTAGGCTCGATTACCACTGTGATGACCCCACCTTCCCTAAGGCGGGACCAAAGGGGGGTGTGGACCGCCTAACTCTCTCAGGGACTCACTCACTCACTTGTTCAATAATACTTAACGACTAAAACCCTGGATACAATACAGAGGAGTACAATGTCTTACAAAAATATAACATTCCAAACACAATTCGATAAATACATAAATCCATTATACAATAGACCACAAAAGGGGCAATATCCATAATTCTCCCAAAATACATATCAAAACATGTGAAGGCCCTAATCTCTAGGGTTGGCACCACCACTTGGTTGCTCATTTCCTGCTAAGGAAAACAAATGGAAAGGGTGAGCTAAAAAGCCCGTGAGTTTCCAAAAACATGCAAGCCACTTAACACATAAACAATTTCACTTTGCAAGAATACTTGAAATATAAACAGATAGAAAAGCAATTAACAATACAATGTGGGATCTGGGGCCCTCAGGGCCAAATTCCTAAACTTGCTCCACTAACCACGAACCGGTAGTTGACACTCAGGTCAACCTGCCACTATTACTATGTAGAACTTCACTTTCTCCTTACTCCTCCAAACCCCCCACCGGGCCCGCACGCCAAACACTTTTCATTTCACTTTAAAACACTTCACTTTAAAACACTTCACTTTATTTGAGTACTCTCCATTAGGGACGAGTCCATAGCCAAGTCCAGAGTACATTTTCAATTCACTTCACCACTGGTTGTTTTCTTTTGAGACTGGTTTAAAACCAAGTTCGAGCATGTATCAGTTCGAGTCACGTGCTTTGTGACGTTTAGGTAACCCTATGGTTCTTCCTTTTCTCCTCGACCTAGGCCTAGCCTCCGGTTCGAGTTGACGGGTTCACCTATAGGTCTCAGGGATTTCCTGACCTTTCCAAACACATGCAATCACTATAATACACTTTAAAACACTTTACAATCAATCACTTCAAGTCACTTTCACAATCATTTTTACTCAAATGGAGTAGGTTCGATAAAGTACACACCATCCCCATTAGAGGGTTCAAAAGTCAATTTTCACATAACAATCACTTCAATACATTCATTTACAAACATTTGCACGTAAACACGAAACAAGCATGGAAACTCACCGAAGTAGGGTTCGGCTTCCACGTAAGGTTCAAAGTCACTGCCTTGCACACTTCCTAAAATAATTTAAAACAAACAATAAGATTCACTTCAATCTTTTCCATTTACTAATACAGTTCACTTTCACTTTTTAGTTTCAAATGATAATTTTTCCAAAACTTTCTCGAGGAAAAGTATCCATTTCACATAGCTCAATTTCCATATAAATTCCCTTGGAAAAATCACTTTATCATTTTAAAAGAAAACATCTCACCGATATATTCATTGGCACTACAAGCACGTTCACTATCACAAAACATTTAAGTGAGGTCTCACACCCCAACATTCATTTTTACATAACCCGATCGACGTTCACTTTTAATCAAAACTTCCTTATTAGCACAAAACATTTTATACCAAGTCATTGTATTCAAAATCCCTAGATTTTAGTCAAAATATAGTAAAACCTTCAAATTCAGTCAAATAGCACTTTTCACTCAGATTTCATGAAAACTACACTTTTTACCCTTTTAAAATCCAAACACTCACTCACACACATATACACTCACAATTTGAACAATATACACATTTTTTTCTCAAAAGTAAAACCCTTCAAGAACATTCACGATATTCCAAAATCAAACATTGAAATCACCAGGCATGGGCTTTGGCCATAATATACATTTTCCTTCAATTTTTCACAACCAAAAACCCTAATTTCTAACCATATCAAAACAAATTCACAAATAACAATCAATTCCCAATCAGGTCCTCAAGTCCGCTACCTAGAGGCCACCTCAAGTCCGCTACCTAGGTTGGATTTCAAGAGCCCAACTTCATCTCTTCAGATGATTTCATTTTTATCAATATTGACTACAGATCTACACTAATCAACACTAATAAAGCTAGATCTACAAGATTCAAGATTTATACCTCCGGATCTGTCAAGATCCAACGAGATCCGGCAAAATCCAACAAGATCTCTCAAGCTTTTCTCCAAGAAAGTTACTCCCAAGCTTGATGACTTCCAAGATCCTCGAACCCAACTCAAGATCTTCAAGATCTGTCGAAGATATCAATCACCAAGTGCAAGATCGAGCAGGATGATCACCCAAGCTTTTCTTCCTTCCTTTTTCCTTTCCAAAATTGGACCTCCCTCTCTCTCCTTTCCTTGGTTGGCTGAAGCGAGGAGATGGAAATCAAGCCACAAAATCATCATCAACTCTTCACAAACTCATGTTATTTGTAGGAAGAAAAGGAAATGGAAGATCAACCCACTTACCTCTTGTTTTCTTCCAAGAATTTTCAGCCCAAACCTCCTTCTCTCTCTCCTCTTCCTCGGCTGCTAGGATGATGAAGATGATGGTGGGTGTTGGTGTTGGAAGTTTCAAGAAGAATGGATGAAGATTGGAAGAAAAAGTTGAAGACAATTCCTCTCTTTCTCTCAAGCTTCCTCTCGGCTCTCCTCTCTCTCTCTACTCCAAATTTTTGCAGCAGCAAATAAAGCTTAAGGAGGCCAAGAAGTCAAGGCTTTTAAATGCCTAAAAGTGCTTTTCCCTAATTTAAGGGAAAAAGGTGCTTTATGTCACTTTATGTCGCGTCACACGCGACAGTCTAACTTACACTGGTTTCTTTCATCCCGACACTATCTCACCATAATAATATTTCCAAAATATCACTACATATGCTCGATTTCAAGTCCAAGTCACTATTCACGCGTCGGTACAATTTTTAACGCTAAAATTTGGCCAAAACCACACACCGGGCAAATCATTCTATAAAATTCTCTAAATTGAGAAATAATCACTTTAAACATATTTTCACTAATATTTCAATAAATAAACTCAATATAAATATTATTAGGCATTTTAGAAATAAATTTGAAATTTTTTTTTTGAGACCCTCACAGATCTTACCAAAGTTTCTTCTAAACAATTTTAGTACTTTGAGTCTATTTTCCAATGGTATAAAGTTCATGATTTTTGGACTTACAGAACTCAAGATATGATTTTTCAAATAATATCGCGCAAGATGGAAAATTTCTGATTTTGAAGTAAAAGTGCATCTCTGGAACTTCCAACTTCATTTTGGGAATGTTGATCCCTTTTTCATTTAAATTCATGAATGAAAATGAGGTTTCTTATGACATGAAATTCGCAATTCGAATGGTGGTTTCCAAAGGCTTTGATCATTCTTTTCACTAGTAATCGATTTTAAGGTATACCAACACTTTTGACCAAAAACTATGAATTTGAGGGCTTGAAGGCCATTTTCTCTCTTTGTATAGCTTGCTAGAATTCTTGTGACCTTCATCCATATCTTAATCTAGAATTCTCCTTATTCTTGGTTTTTAAGTGAAATAACCTTGAACCTCTCTTAAGTGTCGTATTAGTTGATCAGGTGAGTAGTTTTCCCTCCTTGTTTGATAAGTAACCTAGTGTATACATGAGCGATGGTTTAAGGGAGGGAATTGCCTCGAGTTGGTTTGCTATAAGTGATCATTGGTTATAATTGCCTCAGGTGCTCAAGAGGATTACGAGGGGAATCCCGAGATGGATGGATGAAGGACTTGCTTGCTTGATTGCACTTTTGTGAGTGTTCCAACTCCTTTTTCAAATGAAAAATCTTGCTACTGTTTATAAAGGAATGATTTGTTGAACTGATTTGCTAGTATTTATAAGGAAATGATTTACTGTTATTCTGAGAAAAATTGCTTTTACAAGTGAAATGATTCATGACTAATTTGTGAGCATTCCAACTTGTTTTCCATATGAAATGTTTTTACTATTGCCAACAATTTATGAGATGATTTACTTGCATCTGCCTTGAGTTTTGTGGGCTGAGCGGAGTTATGTGCTACGTCCATATGGGACAGGATCCATCTCTAGAGATCCGTCTTAGCGCTTGAAATGCTTGTTAGAGCGGAGTTATGTGCTATGTCCATGTGGGATAGGAGCCAACTCTAGAGATCCATCTCAATAATTGAAATATTTACCTGAGTGGAGCTATGTGCTACGTCCATATGGGAAGGGAGCCACCTTTAAAGATCCGTTTTAGAGCTTGAAATGCTTGTTAGAACGGGGCTATGTGCTACGTCCATATGGGACGGGAGTCACCTCTAGAGATCCATCTCAACAGTTGAAATGTTTATCTGAGCAGAGCTATGTGCTACGTCCTTGTAGATGGGAGCCATCTCTAGAGATCCGTCTCACTCTTTGAAGTGTTTATCTGAGTGGAGCTATGTGCTACATCCTTGGAGACGGGAGCCACCTCTAGAGATCCGTCTCACTCCTTGAAGTATTTATCTGAGCGGAGCTATGTGCTACGTGTGAGAGCCTTAAAATTTGATTTTTTTTGAAAAATAAATAACAATGATAATAATAATAATTATATTATGTATTTTCACTAAAATATTGGTGAATTCATCCATCGAGTTATCATTTTCTAATTTAGAGAATTTTTCATGAATAAAATTGCCGGTATTTGTTTCGGCCAATGTAAGTGTTAATTTTTGAGTCGTGACGTGAATAGTAGATCTAAGATAAAACTGAGTATATGCAGAGATTTTAACGAGATATATTTATGGTAGGGCAGTGCCAGAAGGAGAAAATATAGTAAAAACTAGAAGTATCGTGCGTAGACGCGACATAAAGTTATGTTGATGACTTTTCACTAAAATAAGGAGAACCAAGTTTCTTGTCTCCATAAAGCCTTCATTCTTGCTCCATTTCCTCTTCATTTTTTTCAGCCAACCAAGGAGCAAAAGAGAGAGAAAATCTTGCTCCATTTTCTTCTTCATCTTCATCTTCATCTTCTTGATCCTTGAAGACACTATTGGAGAGAGCTCATCTTGCTCCTTCTTCTCCTTGTTGCAGCCGAAGTAAGAGAAAGAGAGAGAGGGAGATCCGAGAGTGAGAGAGAGCAAGAGAGAGAGAAGAAAAAGCTTCATCTTGTTTTCTTCTTCTTGATCTTGAAGTGGTGGAAGAAATCACCAAGAAAACTTGAAAATCTTTGGCCTTTCTTGAAGGATTTGCAAGGAAGGAATTTTGGGAGAAAGTTGTGGTGAAACTTTGCTAGATCTTGCTATATCTTGAGGTAACCTTCAATCACAGCCTTGGTTTTCAAATTTTAGCCATGAAATCTATTATATATTCATGATCTAAGTTAGTTTTATGGAAGAGTTAGTAGATTACTTGAAGGTTAGAGCACTAATTTAACTCTTGAATTGTTGATATTGATTTTGCTGGAAATTCACATTTTTACACCAAACTGATTTGCACATTTCGTCCATGATAAATGCCAATCTAGCTCTTTCTCAAAGCATGAAAGTTGTAGGAAATTGAGTTATCTTTCCACCCATAAAATTTCAGGTCAATTGGAGCACTATAGCATGTGAAATGACCAAAATACCCCTAACTGCCCAAATGTCCAGTTTTGCCCGACAGATTTCTGTTGTTTCTGTGATTTCACTTTCTGACCATGAAAATGCAAGATTTGACTTTTGATATCTTCATGAAAAATGTTGTCCTGTTTAGCTTCGAAATGCCATAAGATTCGTCTGAATCTGATATTTGTAGCTCCAGTTATGATTAAAACACTTGGAGGTGGCAGAAAACTGATAGTTTGTTGATTACTTTTGCCAAGGGTATTAACATTTACTAAGTGTTTGATTCTATGAAGGACTAATGGTTGATAAAGCCCTTAGGATTATGAGTGTGATTTTTTACGGCTGTTTTGTTGACTGAAATTTCAAGAAAATTAGCCTCTGCTGGCCGAACATTAGCTTGAAATTTTAGCTTAATTCTTTGAAATTTTTGAGTTGTTTTTCGACAAGATTTTGGCCTAATGATTTTATATGTTGTTAACCTACATGTATACGATAAATTGGGGCTGAAATCTAGAATTTCGTTCGCTAAAAGTTGATTTAAATTGTTTCTTTGTAACTTGAACTCGAATCGGTAGATTTGGAGTCCGGATTGTTTCAGTCTCGTTTGATATTCTCTTTACGTGATTTTACTCCGATAACTTTATATTATGTTGAACTATGAGTGTATGTTGAAATGGGGTTAAAGTGTAAATTTTTGGATGGTTTAAAGTTGACAAAAATCTCTGTTTTTGAACCTTGGGACTGTTTTGACAGATTTGATGCGTTGGAATGTTTTGGGTTCGGTTGGTATTTTCTTGACTTTATTTTGCTCAAATGACTTGCTATTATATTAAAATATAATTATGGATTGATTTGGGACTGAAATCATGAATTTTGGATTTAACGAGTAACTAAGTTTACTTTGGTTTAGTTTGGGTAACTTTGGAATAAAAAACTCTTGCTATATTTTGACTTACAAATGAAACACTTACGAACTCTCCCTCGAGTGTTAACGTGGTGGTTAAGCGTAGAGAGTTTCTCTCTTAATTTGACAAGAAATTGAGGATGCTTGAGAGAAGGGTTAAGGGGGGAATTTCTTGGTCTTAGTTAAACAGTATAGGTAATCATTGGATATGCTTGTCTCAGGTGCTCAAGAAGAATTCAAGGGGAACCCCAAGGAAAACGTGTGAAAGCTTTATTTTGCCTACTCACTAGACTTTTGGTGAGTGTTCCTTATTTTCTGAATGTTTTGTGTATCCTACTCCAATAATTTATTTGAATTTGCACTAAGCCTTACTTTGCCTACTTACTTAACTTTTGATGAGGTTTCTACTACTTTTCAAACGTGTTTTACTTGTTTAGTGTAAAATGGATTGTTATTTCTTTTGGTAAATGAAATGGCTTTCTATTATGTGGGCGAGTTCCTCGCTGCTAGTTATGCTTAAATGTACATTTCTACTCAAATGTGTTTTACTCTTAAACGTGTCCTAACAAAGGTATTTCAAAGAATTCCTTAGTATTTACAAATAAAATGGTTCTGAATGTATCTGTGTGTTTACACTAAATGTCTTGTCGTGTTGATTAAGTGTTAGTTTATTTGTTACATGTATTACTGTTGACTATTAACTGCGTCTGTTGTAAGCCGTGAATGCTTTGGACGCATCGGCTAAACTGGATCCTTGCATGATCTAGACCTATGCCCCTTGTTATCGGCTACCCCGAGCCAGAAGTGGACTAGGTCGGGACCCTGGCTAGTTTACTCGAGTATTACCACTGGAGGTATAAGGAGACTGCTAACTACTGACTTACTGTTTCTATGTGCTGCTACATTCTTTTATTGCTTATACTTGATTAGCTGATTGTTAAATGAATAAATTCTTGAAAGATTTCTTGTGTTGATAATTGTCTTTTGAACGATTACTTGTTAAAAGTGCTACTTTGATAAACTAATGTTTTATTTATTTTCTTGAATGTATGGAACCTCAGTGAGTTTTTAACTCACCTACCCCCCATAGTTTGTCTTCCTTACAAGATGTGAGAGTAAGAGAAGCCAATGATGGCACTAGTCTATACATGGAATTACTGATCTTGTAAATTTTTGCGTTGAACTTGTATTTGAGATTAACTGTATTTCTTATTTTGTCTTTTGGGATTGTAAGCAAGAATGAAAGTTATGTATAGTTTATTGGAGTTATTGAAGAAATCAATTTGCAAAGGTCTCATTAGTTTGATTGGTTGAGGATAAATTCCTAGAGATTATGTCTTATGCAAATTGGGTGTAATTTAAATTCTAAGGACTTGTGGTTGGTATAAGTACTTAAATATACTTGTGGATAACTTTTAATCCATGTATAATGTTCACTTGATTGAGGACTGTAGTGAGCCCCGACGAGAGTTAGGCAGACAGCCCGCTAACCCCTTTGGTACAGCTTAGGGTGAGGTGGGGCTATCATACTACGTTCTTGGAGATGGGAGCCACCTCTAAAGATCCGTCTCAATCCTTGAAGTGTTTATCTGAGCGGAGCTATGTGCTACGTCCTTGGAAACGGGAGCCACCTTTAGAGATTAGTTCAATAATGATGTTTGTGGCACTGTTTCGTTTGAGTTAATTATGTTACATGTCCCTCTTGCTTTTGATACATATAGAAATGCCTGTGTGTTGTGCATAAGTGAAATGAGTTTCTCCGAAAAAATTTACTCTTGTTTTAAGCTAAATGAGATATGATTTATTATCGTTCTACGTGAAATGCTTTGCTCATGATTTAAGTTAAATGGTGAGTATTTTGAAAAAGTATTTATTATTGCTTGTTTTTGGACTTGACCCACAATGTGGATACTTTTGCAAAGTATTACTCACTACTTGCTCTTGGAATGAAATGATTGAGTGATTGTTTAATTACAAAGTTTTATTAAATGAAAATATTATTTTCTATATATTGCGTTTGTTCGCTTAGAGCCTCATTGAGTTCTAGTTCACCCCAAAATATTTTATTTTCCCTCTACAGGGCTCGAGATGAAGGAAAGCATGTGTAGTTATCTTTTTAGTGTGACTGGCAGGATTATCTCTAATACTATTTAAAATTTTGGAC
This sequence comes from Gardenia jasminoides, assembly GCA_013103745.1. Classification (NCBI taxonomy): domain Eukaryota; kingdom Viridiplantae; phylum Streptophyta; class Magnoliopsida; order Gentianales; family Rubiaceae; genus Gardenia; species Gardenia jasminoides. Next base: position 45,165,611 of record CM023098.1, read on the forward strand.
TGTTGTACTCTTGGGATATTTGGACTAATTGGAAATGTAATTATTATTTTGGAGAGATTGAATTGTAATTATTTGAGGTCTGTAATTTGATTGAGAACTATAATGTCATGCTTGAGATCCTTGAAATAAGTCTTGTTTTGAATTGAAGACTGGAAGTTGATTGAGGAACTATAGTGAGTCCCGACGAGAGTTGGGCAGGCGGTCCGTCGAACCCTCTGATTCGCCTTAGGGGGAGGTGGGGTCGTGACAATTTCCCTTTTTTGAGTGTATCCATCATCTCTCTTTGGTAGTACTAAACTTTGAGCCACAGATGTAACAACTCCAATAACATCTATACAAGGTTAATTTGGTTTAAAAGTCAATAAGTATAATGTTTTAAATTATTAGAATTTTTTGAACCAAATTTTATTTTTTTGGAATAAAATAACCTTTTTTTTCTTGAGGAAGTCTGGCTTTTTTGCCTCCTCAAACTGGATAGTTGCACACACTATTCCTTATTGGTACATGAGAATGGTCTTCTTTGATATCAGTATAATTTCACAAAACCAATTCAAACTCATTGTTGACATTTGCATATGATATATTTATTTTGTTGACATTTCCATTTGAGAGCAAGTAGGACTTATTGTATAAGAAATCATTCCCAAATCTTATGATGATGTCATCAAATATGATAGTTTGAATTTTTGTTCCCAATATTTTTTTTGAAACATAATTAAGAAATTGTAGTTAGCTACAAAAATAAAGATTTAAATTAAAAAATTTTAAAAATATATAAGAGTATATATTTCCTCACCTAATCATCAACAAAAATTAATTTTTGTAAGGTTCTAGATTTTTGTTTCCCAACATATGGCTGAATATTGAATTTTCGTAATAGTAAGACCTAGAGTGTCCATATTTTTTCATCAGGTTTTAAGAACTTATCAAACGATTCTTCAGTGTTGCCATAACACCTAAAAATAATATGATAGTACAATATACAAAAATGGTACATTAGTAGATTAGAATTTAAAAATATCATCAAAATAAGGATTTTAAGCGTAAATATAATATCTAATTAATTAAAAAATAATATCTAGATGGCCATTTAGTGAAAAAAGAAATCAGCAGCTGCTTCTAAATGTGGCCATTCCCTTCGGTCTTCTCTCTTGCCTATCCGAATCCCTTTACGGCTCCCAGCCTCCCCCATTCTTAGTAATTTCTTTGTCCTAATCAAACTACTTTGTTTTCTTGTGTGGGTTGATTAATTTTTCATCATGGATTATTTCGGAGGAAATATAAGAAGGTTTCATCAAAGTATCAAAAATATCAATTTCTAAAAGGTGTGTATACTACTGTACCTATACTCTTTTGTTTTGCTACTTTTCTATTCTCTCGCTATTTGCTATATTTATGACTATTGGAATTGTAATATAGAATTTAATAAGGGTGTTTGATTTTTATAGATGGAGTCTGTAAAGTGTCTGATTTATGATTGTTGATTTATATGAACTAAAATTTTCAGTTTTTTTGATTAATGCACTATTCAGTGTCATGCGATTTTAAGATTCTATTGTTGGTTTTTGTGGGTCTTTCAGTTTGTTTTTTTTTGGCTGTTGATGATTAGTGTATATGTTTGATAGTGGTGTTTCAGTTAAAATAATTTGTTTTAATTTAAGCATTAAAATTTGCATACTCTTCTGTGATTCCAAATTCGTCGTGAATCTTGTTAGAAATTTCGAGCCATGATTGCCTTAAGTCACTGTCTTAGTTCCTCCATGTTATGCAAGCACCTTAATAACGGTGAATGTGAACTCTAAGAACTCGTGGTGCATCAGATGGAGTCTAGTATTGAAATTTCTAGTCTTTTTTTCAATTGAAATAAATATGTAGGAAAATATCTATTGGACTTGAAATCGAGGATAAAGTTGATTTCGATGAAATGTGAAGTTGATTTCCAGAAATCGAATCAATTTGAGTGCAAACCTTGAGCGAAACATTGTCTTTATAATTCAGTTATAATGTATCCTTCTGACATTGAAAAGCAGCTGTTTTTTTCCCTCCTCATTCATTTTGTGCCGTAGACAATCATTTGCATCTACGGACACTCAGATTTTTTGTGAAAGTTAGAGAAAAACATATCATTACAATCAGTTCCTCCTACTACTTCATTCAAGAGATTTGCCTTCTTTAATTTAACAGACAAGCTCATATCCATCTCTAATGCAGTTTGTGCTTTGCCAAAATCAAATTTTCCAGAAAGCTGACTGGCTCTGTGAGGACCCGAAAATTTTATTTTCATCTAACCTAATCATTTAATTAATTGTTTTTCTAAATAATTGATTTAAATCATTTTAATTGCAATTACACCATACATTACCTCATTTTATTTTAAAAATCTTGTTTAACCATCAATTTGATTTTTCTGTCACTCAATTGTGAAAAATGAGAAAAGACACATTTTTCGAGGCAAATATTTGGACTGAGAGTGACGTAAGTTCGGAGAATAAGAATGATCATTAGTAGATTAAGAAAAGCTAATTGAGGAATTAAAAGTGAGTGATTAGAATTAAACTCCAATCGGAGCATTTTGACTACAAATTAAAGTTGACTTTTGGGGCACCATAAAACAAGGCTTTATGTCATTTCTTTCTTTCACATTTCCACTTTACCAAAACACACAAAATCCTTTTCTCTCTCATCTTGTTGCAGCCGAATTTCCCTTTCCACTTTCCCCTTCCTCTTGTCTTACACCATTTTCATCCTCCATTAAATCCACCAAGGAAGCTTGAGAAATCTTCCACCACTTCACTTGAAACTTGAAGATCATCTTGTCTTGAGGGAGCCAAGCTTAGGAGAGGTTAAAAGAAGGGACATTGGAGCATTTCTAGACCACATCATCTTAGGGTTTCACTTGATAGGAAGAGGTAATCTAATTTCTTCAAATCTTTTCCCTTGATTTCATTTTGTAGCTTTAAGTTTTGTAGCTTTTGATGTTGTTCTTGTTGAATTTGGGTTGTTTAAGTGGGCTCGTGGATTCTTACAAGACTTGAATGTGTGGCTATTTTGATGTTGATGAGATGATATGGTGGTGATTTTAATTGATTTTGATGTTAGAAAGATAGGAAGAAATGAATGAGGAAAATCGAGTGGATTGAGGGAAGTTGCTGCCGGTTCTTTTTGCTGATTTTATGCCCTATTTTATCTGCTAAATTTCGTGAGTTTCTTGACCATTTTGAGAGCTGAAATGTTGGGCTATATGTGTGTAAATTTAGTTGCAAAAATCATTCCATTTGGTGGGGTAAAATCTCATGGAAAGGAGAAGCCAAAACCTGGAAATTTTGTTCCTAATCTGCCCGAACTTGTATTCTGTTTTGGGGTGTTGTTTGGTCCAAATTTTTGCTACCATAGTGCCATCATTTGCTCTAGAAATGTTGCTAGAGTCTTGGTTTTAAAGAAGGAATGGAATGGGGCTGTTTTGGATAACCTAAATGTTGCAAAAGGATAGGAATTTCGTTTGACAGGTTTGAACTTCAAATTTTCAGTCAAACTTGGGTGCATAGATCACTGCATTTCCGTATTTTTTTTTGGCTAAATTTTGGTACAAATGTATTTCACATACTGAGGTTGGTGTGTGCAAAATTTGGTGTTTTTCCAGTACCATTTCATTGCTCAAATGATGTTTCAAAACTGCCTCTTTAATCTAGAAAATCGCTGTGTCAGGACAGCATTTCGCCTCATGTTCAAACCACTATGTTTTCTTGCTCGAGAGTCAAAATTGAGTTATGTTTGTTGCATTTGAAGCTAGAATTGAATTTATTTAAGTGGTATAAATTTCAAGGGCTAGTTAGATTTCTATGAATTTTGGCAAATTTTCAAAGTTTGCTGAAAACCATGACTGTTATGCCCTGTTTTCATTATTGTAGTAACTTCCAACTGAAATTCGACTGGCTTATGATCTAAATCTTGTATGAGTGTCTTCTAAAGAGCTTTAGTTTGTTGAGTCTATTTTCCAACAGTATAAGATTTGTTATTTTTGGACTTATAGAACTGAAGTTATGATTTTTCAAAGAATATCATGCAAGACTGAAATTTCTCCAAGGAGGCGACGAAAGCTTAAAAATGCCTTGGAAACATTTCCTGGTTTTCAGGCGTAAGCTTTTGAGTGTTTGTACACCATTCCAATTTTGGAAAATGGATTTTCCAATTTCGTGAGATTCCTTTTAATTTGGAATCGAAAAGCTTAATTATTTAAAAATTGACTTTGAATGTATATTTAGGTAATTTTGATTTTCATCTCTCAAGTGATCACGTGGACACCGAGAAACTTGTCGAGGCGGACGTGTACTTTATCTCGTCCGACCTCCCTTACTTGACCTGACATGCTTGCTTGTATTTATTGTACTTGAAATGACTTACCTGAACTGTATTTGTACTTGATTGATGATTGAGCGTTGTCTCATCATTATACTTGCTACTTAACTTGTTGGGGACGCCCAAAACTCATTGGTAAGCCTTTCGCCTCGGGCCGGCAAGGGCTTGGCCGAGAGATTGGTAAGCCATGAGTCTTTTTCGTCGGTTGGAGTGCACTCGCCGACTACTTGCCTAGTTATACTCAAGTATTACCAAATTTTCTATTTTGACGAGTGGGTCCGGTTGGGGGGTGAAACGGTGTACGGAGATGGATGACAAGTGGAGTTCTACATGGTAATTATGGAAGTTGACCTGAGTGTCAACCTACTGGAATGTGATCAAGTTTGGAACTTGGCTCACGAAACCTCAGATCCTTTATTTAGTGTGTTTGCTTTCTTGTCTAAAAGTTTTGGTTACTTATCTTGTTTAACAAAAGTGTATGTTTCTTGATCTTGCATGCTTGCATGTTTTCTTGACCTCACTGAGCTTTGCTCACCCCATAAAATTTGTTTTCCCAATGTGCTTTGAATGAGTTAGCTAATCATGATCTTAGTTTCTTTTAGGATTTCTGCTCTTTGTATAAAGTTGTTTTGATTTGAGCACTTGATGGTTTGTAGTACTTGGAGTTAATACTTATGAAATTCGGAGGAAATTATTGGGATTTGTAAATTCAGCTTTTGTATGTATTTTAGTACCTAGAATTTATTTTGAAAATGTAAGTTGAATTTTAGTTCTTTTAAGTAATTGGTTTGAAATGTGAAGTTAGTTATATTGAGATGGGTGGAATTGTTAATTAAGTTATTTGAGTGAGTGATTCCCGACGAGAGCTGGGCAGGCGGTCCGCCGAACCCTTTGGTTCGCCCTAGGGGGAGGTGGGGCTGTCACAATTGGTATCAGAGCCTAGGCTTCAGATCCTTGTAGTGTATCCTAGACTAACTGTTTAGGATGCCGGACTATGGGATTAGTTTGAAGGTTAAGTGAAAAGACTACTTGCATACATTTGGCTCAGACTTGCTTTTCTAAGTGGTTGATTTGAAGTTAAGGAATGGGAAACTATATATGGTCGATATTTGATTTGTGATTAAAGGAATCTAGATGATATGTCAGGCGAAAATGAGGATTGAGTTGATTTACACTTTGGAGTGGCCAACCTTAGTGTTGATTGACTTTGTTCTTATTTTGGCGCTTGAATACAAACATGTTACAATTGAGAATATTTGCTATTTTTGGAGTTATCGAAGACCTTGTTTGGAAGTAGGAACTCGTAGTCTTCTTTACCATGCTTAATGGAGATATATTTATTGGTGAGGATTTTAATAGGATGAATGCTTTAGTAGACAGTTGTATCTATTTTAAGAATTTTGAACTTGGTGCTTGATGTATTGACTAGCACTAACCAATGCTTATATTATTTGGATTTAAATCCTCCTAGATGTAGAATGAAAGTTCGGTTGTAAATTAGATTAGGGAGGTCCTAGTCTTTCGTATGCTTTATTGAATAATTAGTTGGGGTGATGCTTTGTGAGGCCTCTAACTTTAAAAGACCTAACCTTTGCATTTTGTGGTAGTAGTGTGCTATGTGTTTTGTGATTATCCCGAAATGACTTACTAAGTTGCTTGTGAATTCTGGAATATACGATATATGCTAGTTTACTTGTTTTAACTGCTCCCACTATTGACCTACATGTTCACTTTTGCTTATGCATGTTTAATTTTGTCTATGCATCTAGACCTATAATTAGGGCTATGGATGCTCGTGGTTGTGCTCGAGGTCGGGGTTGTTGTCGTGGTCGAGGACGTGGGCGTGCGCAGCCCCAACCCTCTGCGAGTGTTCACTTTTCTGGGGCTGAGTCTGAGAGGGGACCGGAAGGTGGTAATAAGGATCAAGTGGCTACGACCATCAATAGGATGACTGACATACTTGAACGTCTGGCTGATAATCAAGGCCTTGGACAGCAGAATCAACCTTTAGGGCCTGATCATGGGGATGATAGGTCTTTGGAGAATTTTCTTAAGTTTTCACCACCTAAATTTCTTGGAGGATCTGACCCCGAGGTGGCAGAGAGCTGGTTTGAAAGGATGAGTGAGATATTTGCCGCCCTGCACTATACTGAAGAGAGGCAAGTGAACTTTGCCATTTTCCAATTTGAGAGAGCGGCTCGGGCATGGTGGAATGTAATTATAGTTAAATGTGAAAGAGAACAAACCCCTTGGACCTGGATGAATTTTGAGAGGGAGTTTAATGAGAAGTTCCTTCCACCTATGATCCAAGAAAAGAGGGAGGACAGTTTTATAAAGTTGAGACAAGGGGCCTTGAGTGTTGCCGAATATGAGGAGAGATTCACTAAGCTATCAAGGTTCACTCCGGAGTTGGTGATCACTGAGCAAAAAAGGATAAGACGGTTCGTACAAGGATTGAACGTGGAAATACAAGAGTCTTTAGCGGCGGCCGAAATTCTTACATTCACTGATGCCCTAGAGAAAGCACAAAGAGTCAAGAGTGCTAAACTTCAAGTGAAGGCTTTTCAATCTAGGAAAAGGAAAGCTCCAAGTAGCATTATTGGACAAGTTGAGATGAGAGCACCGCCTCCCAAGGTTGGAAAGGAAACGGGAGACGTGAGAACCTCGGAACCATCGAGAGGAGTTTCTAGTGGACAAGGACGATCAAAAAACCTCTCACAAGGAGGTCAAATATCGACTCCTAGTGTAAGTTGTGGGTTTTGTGGGAAACCCAATCATACTGAGGATGAATGTTGGAAGAAATCAAGGAAGTGCTTCCAATGTAGCAGTGCTGAGCACCGGATATACAACTGTCCCGAAAGGCCATTTGAAGGAAGCAATAGCCAGCGGTCCGGCCAACTGTCATCTAAGCAATCTAGTGTAAGAGGATGTCGATCGAGAGTACCGACTAGGGTTTATGCCTTAGATCAACCCCAGGCTCCCGATTCTGCTGAGATCATTGAAGGTAAGACCCTCCATTTACCATTACCTGGCTAACGTTTTAATTGATATTGGTTCAATAGACTTTCTTGTAAACCCTAGTTTCATGAGTGGGGTAGACGTGAGATCATTTTTGTTACCCTACAAGTTGGAAGTTAAAACTTTTACGGGAAAACCAAAGTTTGATTGCCGATTTGATGTGTGAAGATTATGAGGTATGAATTTCGAGGACGAAATTCTTTTAAGGAGGGGAGGTTGTGAGGACCCGAAAATTTTATTTTCATCTGACCTAATTATTTAATTAATTTTTTTTCTAAATAATTGATTTAAATCATTTTAATTGCAATTACACCATACATTACCTCATTTAATTTTAAAAATCTTGTTTAACCATCAATTTGATTTTTCTGTCACTCAATTGTGAAGAGAAAAGACACATTTTTCAAGGCAAATATTTGGACTGAGAGTGACTTAAGTTCGGAGAATAAGAATGATCATTAGTAGATTAAGAAAAGCTAATTGAGGAATTAGAAGTAAGTGATTGGAATTAAACTCCAATCGGAGCATTTTGACTACAAATTAAAGTTGACTTTTGGGGCACCATAAAACAAGACTTTATGTCATTTCTTTCTTTTACATTTCCACGTTACCAAAACACACAAAATCCTTCTCTCTCTCATCTTGTTGCAGCCGAATTCCTCTTTCCCCTTTCCCCTTCCTCTTGTCTTCCAAAAACACCATTTTCATCCTCCATTAAATCCACCAAGGAAGCTTGAGAAATCTTCCACCACTTCACTTGAAACTTGAAGATCATCTTGTCTTGAGGGAGCCAAGCTTAGGAGAGGTTAAAAGAAGGGACTTTGGAGCATTTCTAGACCACATCATCTTAGGGTTTCACTTGATAGGAAGAGGTAATCTAGTTTCTTCAAATCTTTTCCTTTGATTTCATCTTGTAGCTTTAAGTTTTGTAGCTTTTGATGTTGTTCTTGTTGAATTTGGGTTGTTGAAGTGGGCTCTTGGATTCTTACAAGACTTGAATGTGTGGCTATTTTGATGTTGATAAGATGATATGGTGGTGATTTTAATTGATTTTGATGTTAGAAAGATAGGAAGAAATGAATGAGGAAAATCGAGTGGATTGAGGGAAGTTGCTGCCGGTTCTTTTTGCTGATTTTATGCCCTGTTTGAGCTGCTAAATTTCGTGAGTTTCTTGACCATTTTGAGAGCTGAAATGTTGGGCTATATGTGTGTAAATTTAGTTGCAAAAATCATTCCATTTGGTGGAGTAAAATCTCATGGAAAGGAGAAGCCAAAACCTGGAAATTTTGTTCCTAATCTGCCCGAACTTGTGTTCTGTTTTGGGGTGTTGTTTGGTCCAAATTTTTGCTGCCATAGTACCATCATTTGCTCAAGAAATGTTGCTAGAGTCTTGTTTTTAAAGATGGAATGGAATGGGGCTGTTTTGGATAACCTAAATGTTGCAAAAGGATAGGAATTTCGTTTGACAGGTTTGAACTTCAAATTTTCAGTCAAACTTGGGCGCATAGATCACTGCCTTCCCATGTGAGTTTTTGGCTAAATTTTGGTAAAAATGTATTTCACATACTGAGGTTTATGTGTACAAAATTTTGTATTTTTCTAGTACCAGTTTGTTGCTCAAATGATGTTTCAAAACTGCCTCTTTAATCTGGAAAATCGCTATGTCAGGACAGCATTTCGCCTCATGTTCAAACGACTATATTTTCTTGCTCGGGAGTCAAAATTGAGTTACGTTTATTGCATTTAAAGCTAGAATTAAATTTATTTAAGTGGTATAAATTTCAAGGGCCAGTTCGATTTCTATGAATTTTGGAAAATTTTCAAAGTTTGCTGAAAAACATGACTGTTATGCCCTGTTTTCATTATTGCAGTAACTTCCAACTGAAATTCGACTGGCTTATGATCTGAATCTTGTATGACTGTCTTCTCGAGAGTTTTATTTCGTTGAGTCTATTTTACAACAGTATAAGATTTGTTATTTTTGGACTTATAGAACTCAAGTTATGATTTTTCAAAGAACGTCATGCAAAACTGAAATTTCTCCAAGGAGGCGACAACAGCTTAAAAATGCTTTGGAAACATTTCCTGGTTTTCAGGCGTAATCTTTTGAGTGTTTGTACACCATTCCAATTTTGGAAAATGGATTTTCCAATTTCATGAGATTCCTTTTAATTTGGAATCGAAAAGCTTAATTATTTGAAAATTGACCTTGAATGTATATTTAGGTAATTTTGATTTTCATCTCTCAGGTGATCACGTGGACACCGAGAAGCTTGTTTGATCTCCTAAATTTTTCTCGCTTACTCTCGGTTATTGGTGAGTGTCAAGTGCATGATTTGTTGAATTGTTTGAACCTGTTACATGTTTGATTTGAATATGTTATGAAACTTGTCGAGACGGACGTGTACTTTATCTCGTCCGACCTCCCTTACTTGACCTGACATGCTTGCTTGTATTTGTTGTACTTGAAATGACTTGCCTGAACTGTACTTGTACTTGATTGATGATTGAGCATTGTCTCATCATCATACTTTCTACTTAACTTGTTGGGGACGCCCAAAACTCATTGGAAAGCCTTTCGCCTAGGGCTGGCAAGGGATTGGCCGAGAGATTGGTAAGCCATGAGTCTTTACATATTTTCATCAGTTGGAGTGCACTCGCCGACTACTTGCCTGGGTATACTCGAGTATTACCAAATTTTCTATTTTGACGAGCGCGCCCGGTTGGGGGGTGAAACGGTGGACGGAAATGGATGACAAGTGGAGTTCTACATGGTAATTATGGAAGTTGACGGAGTGTCAACTACTGGAATGTGATCAAGTTTCGTGGAACTTGGCTCCTGAGAGCCCCTGTATCCTTTATTTAATGTGTTTGCTTTCTTGTCTAAAAGTTTTGGTTACTTATCTTGTTTAACAAAAGTGTATGTTTCTTGATCTTGCATGCTTGCATGTTTTCTTGACCTCACTGAGTTTTGCTCACCCCATAAAATTTGTTTTCCTTAACAGGTTTTGAAGCGGAGTTCGCTAACCGCAGATCTTAGTTTCTTTCGTAGGATTTCCGCTCTTTTGTATAAAGTTGTTTTGATTTGAGCACTTAATGGTTTGTAGTACTTGGAGTTAATACTAATGAAATTCGGAGGAAATTATTGGGATTTGTAAATTCAGCTTTTGTATGTATTTTAGGACCTAGAATTTATTTTGGAAATGTACGTTGAATTTTAGTTCTTTTAAGTAATTGGTTTGAAATGTGAAGTTAGTTATATTGAGATGGGTGGAATTGTTAATTAAGTTATTTGGAGTGAGTCCCGAGGTGAATAACCCTTTGGTTACCTAGGGGAGGTGGGGTCACAGCTCTTGTTCAAAACTTTTGAGAGTACTCAAGAAAATCATGGTATTTCTCAATGCACCTGTGTGAATGCCAAGAAATTTTTATATCCTTCTAACTACTTTAATTTCTTACAAAACTGTTAAAGGCTTTTTAGATGACCCTTTGCACTACTAATCTTTGCTTCTTGTATTATCCATTATAAAGTTGAGAGTGCTTTTACAAATTACATATGAATTGGATTTTGGGCCCAATCAATAATTTCGCTAAAACCTTTCTAGATGAACCTTTATAATATTGATTTTAGTTTGTTACATTATGCATTAAACAATTGATCCTGATCACTCACATGACATAACAAATTAGAGTTTGGTTTGGGGCCTAAAGACTGACTTAGTTAGGCCAATAGATAATGGAGATGCAATTTCCCATTATTGAGGATGTTAAAATGCACCTAATCACAAAACTTTCTATGGGTACAAATTTATCGTACACTCCCAAAAGAAATAACATAGTCTAGATAGTTAGATAAATCTTATTGTACACGCCAAAAGTACGTGGAGTTCATATAATTCGTAATAAAAATTGAGTACCGTGTATAAATGGAATAGGTGGATAAATGGTATATTAATATGCATGGGATAGCCAAAATTAGATGAACAAAAATGGACTTGTCTTCTGATCTTATAGGAAAGATTTACAATGTATATATTATATCGACCTGTATTGTTATCAGTAGAGTCGGGAATCTGATATAAGATGAATATTTTGGTTGTTTTTTTCTTTCTGATGATATTCACCATTGGATTGCTTTCATTTGCAAATGAAGTGCTTATTTTTATGGTGAGAATAATTCTTTGGCCAACTTGGTCGCCTCTTGTTTCTCCAGCCATGACTGAATCAACTATTCCTTGATATAACTCCGCTCTTATGTCACTTTGTTTTCTTCTATATAAAAGTCCAGGTAGGTTGTTTCAAGCTTAATGTGCATCTCAACTGCATATTGTTGTAGTAGGCGCCGAACAAGCAATAAAATTGACTACTTTGGCTGCCTCACTTGCAACTTGTAGCAATAGTATTGTCGGCATGAGATTCTTTCAGCATTGCCATCACTTAGTTCTGTATTGTAAAGCTCTACTTAGCAACTTTAAATTAAGAGGTTAAAGAAATAGGGGAGCTGAAGAGGGCCATTGCTCATTTTCAAAACTTTTCTCTAGTGTGGTCACAGAATTTCAAAGTCACTCCATACCGAATCTGTTTGGTAAACATTGGTCCAAAACATCCACCACCCGTGAACTGCAAAAGGTAAATAACCCACTTGATCATTGTACGTATGAGCCAAAAAATGGCAGCCTCATCTTTTTGGTCATTCCTTGCCAACTTGCATTTATATATACACTGGGACATATCCAATGTGCACATCATATACTGGAAAGACGCGTTTTGCCCAGACCTACTCACCAAGTGCCGTCACATCTACAGTTTTCTATTGCATTTCTTCTTACTGCCATAATTAATTGATTCTAGATAGGAGTTGGAAAACTTTTCTTGGCTTGATACCATTGATCAATATAACGATCTTTATGCTTATTATGCCTGTGGAGAGTGGAGGCAAAGTTACATGTGCAGCTAAATAAGTGGCATGATGTTCGTGCTTCTCATGGAGGTAAAGACTTGCACAAATTTCATGTAGTAACTAAGGTGTAGGCCCTATAAATTAGAGGTTTTAGGTTTGAATTCTATGCCTTCCTTGCTCTCAAAAACTTAATAAAAAATTAAATAAAAAACGCAAAGGAGCACTACTTTTTTGTTGTGTCTTTATGAATTATTGTATTTTAATCGGTTAGTTTGATATTACTCATTTTCTCTCTCTTTTCAATTGTAAACAGAAAGCATGTGAACTTGAATTTTAGATATTTTATTGTTACCATTTTAAAATAAATATTCTCATTCAAATGACACCTTTGCCTATACATCCACGAATAACAGGGAAAATAACAATCCACCTTAGTCAAAAGCAAGCTTAAGAACTATCATTTACTTACACAAAAAAGCGTATTGACTTGGTAATGTGAATGTGAATTTTGTCCTAATTTTGCTAGTGGGGAGAATTATCGCCTGCTATATGTTTTGTGCGCTTATAGGTTTTTAGGACCGACTAAGATGTTTCTTTAGCTCAAGCATCCGAGATTAAAGGCGGTATTGGTCTTTTATTAAGATTCAAAGAATGAAACTCTTTCTTGCTTGCTAGTTGATTCATAGCTGTCATGAAGAATCCCTTTCTTTGCGATGCAAACAGTTGAAGCTACCTTTCAAAACAAGACAAACTTCGACAGATAGATGACCAACTAGTGCATATAAATACTCAGTAATACTTCTTTCACTCAGCATTCCGTAAAGCTTTAGAAGCAATGACACTTCAAAGAATCTTTCTTGCAGTATTTTTACTTCCAACTGTCTTAGTTGGGGTTCTATCAATTTCAGAACCAATCTTGAAAGTCGAAGTTGAGGCATTGAGAGCATTTAAAACCTTGATCAGCAATGATCCACTTGGTGCACTAGATGATTGGACTGATGGTAACCACCATTGTAACTGGTCAGGAATTGCTTGTGATTCTTCATTCAATCATGTCATTTCCATTTCCCTGGTTGACAAGCAGCTCGAAGGCGAAATCTCTCCATTCCTGGGAAACCTTTCAAATCTCCAGGTTCTTGACCTTACTCTGAATTCATTTACTGGAAATATTCCTCACCAGCTGGGGCTCTGCTCACAGCTTACTGAGCTCACCCTATATGCAAATTCTCTCTCTGGTGAAATTCCAGCAGAACTTGGAAACCTTAGAAGTATACAAGCAATAGATCTTGGAAACAATCTCTTGAAGGGAGCAATCCCTTATAGCTTAGTCAACTGTACACCCTTGTTAGAGCTAGGTCTCATCTATAACAATTTCACTGGCAGAATACCAGCAAACATTGGTAACTTACTGAATCTTCAACTTTTTGTAGCTTATGCAAATCAGTTCGAGGGTCCTATACCTCCTTCCATCGGAAAGATGCAAGCATTGCAATCTCTTGACTTGAGCGTTAACCAATTATCTGGAGCAATACCTCCAGAAATTGGAAATCTGACAAATTTGGAAGTAGTTCAGCTGTTTTCCAACTCTCTGTCTGGGAACATTCCTGCTGAATTCAGTCTTTGTTTAAATCTAGTTGCAATAAACATATATAGCAATCAGTTCAGTGGTGGCATACCTCCTGAATTTGGAAATTTGACCAACCTAGAATTCTTGCGTCTGTACAGAAATAAGTTGAACTCCACAATTCCAAACACCTTGTTCCAGCTGAAAAAATTGACCCATTTGGGACTCTCAGAGAATGAATTATCTGGAAGAATAAGTTCTGACATAGGATCTTTGAGGTCATTAGAAGTACTTACACTGCACTCCAATAAGTTCACTGGGAATATCCCTTCAACCATAACGAACTTGACCAACTTAACCTATCTGTCTTTGAGCATAAATTCATTAACGGGTTCAATTCCATCAGATATAGGGTTGTTAAACAAATTGAAAAATCTTACCCTGGACAATAACCTTCTTGAGGGAACCATACCCTCTAGCATTACCAATTTTACTCATCTTCTTGGAACAAGTATGGCTTACAATAGACTTACAGGACTACTTCCCGTGGGGTTAGGAAAATTATCGAATCTGACATTTCTGTCTGTCGGGGGAAACAGACTTTCAGGGCGCATCCCTGATGACATCTTTAACTGCACTATGCTCCAAGTTCTAGATCTAAACCAAAACAATTTCACTGGAATGCTTAGTCCGAATATTGGCAGGTTGTCTAATATCCAGCTTCTCCGACTTGGAGTTAATTCATTTCTGGGGCCAATCCCTCGAGAGATCAGTAACCTGAGTCAAGTAATTGATTTATTGCTACACAAGAATAGATTATCTGGCCCAATTCCTTCTGAACTCTCTAAACTTGCACTGCTCCAAGGCCTCGCTTTGCATGGAAATTTGCTGGGAGGTATAATTCCAGACAATATTTTTGAGCTAAAACAGCTCACAGATCTTCGGTTACAAAACAACAAGTTGGTTGGTCCAATCCCGGATGCCGTCTCCAATCTCAAGTTACTTTCTTCCTTGGATTTGAGTGAGAACATGCTTAATGGAACAATTCCACGAAGCATGCAACAACTTGGCCGATTGACGACGCTAGATCTATCAAGAAACAATCTGGCTGGAGCTATTCCTGGTTCAGTAATTGCAAGTTTGAAAAATTTGCAAATACAACTGAATCTTTCACACAATTATTTCAAGGGACCCATTCCAGGTGAAATTGGTCAGTTAGAAATGGTGCAGATGATAGACATGTCCAACAACAACTTGTCAGGAAGAATTCCTGGGACAATTAAGAACTGCAGAAATTTGTTCTCCCTGGATCTTTCTGGAAACAAATTCAGTGGTAATCTACCAGGAGATATTTTCATTCATCTTGGAGAACTCTTAAGATTGAACCTCTCAAGAAATAAATTAGATGGTGAACTTCCTTCTAGTTTAGCAAATCTGACACATATTCAGTCACTAGATCTTTCCGAAAATAAGTTCAATGGCATCATTCCTGAAAGCCTTGGCAATCTCTCAACCTTAAAGTTTCTCAAACTTTCCTTTAATCAGCTTGAAGGGCATCTACCAGAGTCTGGTATATTCAGAAACTTGAGTGCCAGTAGTTTTGCTGGGAATGCAGCCCTTTGTGGAGCAAAGCTTGGCAAACCATGCAGCACCAGCAAAAATCTGACTAGTTCAAACCATTTCAAAAAGAAAACTGTCTTCATTCTTGTGGCACTGGGATTGGTTTTTTATAATCTTTGGTCTGTTGGTTCTGGTCTCTGTACTTTATCGGAACAGCAGGAAGCAAAAAGCGAAAGTAGAACAGAACTCAGTACCAAAATATCCTTCAGCATTGCCTCTCAAGAGATATAATCCGCAGGATTTAGACTGTATGACTAATTCATTCAGTCAGGATAACATCATTGGCTCCAGCAGTTTAAGCACAGTGTATAAGGGCAAACTTGATGATGGGCAGGCAGTGGCAGTAAAGGTATTGAATCTACAGCAATTTTCAGCTGAGTCAGATAAATGTTTTGATAGGGAAGTCAAGACTTTGAGCCAACTGAGGCACAGGAATCTTGTTAAGGTGCTTGGTTATGCTTGGGAGAGTCGGAAGATGAAAGCTTTAGTCTTAGAATATATGGAGAACGGAAGCTTGGACAAACTGATACATGACTCTGTAGCTAATGAATCAAAATGGACTATGTCAGACAGCATCGATCTATTGATTTCAATTGCCAGTGGGTTGGTGTACTTGCATTCAGGCTATGATTTCCCCATAGTGCACTGCGACTTGAAACCGGCTAACATTCTATTAGATGGGAAGTTAATACCCCATGTGAGTGACTTTGGGACAGCTAGAATGCTGGGTATTCATCTCGAGGATGGAAATAGCCTTTCTACAGCATCAGCATTTCAAGGAACTATTGGCTACTTGGCACCAGGTAAATTCTAGTAGACTGGTTGTAAATTCTGTCAACTACATAATATTTTCTCAATTTGATATATTGTAATTGCACTTAATCACAACAAACTTATCAACAGAAGTAGCTTTCCCTAATAACCTTTTATGTTCTACCATAGCCTACATGGATCACAACTAGATACACTTGGCATAGGAGTATCTGGTTATTTGTTTCACATTAATCTTCACAACCGGAATTTCTATATTTGTAAAAGATAACCTTCACATCTGTCACGAGTGAGACTTATAAACGTATCAGGTATGAAAAGAGTCATTAGACAATTACAAGAATGACTCAATAGATAACAATTAGCAGCCTGTTCTCTCCACCCTATGAGAACTTATATTTAGGCACATCAAACAGAACTTGCAGAACAGTGAATATTGAATAACGTCTCTCTAATCTAATCTATATCAGAGAGTCATTCTTGTGACATGCAGCAAATGACAGCATTATTTTGTGTTTATCAGAGTTAGCATATATGAGAACCATTACGACAAAAGTGGACGTATTTAGCTTTGGCATAATAGTGATGGAGCTGATTACAAAAAGAAGGCCAACAGGACTTGCAGAACAAGAAGGCTCGCCAATCACTTTGCCTCAACTAGTAGAAAAAGCCCTTACAAGTGGTACCAAGAGGCTACTTCAAGTTGTGGATCCTCGTTTAGTTCCCTATGTCTCAAAGAAGCAGGAGGTAATGGAGGGCCTTCTGAATTTAGCCTTATCCTGCACCAGTCCAGATCCTGAGGACCGCCCCAACATGGAAGAATTGTTATCATGCCTCTCAAAGCTAAGTAAACTGTCATTAGGATCCTAAAAATACAGCTTGACACAAAGATTGCCACTTTTTGTCATATGTCCTTCGCAGTGAAAATTGGGGGGCTCAATACCACTCTGGAAGCGTGTATATTGCTCTAAGATAGGATTCCAGACACTAAATGCCAGAGAACCATATGCATAGCCAATCTACCATTAGCAGTTTCTCAGCAAGTTATCTTACATCAGCAGATTGCAATTGCAGAAATAGATTAAATCATAAAGATACATGCTTTGGTGAAGAATGCTTCTTGTACCTATGAGAGATGGTATAACACGATTTGGAGGTTGCTAAAATGTCGTCCTTTTGTTTATCTTGGCTTTTACTTCACCGTGACAAAATGTCTACGCAAGATTGATAATTACTAGCGTCACCTTCTTTGTTTACAACAGGTTGTTCTTTGACAATCTAAAAAGGAGAAAAGGATTAAAAAGAAAAAGAATAGAAAAGATTCATGGAACAGTGCTGCAACTCTAATTTTCATTTGATTTCGATTGACTTGGGGTTAAATCCTGGTAGATACGCCAATGCATAAACAGAGTAAATACAATTGATACTAGCAGTAAATCCTACTTCACAGAACGACATATTCAAAAACAGATCAGTTCAGTATTCTGCAGAACAATTGTTGAATCAGCATAACAATGGATAGGATATGGTTCACGCTAATTACAGGAAAAGGAGGTAGCCTAATCTATCGGTGGATCATTATGCAAGAAATAATCAATAGTTGAAGGAAATTCAAAGCCTTGAAATCCATCACTAGCACCCTCTAAAGAAATCATCAATAGTTGTTAGTTTTACCTTTATATCTTCTTCAACAAACTAACTTTTTCCACCCCTTTGGTTTCCATATACTAACTGGCTCATCTTCCTTTCTTCTTTCACAGCTTAGTACTTTTTCCATTTATCTGTGCTTATGGCGATTTCCTTTTATTAGCTCGGTAATACTTCAGCGGCCCAGAATCCTATTCCTAAACGCCAAGTTCTAAATCAGGTACTGATTTCTCATCCTTACTTTCCTCAATATACCTTGTTATGATCGCTATAGATAGCATCATCAGTCCCTATTCGTCAAGCCTTCACCGGTCCTTATCATGAAACTCTCATGCTCCATACCACCAATGCCTTCAATGGCTTTATCCCTATTTTGCACACATGACCCTTGAGTGAAAGGAAAGCGATTCATAATCGCTCTGTTCAGTGGTTTGAAAAGTTTCAACCATGCTCTGATTCTAGATGATTCTTTCTGGAATTTTTGACGCCATTCGATTGTGTTAAAAACCCATTCAGCCAAATTATGATTTATTGGCTGCTGTTAGGTTCTTCTGGTGCACCACTACTAATGTCCTTTTGTTTTCCTATGACTCGACGTATCCAACGCTGATGGATATCAGTGCCATCACGGAGATTCCTTTCAACGGGACTATAATAGACTACAAGCTCTAGAAAGCAACAGTCCAGGAAGATTTTGGGCCAGGTGAAAAACACACAAAATACTATTGTAGGTTTCTCAATTATGTCTTCATTCCAGTTCTTGGCTCAAACATTACTAACTCAGAATATGTTAATTTTCTAGTTTGTTTGTTGTGTCGGTACTTTTTGTCACCTCAGCACTTCAAATCACTCAAGAATTCTACCATGTAACCATTGCTTTATCTCAAGGAAAGCTCTTAGCTTTGCTCCTGCCGTGCTCTGTCACATCTACTGGGTTTGATTGAATTTCGACATAATCAGAATGTTAGAGACCCCATGTGGTTTATACAAATATGGATCCAATGTTATTTCCCATTAATGTGCCCCACTGATTATCAGCATTTTTGGCACCCACTTCACCAATTGGCCCTCTTGTCCTTATAAGTTCCGCGACTATGTTCGTATCGTCTATAACAACCTTGTTGGAAGCAGGCCATATTTTGATGTGGTTTGAAAACATCAATTTTCACCCTCTTGATTTGCTCTCACCCCAAATTGTACTGATTTATCCTAGGAAGAATAAAAAACCAAGAATTTAGTATGGGGTTCATACCTGATTAGTTGGTATTTGGACTATAGGTATGCACAGATCTTCCTATCCGCTATTAAGGCTACAAAAGCTGGGTAGAAATTTGTGCCCCAGTTTCTGGCTCACCAATTGGATTTTGGCCAAGCCATTTTAGCTGTCCCTCACAATCAACCGAATCTGTTTGGGTTGGCTAGGATGATTTTTCAAGGTGCTGCTGACTTAAATGTATTCTAGGTTTCAGAGCAGCCTTTTCTTTCAAATTTTAGACTCCCTTACTTTGAATTACATGAAGAAGTGACTACCTATTTCAATGTTTGGTGGTCCGATTATCTTCAAAAACATTTGCAAACTTCTGTTGATAAATTATTTAACGTTCTTTTTCTTGTTGTATCTCAGGATGCTAGCAATCGCACGCGAAAATCAATCGCCCCCTCCAAAGGTAAGCAGAGAGTTGAGATTCTAGCCTTTGAAAAGCATTATAAGAAAGAATGGAGACCTCGCCAATAATGTGAAATACTTAGAGATGTGGCTAAGCTTAATTCCATTAGAGATGAAAATCAGGACGCAAGATATCTACAGAAATACTTCCAGAAGTACAAATTCAATGACCCTGATGCTCCTACCTTTTAAAAATATTATGATCGGCATGTCCACTGTACCTCTTCGATTCTTACTGTAATTTCACCATTGCTAACCACTATTTTGCTTCTTTTTCTGACACTAATCCTATCTCCACTGCTCATTACTTTGCCTAACCTAATGATCGATATCTTTTTTCTGATGGTTCTATAAGTAGTTGGGGGTATCCCTGATTCATCAGGTAGCAACCTTTCCCTTTAAACACATCTTTCTCAATCCACTACTAATTTTCAATCCTTTTCTGAATGCTTCGACAGATATCGGCATTGTTGTGCCAACTGAAGATGTGGATTTAGAAGGGAATAGTGCTGCTAAATTTTAAGAGCAAGTGGCTGACATTTTAAAGAAGAAAATGTCCCAAAAAAGAGCTTCCATTCCCTCTCCAGTCAAGCCCGTTCTTCTCTAAGGCTGAAAGGTAAAGAGCCAAAATCTAGTTAAGGAAGCCAATCAAAGACCACTGACGTTGAGTCTTCCAAGATTGGCACTCTTTCTAAGCCTGTCCGTGCTCACCAGAATCCAAACCATCTGAGGAAGCTTTAAGTTCCCTCTTGACTTTGTAATAGACTGCAAATGCATATTCAGCACCCTATTTTCTAGCAATGTTGGTCAACTTCTAGGTTGCATGCTCAGGAATTGAGATCGATACTTGAATCTCTTCCCCAAATCAACTCTCCTGAGTTGACTCTTGATCTGCATGATACCATCCACCATTTTCTGGCTGGTGTCTCTCACCGTATTGAATTCTTCAAAAGGATTCAACGTGACATCCAAGCATGGTTCAAAGTCGCGGTCGTGGTTGCGACTCATACGAGGAAATTCTAAAAGTGTGATGGAAAAAAAAAAGTTTCTACAAGAGGGGTTGTTTGCATAAGAGTTTCTAAGATTGTGATTTTTCGCATTTGGCAAATGCGAGTTGCATTGGTCTTGCATTTACCAAATGCGAGTTTAGTGGAAAAATGGCAAACAAAAAAAAAAGAAAATGAAATGAAGAACTCGCATTCACGGAATGCGAGTTCTAAGATGACTTTTACACAATCAAAGCAATCAAGAACAAGGTCAAACTTCTTTTGTCTATCGACATGGATATGATAAATGCATACCAACTCTTACACGCTACATAGGCCTTCCCAAACCTAGTAAGAATACTTCAGAAGGAAAAAAAAAAAAAGGAGATAACTGGTGCAACAGGTACCTTCTGCTTTGAGAAATATATCCTAGAAATCATAACACTTGCCCAAAATTCATGAATATCGTTGGTATATATAGAGTCTTTTTTCATCGTCTTTAAGACTTTTAAGCTTGGCTTGGTCATATTTCTAAGTTTGACTGAATGTGCGTCTCCAAAAAAATCACATACAGAAGTTACAATGTTGGGAGAGTTTTCCCTCGTAAGAGCACGACAATAAAACAAATGCGAACACCTATGATTTATACCAGAAATATATATATATATATATATATATACACACACACAGTAGTAATATTAGAAAAAAAGGAATAAAGGACCAACATCTATGACAAAATTGTTTGTAGGTTGGTTTGGTTTATTAGGGATAGGGTTTGTCCAAAATAGATCGAGTTGATTTAATTTGGAATGTGAAAAGTACTCTAATTGCACGGTTGAAATTTGATGTGATTCGATTTCAAATACAAAAAAGTTGCACGGTTAAGGTTTGATGTAATTCAATCTGAAATATAAAAAGTACATTGTACTTACATGATTGAAGTATCGAATGCGAGTATTAGTATTATGCCAAGTCTGTAAACTTTTTTTTTCTTTTTTCACAATTTTTTACACTTTGAACTATTAAGGTAAACGGATAATAATCATGGCTTTTCTTATATATTCACGAATATATAAGAATATTATTTTATTCTTTTAAAAATTATTCATACCTGCATTGCTCAGTGAAGAATGATAGAGATCTCTTAGTTTTCAATTGAAAGTCTCATATGACTAGGAACTAAAGAATTAATAGAACCACAAACACTTTTCAAGAACCCTATGGCGAATGTGATGAATGTGATTTTATTTTGCAAATGCTTTTTTCATGCTCATTGCCATTGAACGGTAGCCTTGCTTGTTTCAGATTGCCAAGGAATGAATGCGAGTTCAAAGAACTCGCGTTCCCTGAATGCGAGTTCTCGTTTTCTTTTTCTTTTTTTTTTATTTGCCATTTTCCATTGAACTCGCATTTGGGAAATGCGAGACCAGTGGTCTGGCATTTTCCAAATGTAAAATTCACTGGTCTGAACCCTACACCCAAATCACCCTATTTACAGAAAAAATTTAAAATTCATAACATTTTTAGAAATTTCTTCGACTCATACCATTCCACATTGGTTTCGAGATATCGGTCGCGATTTCAGTGAAACGCATTTTAAATCATTTTACTATTCTAAAAATTGTAAATGATCATTCAAAATATAAAATACATATGCAAAATATAACCAACAAGAAAATTAGTAAAGAAAATCTCTAAAATATACTATTTTTACCTTGTTAAAAACAATAAATATCTTAAACATTCAACATAATACCATTACAAACAAAATCAAAATAGTACACAAAAAAACCTTTAAAAATAATAATTGCATAAGTAATATGTATGATTTACAAGTTTATTTTTTATACAAGTAGGAGAAATTTCACTTGTTTCATGATCAATCCCCTGTCAAAAAAAAAAAGTCACAATTAAAAAAAATGTAAGAATTTAAAAATATTTAACATTATTTTATACTTTTACACTATCGACACCAAGTAGAATGATGATGTGGATCAAAGTCATTTTCATTTCCTGATGGATGGTAAAATAGATGTGGAAGTGGCACAGGACCTTGAGTAGGTAACATGTAAGAGCCCTCTGGTGCATTTGTTGATTGTGAGAATTGACTATGTGTTCCATAATCACAATACGTGGGAAGTGATGAGACACCAGTAAATTCCTGAGTATGGTAGTAGTATCCAAATTCTCGATAATTAATACTATCGCTATTACTACATGATCCAATAGAGTCATGTCCATGGAATCGACTACTATTAGAGTCAAAGGAAGAACTATCATGATGCCAATCAATTGCTTGTTCATAATATCTACTACCATGACTACCAATAGACCTTTCAGCATGTTCAGATTCACCGAATGGTGTATATCCATTATAATACTTAGTATTAAATCCATGTGATTGTTCATAACCATCTCCCAATTGACTAGTGCTCCAATTTTGACTAGAATCACACTTATAGCTCGGATCTATATTCAAATTGTGCGTTTGCTCGTCAATTCCTTTGTACCTTTGTGAGGCTAAACAATGAGAAAAAGTATCCTGACTTGAATAGTCAATTAATTTGTTGAGAAATTCACGTTGTACTTCTGTACCAAGACACTTATAGTCATGATCAGTGTCTTGAGTAGCATAATAATTATCTTGTCCTTTAACCCATGACATGTGTTTTATTTGTTGGCTATCTTGATTGTACCTACCACTGTGTCTAACAGAATTATCTCCTCCATTTCCATTATTACTTTCATCACCATCACCATTGTCATTGCTACTTTTATCAGAAGAGGATGAAACAACAACATGTTTACTGGTTTGTTTAACCTTACCTTCACTACAAGAAAATTGGTCTTTAATGACAACATTATGTCATCACAAAAGAGCAACAAGTTGTCAGAAATGACCTTTATTGACGAGTTTTGAGTCATCACAGAGTCGTCACTATATGTCGGTCGGTAAAAGTCAACAGTGAGGAGACAAAAAGTCGTCAGTGATACACTATGTTTTAGTGACGACAACTTGGATGTGGTTTTATTGACGACTTTAACATGTTGTCAGAGATACCTAAGTGGAGGTCGCCACTGAAAGTAGTCGATGGTTGTCAGATTATACATTGGATCACTGACAACATTTTTCGTCACTAATAAGTTGTTATTCAGTGATGAAATTTTGTTGTCACTGATGATTTTCTCTTGTTACTTGTTTTGTGACAACTATATTTTACCATAGATATCTACGATTTTGTCAACCATTGTTCTAATAAATAGACAATTTTGCAACTGGAATCACTCACATAAAATAAATAAAAGTACAAAATATGGACAATTGAACAAGCAAAACAAGCATAAGCGGTTACTACATTGCAAGTGTCAAATTCAAGGTTTACATCACCATCTAAATGTTTTGATAAGTTGCAATTGTCCCAAATATTGCATCTAAACAAGCTAGCTTTACAAAAGGAATTTTAGTCCAAAAAACTAGGAAGTTCTAAAGTGAAGCAAAAGTGCATGAGCAGAAGCCACCTTCTTCTCCAATGTCATCCAGTTAAAATCAGAGGGTAATATATTCATCAGCCCAGTCATAATTGGTGATCTTCTAAAAACATTAATTCAATAGCATTATCTGCAATATATTAGCAAAATAAGTAGGATAAAAAAGTGAGTAAAACAATAAAGAAAAGGTAAACTTAGACTCATACAATGGAGTACAATATGGAAGCCAATACAGCTGAGAGCCTAACAATCAACCATCGTAGAAAACTCCAGCAATCATATGCCAAAACATAGTAATATCTATTTTTAGGGGTTATAGACACATAGTAATATCTAAGAGCTACAGGCACATATTCCATGACCTAAATAGAGGTGCATTATGACATTAGGCCATTAAGAAGGTCATTAAGAAGCTAATATAACAAAGAAAACAGCTAGATGCAGAAAACTCCAATAACAGTACATACCAAACAATTTCTAGATGGCTTTATAATCTCACTAGAGTTTAGGGTTGTCTATGGCATCTCAAATAGTTGATCCCTCTTATTTGTGGCCATTGATGCCGACCATATAGGTCGATAAGGCTTAAAATAATGACTCAGTAGCTATCATTCCAAAACAGCACAAGAATAAGTCCAATACAACATATGCAATAATTAGGTCATTTCACAGACTGCAAGAATAATCAGGTCCAATACAACACAGCTATTATTTCATATAACTGTGATTTTTGAAACAATAGAAACTACCCTTAAGGTCTAAACATGTCATGAAGAAATCATTCCTAAATTAGGAGCAGAACCTATTCAAAAATGACCAAAACAAGGCAATATCACATCAGATATTGTTTAACTGACTAGAGCTGATTTTTAGCTAAGTTTGGAGCTTCACCAAATCCGTTATACAGAGAACGAGTGTGAAATATTTACACAAATAGAAAGCTCTACAGCTCTAGTTTCATTTAAGACAAATAGCAAATGATTCCAATAATCATACATCCAATTACAACCCATCTCATTAGACTACTCAAAGCTGACTGCTACTAGTGACAGTGAATTCGGAGTTCAAAATTTTATTCACGGACTGCAGTTGATATTTCACTTAAATTTCTTATGATATTTCACCACAAATTCATATATAAAAACTTTTAAAAAATAATATGCTAGTTACATTACAAATTAGTGAAAAACTCCGTACTGCAAATATCATGAAACTTTTAAAGAATGTAGCTGCCAAAGAGAAAGATACTTTACCATCAAATTAGTTCTTAATTGACATCCAGCTCCTATCCATATTTTCTGCTGCACCTTATCCAAAAGAAAGGAATACGACCATGATATTATTTTGAAGGGAAAAGCTCTATCTATGCAAAATTAAACTGCCCAAACAACAGCAACGGAAATCCAATAAAATAAAAAACATTTTCACCAAAGTGAAGCATGTCATGTACAAATCTCCTATACATAATAACAATGAAAATCCAATAAAATAAAAAATATAAGTAAAGGGAGCCAAGCTGATATGCTTCGTAACTACCATGACAATCTACTAGAATAAACATATACACTCCTAGCTGCTATGTTTCGCATAAGTAAAAGCCTAATTACAGGGATCCTAATTAGTTACGTGAATATCACTAAGTTTGTGGGCTCACTATACTTTATGTCCTAACAGATGCATGTTAAGTACTTGCATTTTCTAATTTATGATGTCTGAGTCAACTTGGTATACATAGAGTGAATTGGTTTTGCATACTAGACTGATGCACATGACTTGTAGGAAACACTAAAAACTTGTACAATAACCTTTCACATTGCTTGAGAGTGAATGCATCAATTTCAGACTATTAAGTGTTTAGAACTCAAGGCTTTTAACAAGTGCATGATAAAGGTATTTAACTGTAACAACTATTACTGGGAAAATTTTAATTATAGTGTGCCTTAGAAACATAACCATAATTTAAGTAAAATTATAGTGACTAAGATTTTCTAGTAAAGATCAAATGTAATAGCAATTATGATAACTAGTAACACTAAGCATGTTTAAACCCAAAAGTGGTAGCCTGAATGAACAGGAAGAAAGAGTCTAAAAGATATATTTACATTGAAAAAAAAATCCTCCTAATGACCTGGAAGAAAGAGTCAAAAAGTCCCATCTTTACTAAGATGGTGGTTAATTGAAAGGCCTACTAGTGAGTCCATCCCAAATATGAAATTGTACAATAGAGCAAGCCTCATCATGTCAAATAATTTCTTATGTGCTCGTAACCATAGTAAGGTATCAGAACTTAGTTATTAGCCTCTTACATATCAAATACAGTTGAAAATTGAAATAACACGAGACTTTAGCTTCAAACCCTCTGATGACTCGAAGCAACTAGAAGGAACCTGCTAAGTTCCCTGAGAAATTTTCAGAAGGCGAAAAGTTTACAACCACAGGCATTTCCATACAGCTTTCCTCAAAAATGATTTGAATCCCTACACTTTTTGAACTAGGCTTTGAACATTTTATGTTTTGATGTTCATTGCCTGACATTCATCTAAATATGAAAGGTAAAACTTTGGGGATTCTCCTTGTCCTTTTTCTCTACAACTGGATTATTGTATGTCAAGGTACAGAGATATGTGAAAGCACATAGAACAGACGAAAACATGACTTCCCATTAGAATCAACGACTAGAAGCACATAAAAACCGGAAATCCTTTTCCAACTTGTCATGACAAGTGAGACAAACTAAAATGCGACTTATGGAACTTTTCATTTCCACTTACCTAGATCAGCAACTGATTAAGTTCTAACAATCATTAAGCCAGTTGCTCTAGTGTTAGGCATCAAATAAGCCAAGAAGTGGAAATACTGGCTTCTGTCTCTCTCATATAGTTATAAAATTTCTAAAACTCACATTTGCAATCAGAACTGGAATGAGAACCTACAACTTGCAGGTTTTCTAGGTAATAGACTACAAAGAATCAATTGCAATCTATACATGGAAACCTAGAAAGTTCGGATAATTTCATCCAATATTGTAATGGCCCCTTGGAATTTACCATGAGGTATCTCACAAACGTCAGCCACTCTCATAAACTAAAGATAAAAGCCACTATAAATTTCATTTCAATGGGCTTTTTGCTCTCCGTAGATTTTTCTATTTTTTTCTTCCACTCCTATAGACAAATAGATGTTAATGAACAGGATGCATCTATAACTAATTTACTTGGCAAAGTATGCTCTTCACTGCCTCTGGTGTGGCAACGGAATTGAAAAAGAACTTTCCAAGAGCAGTGTTTTTGAAAATGATGAATGAACAATTTTAATAGTAAAAAAATGTGAAAATAAATATATTGAACTGATAAAGAGATAAGTGTTGGCCTTGTTCCTAGGTTTTGATGATAACAAGATAAAATAATGATTTGGACTAATGTTTTTATGTGAGAATTTTGTTAGAACAGGTCCTTGATTCATTGGAAAAGAAAGGAAATCAATTCAAGATGAATTGAGAAGATGCTAACTTATCGGACACTTCTATCGGACGCACATCATTATCATCGGACGTCCGATAGAATTAAAGATGAAATCAAAGCTCTCGGTTGTCGGACGCAAAGCTATCGGACGAATTATGCATCGGCCGTCCGATAAAAACGAAAGCAACCTATCGGACGTGTCGGACGCACAAAACCCATCGGACGTCCGGACGTTGAGAAGAACTGTCGGACACTCTATCGGACGCATAACATTGTATCGGACGTCCGATAGGTCCAACGGCTATTTTTCAACAGCCATATTTTTGACCGTTGGAGAGGTTCTTGAGGCCATTTCTCACACTCTATAAATACCCACAAGTTCAAGAAGAATATAGACTTTTGCCTACATGAAATACAACACAAGTGAATATTTGGGTAGAAATCTTCTTTGTTTGTTGTATAGGTGTTGGGAAAGTTGGGTTTGTGAGGTTGCTCAAGTGAAGGTTACTCTATAGGAGGCATAAAACCTTGGTGAAGGTGAGCCTATCACTTGGAGTGGTAAAACCTTGGTGAAGGTTACCTCACTTGTAAAATAGTTCTTAGTTGGTTGGTGAGCTTTCAATTGTAACTAGTTGAGGGTTTATTTGGAGAGTAGTAAAACTCCTTTGCTCAACCAAAGGGTGCTTGGTGTGAGGAAGGAGTGATCCTTCACTTGTACAAGTTGGTTAGTGTCATCATCAATTGAAGAAGCTATTTGGTGAATTCAACTCCAAGTTTGGAAGAAGCTTGGGAGTTTGATTGGTTTGAATTTCTTTTACCTTTTTGTTACTTTATTCTTTGTGGTTTAAGATTGTTTATATTTATCATTATTGTGGTTGTTTGAGTACTTGTTTGCTTGAACATTTTGAGTTGAATTTTTTGGGTTGCATTTCGGGACCAACAATTGGTATCAGAGCTTGGTCTCCTTGAGATTAAGCTCAATCGGCTTAGGAGTAAAGATGGCAACCAATAATGTATTGTTTTTAGAAGGGCAATCCATCGTTAGACCTCCCATGTTCAATGGTATAAATTATATTTGTTGGAGGGATAGAATGGAAATATTTTTGCAATCTATAGATATAGAATTGTGGTTTATTGTTAGTGAAGGACCTTATGAGGCTACAATTATAGATGAAACAACCGGTAGAAATAGAATTAAAACTAGAAGTGAATTAAGTGCTCAAGATAGATTTAATCTCTCTTTGAATGCCAAGGCCATGAATGTATTGTACAATGCCCTAGATGCAAATGAATCTACTAGAGTAAAAGGGTGCAAATCGGCCAAGGAAGTATGGGATAAGTTGAGAGATATGTATGAAGGGAGTGACAATGTTAGAGAACAAAGGAAATCTATGCTTGTTGCTCAATATGAATCTTTTAAAATGCATCCTCATGAGAATGTTGATAAAATGTTTTGTAGATTCAATGATATTACTAAAGATCTTGAATTGCTTGACAAGGTATACACTTTGGGTGAGAAAAATAGAAAATTTTGAATGCCTTGCCAAAAGAATGGGAAAATAAAGTCACCTATAGAAGAGGCAAAGATTTAAATTCTATGTCTATTGAATCTCTTGTGAATTCACTAACCTCTTATGAGTTGAAGTTAAAAGTACAAGATGATGAAGCATGGATCAAGAGAGGCATAGCATTCAAGACCTCACAAGAAGATGATGAAGATGTAAAGCTAAATAACATGGCAAGAACATTAAAGAAGCTTCTAAATAAGAGGAGCTCTAGAGGAGGAAGAGCAAGCAATGATAGAAGAGAAAAACTCAAGAATTTCAAAATTACTTGGGACGAATGCAATTGGGATGAAGAAATGGAAGAAGAAGAAGAATCAACCCAAATGGCACTTATGGCATTTGGAGATAATAAGGTAAACTCTAATCACTCTCTTAGTGATGAAGATGATGATAATGATGATATGCAAGTTCTTATGATCAAAATGCATAAAAATTTGAAAGAATCTTATGCCAAAAATAAGGTTTGAAAATAAAAATAAATACTTTATTGGAAGAAAATTCTAGACTTTTTCAAGAAAATAAGAATTTGAAAAAAGAAAATGATGATTTGAAAAATTACAAAATTGATTTTGATTGCAAAAATGATTTGAAAAAGAAGTTGGAAAATAAAACAAAATTTTATGAAAAAATGTTGGAGGAACAAAATCTTTTAAAGAAAAGAATTAATGATTTGAATGATTCTCTCCAAAAGGAGAAACAAAATGTTTTACAAAGAAAAGAAAACCATATTTTACATGGCCAAAATGATTTTATTATTTCTAGAAAAAGAGGAACTAAATTTATTAAACCTAATTTTGTGAATGATTCTAGTATTATGTGTCATTTTTGTTGCCAATTTGGACATATGCAAAATGATTGCTATGTGAAGAAAAATATAAGAAAAGGCATGAAATCTATGTGGATTATTAGATCATGTTATACTAACTCTCATTCATAATGTTCTCTTTTAAAAAAAAAAAAAAACTTTGGGCTATAATTCATTAAGTACTTTGTTGGAATTGTTAAATGTTGAGTATTGGTATTTGTTCCTTTGATTTTGGTATTGTGATATTGATGATTTTGGTATTGTGATATTGATGATATTGGTATTGTGATATTGATGATATTGTGATATTTGAAGTTTAAATGTGGTTGAATTGTTAAATAGTTTGAATGACTAAATGAGGGGGAGTTAATATGTTTTTTGATTGATGACAAAAGGGGGAGATTGTTGGATGATTTTCTAAATTGTTAGATGATTATGATTTTTTCTAAATCATTTTAACTCTTATTGAGGGGGAGTTTCTTATTGAGGGGGAGTTTCTTTCTATTCCCTTGCAAAATCATCATTTGGTTTGTCATCATCAAAAAGGGGGAGATTGTTGGCCTTGTTCCAAGGTTTTGATGATAACAAGATAAAATGATGATTTGGACTAATGTTTTATGTGAGAATTTTGTTAGAACAGGTCCTTGATTCATTGGAAAAGAAATCAATTCAAGATGAATTGAGAAGATGCTAACTTATCGGACACTTCTATCGGACGCATCATTATCATCGGACGTCCGATAAATTAAAGATGAAATCAAAACTCTCGGTCATTTGTGGACGCAAAGCTATCGGGCCTTGAGGAATTATGCATCGGCCGTCCGATAAAGAAGCAACCTATCGGGCGCTTGTGTGGACGCCAAAACCATCGGACGTCAAATGACGTTGAGAAGAACATGTCGGACACTCCTATCGGACGCATAACATTGTATCGGACGTCCGATAGGTCCAACGGCTATTTTTCAACAGCCATATTTTTGACCGTTGGAGAGGTTCTTGAGGCCATTTCTCACACTCTATAAATACCCACAAGTTCAAGAAGAATATAGACTTTTGCCTACATGAAATACAAGCTTACAAGTGAATATTTGGGTAGAAATCTTCTTTGTTTGTTGTATAGGTGTTGGGAAAGTTGGGTTTGTGAGGTTGCTCAAGTGAAGGTTACTCTATAGGAGGCATAAAACCTTGGTGAAGGTGAGCCTATCACTTGGAGTGGTAAAACCTTGGTGAAGGTTACCTCACTTGTAAAATAGTTCTTAGTTGGTTGGTGAGCTTTCAATTGTAACTAGTTGAGGGTTTATTTGGAGAGTAGTAAAACTCCTTTGCTCAACCAAAGGGTGCTTGGTGTGAGGAAGGAGTGATCCTTCACTTGTACAAGTTGGTTAGTGTCATCATCAATTGAAGAAGCTATTTGGTGAATTCAACTCCAAGTTTGGAAGAAGTTTGGGAGTTTGATTGGTTTGAATTTCTTTTACCTTTTTGTTACTTTATTCTTTGTGGTTTAAGATTGTTTATATTTATCATTATTGTGGTTGTTTGAGTACTTGTTTGCTTGAACATTTTGAGTTGAATTTTTTGGGTTGCATTTCGGGACCAACAATAAGTCTGTAAAAATAAGTTTCATAGAAGTTACCTCAACAAATTCTGAAATGACTTGATTAGAGGCTTTCCGTACCAAGGCTGCTTCTTTATGTGAAGCATTAAGAGTGATATGTTGAGAATAACAACCCCACTTGAGTTGTGGCTGAGTAACCGCAGCCTAAAGTCCAACAACTCCAACACAAGAAATGCATCGGATCACCTTTCAGCATAACTAACTTAGAAGAGTCCCAAATGCAATATTAATTTCAAAAGGTACAGTTACGCTTCCGGAAAGGAGGCGGGAACATCCATGGCTTGAAATATTAGTTTAAACATTCCTGAATAAGACAAACTGAATTTCTCAACCATATCATTATCAAACAAAATTGTTTTAATTGGGGGAGAAACTAGAACAAATATTAGGGAAAGAAATCGAGAAGGGTAGATGCTCAATTTTCCCTACTTTTGAAACTCAACTCATCATGGGTTCATCATCGGGCATAAATTTTCAACTAAAACAAAATTAGGGGTGAGCAAAATTTGGGGAATCAGGAAATTATCCATACAAATAACTATATAACGATGATTGCACCCAAAATCAAAATATCTGAAAAGAAATTTGACTAAATTTTCAGAAAAAATAAGAAAGCATAAAGAAGCGGGGCAAAATATGTGAAAAGCAAATTTGGGGAGAAATAGGAGAGATAAAGGGAAAGAAACCAACCTTTTCTTGCAGAGAGTTGGGGAAGATGTCGAATGGCAGTCGCACACATCTAAGTGAGCAGGAGAGAGCTGAGAGACTGCTAGAGGCAGGTGAGAGGCCGGGAGAGTTATTTCTTTGGGTAGATGTTAAGAGAGGCAAACACTTACCCAATTTTTGGGTTTTGTCGGCCACTTCCACTTTCTCTTTGTTTTGAACAAAAATTTGACTTCAATAATCCCGCCTTCTTTTTTCTTAATTTTGTTTCAAGTATAGATTTTACTTGATATTATTCATTTTTTCTTTTTACTTAGCCAATTTTTAGGATGTCTCATCAAACAAAGTTAACTTATTGAGGTTCAAATTATAATCTTAGGGTGTCTTAATAGAACAATACCAATGTATTGGGGCTAAATTAACATTCTTAGGGTGTCAAAGTAGAATTATAAGAAATTGAGTAAGGTATTGCAGTACAAAGGAAACAATACATATGCAGAAACAATGCAACACACTTATAATTGCAAAAATAGACTGCATCTCATAATTAAAAATAATGAATCTCAAAATGATATGGTAGTCAAATATTTTTATTAAAAAGTTCAATGCTATTAATAATATATTGCAATAAGTTGTAAAAAATTGAAGTCAATTTAATGACGACAACAAATTATCACGAACCCAATGCTATTAATGATGAATTTTCTTGTAGTGCTTAATCCTACATATTCCACGATAATTAACTATTGAGATGTCTTTTGCCTACTTGTTAATGGAAAAACTTTGGGGTTAAATTACAATATTTAGGTAGTTGTAGTAGAATTACGAAATTAGTCTATGTAAAATCGATGCCAAGCATTACCTAAATAATGTGTGAAACTAATGTGAAAGTTTAGTCGGATGTCAAACTATTTGCCAAAACATGTACATATATAATACAAAATTCAATTACTTCAAACACTATTTCCTAAAACTAGTTACTAACATGTGACTACTATACTGTACGTGATAGTCATTTACTTTTACACACTTGATTATTAGTTTTTTAATATAAAATTCTTCAAGTTATTGATTAATCATTATTCAAATTATAATAAATTTTCAAGATGATTAGTATAAGGAATAAAGAACTTATGAATGTCTTCTTTTTTTTTTTGAGATTTAGGTTTAGTTATAACTTAAATTTTGGGGAAATATAAAATATCTAAAGTAGAGAAAATATAGGGGTTAATCTATAAAATTCAGGGTGCCATAGTAGAATTAGTGTGAAAATGAGTTTGTCAGTGATGAAAAAAAGTCGTCACTACCATTCAATTAGCAACTCTAACTTAACTTTTCAGAAAATAAAAAATTTCTATACAATATCTTATTCAAATATCTAATGCATTTTACAAATAGAGAAAATATAGGGGCTGAATTGTAAAGATTAGGGTGCCATAGTAGAATTAGTGAAAGTCAGTAATGAAAAGGAGTTTTATAATTACGATAAATGTTGTCAGGGACATTCAATGATATTAATTATATATTGCAAATGTTATAATGACAACAAGAAGTCGTCACTAAACAACTATCAGTGGCTAGAAACTAAAATTGTCAATAAATAGAACAAGCAATAGTGATGACATCTAAAAAGTCGTCACTACTACATGCTCCAAACTCTCCCGCCCTCTTGAGATATGTTGGTGGGGATGTATCAGTGACAACATAACCAAGTCGTCACTAAATAATTCACTCCCATGAGACACCTGTGACGAGATGCAAAGTTGTGAGAAAAGGACGCATTTTTGTGACGACTTTTTTGTCATCCTAGTGAAAAGTTGTCACTGATGAAAAGGAGTTTTATAATTACGATAAATGTTGTCACTGACAATCAATGATATTAATAATATATTGCAAATGTTATAATGACAACAAGAAGTCGTCACAAAACAACTATCAGTGACTAGAAACTAAAGTCATCAATAAATAGAACAAGCAATAGTGATGACATCTAAAAAGTCGTCATTACTGCATGCTCCAAACTCTCACTTTTGAGATATGTTGGCGGGGAATGTATGGGTGTGACAAAACCAAGTCGTCACTAAATAATTCTCTCCTATGAGACACCTATGACGAGATGCAAAGTAGTGGGAAAAGGACCCCCTTTTGTGACGACTTTTTCGTCGTCACAAAGAAAAGTTGTCACTGATGGCCAATTTTCTTGTAGTGCTTTATGCTTTCCAGTTGATGATTGAGTAACATTTTTCTTATTCTTCTTGGTATCACCAAAATCATCATCATTATCTTGTTCATTGTCATCTTGACTCTTTTTTGATTCACTTTCACCAATGCCCTGATCCAACCACTCCAGATTATCTTGAGATAATATGGGTTGCTTTCGATTTCTCTTATCCAATCATCTAGTATATCATCTTGATGAAAATATGATTGATCAATTGGATTATAGAAATCATCAGTATCTCTTTGATACATCAAAATTTTCACCTTTAAGCACATATTGTAATGCATAAAAGCCAATTTATGCAACTTGTTAATTACCGGATGATTGCGAAGTTCTGTATGAATTAATGGCCATGTGCTCCAATTCCTTTCGCAACCAGAGGATGTGCAAGTTTGACTCAATATTTTAACTGCAATCTTTCTTAAATTTGGAGCTTCTTCATCGCCACTATTCAACTAAACAAACAAAATAATAATAATAATTATTATAATAATAGTTTTAATACTAAAAAAATATTCATTTCGTTAATAAAATTTAAATATGTATATATGTATAAATTGAGTTCAAACCTTGTAAGCACTTTGATAATACTTTTGTTGCAATAGTACTTCCAAATCCTCCCCTTTTCTTTATGAAAACTTGGATCTACAAAAATAATACCTCATTTATTGCATCAATTTGTGCATCTAAATTTGACTCCAATTTTGTTATGACTCTTTGCAATCCTTTTCGAATTTCATCAATATTAAATACACATGTTCCAGAGTATTGCAGGACCGGATTCAAAAAATATGCTCCATCAAATAAAATTTAAAAAATTAAAAAATAAACAAATATACATTTATTACATATATAAAAGCATAAGATAATATTTTAAATTACCTGCTACTTGTAAATCATAGTGTAATTGATTGTACCATCTGTTATCAATCACTTCCCAAATTCGCTCCCAACATTTTACCGACTTTTGAATAGGCATTTTTGCTCTATCCATTGCCTCATAAATAATCAGCAAGTCCGTTTATTATCTTGATCAATAGTTTTAATACTTTGACCAAAAGATCCATTATTGCACATACATTTTTGACATTTTTCCAAAACTTTTCTAATATTATCTGTGAGGCCCCGATTTTTCCCAATTTCTGAAAAATATTAAATAATGTTAATTATAGTTATTTTGGGTTGCCAAGGTGTTTATATGGTTTGTTTTACTTTTAAAAGTGTTTGGTTTTGACTCGCTTGTTTTACAAAGTTTGAAAACCCTAATTTGATTAAAACCCTAGTTTTTCCGGAAACCCTAAATTGGGATAAAACCTAATATGTATATACAAAACCCTAGTTTGGATTGTAAAACCCTAGTTTTGAAAATACATCTAAGTTTTATGTTTAATGACAAGTTTGTTATTTCTTGATTTTACGTGTATTAATGCATGATTAAGAAGAGGGATTACGATTCCTAGGTGATTAGTGACCTTAGTAGGTGTAATTAAGTTTTGATAGACTAAGTTGAATTGAACACCTATGGACTAAGTTGATAAGAAAGAGAAATCACTTGGGCAAGGAAGCAATTTACCTAAGTTAGTAGGTTAAATTGAGCATGACAAAATTGACCTAATTTTGACTAAAGCCTAAAATATCTTTGGAGTGCTATCTTGTGGCTATTTCTAGAAGACACCAACTGGCCAAGCAAGAAAGAAAGGAAGAAAGCAAAACCGTGAGAAGGGAAGAAAAGAGAGAGAAGAGGAAAAAAAAGAGAAAAGCTTTGGGAAATTTGTGTTAATTCAATCATCCAATCTTTCTTGGGAAGTTGGGGGCACTTGATTGGGAAGCTCAACCTTGACTTCAAGAGGTATTCTACACTTTGTATAATAGATTTTTGGGTGAAATTGCTGAAATTTATTTAGTTGATTAAGATTGGTGAAGATGATGAATTTTGCTTATGTTATAGCTTCTTGATGATCAAAGCTAGTTGAGAAGATGATTCCATGGCTTAGTTTTCTTGTTTTGCTTGTCTTGAATCTTGGCCAAGAACTAGGGTTAGGGTTTTAGTTGAAGTTTCATGTTGTAGCTTATGTTTGTGTTTGTGGGTGATGAAGTGTTGTTGGTTGAATTTTTGTCCATTTTCTATCAGAATTTGCTTGATATTTTCGAAAATGATGGGACAGAATTAGCTTTAGCACAAAGCATGAAAGTTGTAGAGAGTTGAGTGAGGATTCTACCTGTAAATTTTCAGGTGAATCAGACACTTTATATGAAAGACTAAAATACCCTGATGCCCTGTTTCTGTCCGAATCGTTATTTTTGCTGCTGTAATGGGCCATTTTGACCGGGAAGATGACTGTTTTTGTTTTTGCAGTCTTCTTAAGTATTGTAGCTTTATGTGTTATCTTTCTAATGGCTTTGGAATCGCTTGATTTGGAGCTGTGAGTGTCGAGTTATGGCCATTTGAAGCCGTCTGCTTAAATCTCTGATGGGGTGAAAGCCATTGTTTTGATTATTTTCGACCTAGTTGGGATGGAATTGGATTTCAACTTCTTCATGGAAATTGTAGAGAGTAATGTGGGAACGATGTAAGGGTTGCATTTGCTTGATTGTTATTGCATTCGAGTCGATGAGTTTGCATGTGTGTGTTTTGGTTGAATGCATTGAGTTTTGGCGCAAAACTGAAAACAGGAATGACAAACCAGTAACTTCAGCTACATTTTTTGTGTTGATCCTTTGTGATTTGGCTTTTTTCCAAAACACGAAAGTTATAGCCCTTCATTCTATCTTTCCAACGCATCTGGAATTTCTGGATTCGGATTTGTGAGCACCAAGTTATGATCATTTGAATGTAGCCTGTCGGCAATTCTGATGGGGAAAATTTCTGAAACTGTTTCGAAATTTTTCACCTAGAAAGAGAAAATCTGGGCAGAAGTTGTCTTCACGAAAGTTGTAGCTTGTTCTCTTAACTTCAAAACGGCACCTCGTACATTCTAATCCGATACTTGTAGCCTGAGTTATGAGTATTAGCGTACAGGGTGTCAAAACTGTCTTCTGCACCTTTTAGTGTGTGTTTTCCATTTTCGTTCCATTTCATTCGTTTTCCGTCTAACGCTCATGCGTGTGCTCCTTTTAACTATATGAAGTTTTTATAAGTGGTTTTGAGTTTAAATCATTGAGTATTTGCATGTCCGCGTCATTTCACCTTTGAAAATGGATTTTGCCAAACCTTTTAGTTTGGAATCGGAAAAGTAATTTGCTTGCACTTTCACATCTCGGAGATTCGTGGGCGTTGGAGATCGTGTTTAACCGCCCATTGTCTTGTTTGCACTCAACTGTTGGTGAGTGTTCCTTGCATGTTGTGAATAAATTGCTCATTGGCGTGTTTAAATGCTTTTAATAATTATGTGAAGGCGAGTATGTACTTTATCCTTTCGGCCTACTTTTATTCTCTGTTCAAGCTGTGTCTTTTCCATTGTTTGTATATTATTTGTGCATGTAGGCCTATGTGTACTAACACATAGGCTGAACAAGGCCTTTGTTATCGACCTATTCGAGCGGTTCGGGGTGGGTTGATAACCTAGGGCACCGCGATATACTCGAGTATTACCACTAGGAGTTATAAGGTGGAGTAGGGGTTGAGTATTGAACAAGGACGGCTGCTTCCAGTGGAACTGTATCATTTCATCGGGTATTTTCCCAATTTATGTGTTTATACATTTTATGCTTCTAAACTGAATTATATTAACCTACCGAGTGCTTAGCGATATATTTTGCTCCACTTTATTCTTTGTGTGATTTGTATGATATTAGGATGCAGCTCCTTTGGGCTTTTAGCTCATCCATCAACTTTGTTTTCCTTAGCGGATTTGAGATCGAGAGCTTCCAAGGGTTACACTTGGGTGATTGGTTTGGAGACCTAATCTTGTATTTTGATGTAGCCCTTGTATTTTGAATTGTACTAATGGAATTTGGATGGATAAACTTTTGTATCTGTAATTATAGTTGGACGTTTGTGGTTCGTTAATGAAACTTTGGGGTTTAAATGTTGATTGATTTGAGGACATCGATGTATTTTGTTATTTGCATTTGAACTAACGATCTGTAGTGAGTCCCGGCGAGAGCTGGGCAGGCGGCTCGCTGATACCTTAGGGTTCGCCCTAGGGAGAGGTGGGGCAGTCACATTATCAATAGTTTTATGACATACATTGTGAGGACCTTAAAATTTGAATTTTTCTTAAAAATGTAAAATAATGCTTATATTATGTTTATTTATTGAAATATGAGTGAAGTTATGTTTAAAGTGAATATTTTCTAATTTAGAGAATTTTTCAAGATTTATTTGCGGTTATGCGTGTTAAACTATTTAAGCTAATTAATGTTCCGAAGTATGACTAGTGACTTTGAATTAAAATCGATCATATGTAGAGATATTACAGAGATACATTTAAACTTGGACAGTGTCGGAATGTGTTAAAATAGTAAAAGTTAGAATGTCGCGCGCGACGCAACATAAAGTAGTCATAAAGTCACTTTTCCATGATTTAAGGGATTTCTCCCTTTTTGTCCCCATAAAGTCTTTCTTCTTGCTTTTGGAGCTTCAGTTTTCAGCCACAAAATTGAGAGCTTAGAGAGAGAGGGAGGCCAAGAGAGAGAGAGCAAGAGAGAAAGGGAAAACTTGAGATTTTTTCTTCCATTCTTCTTCCTTCCTTTCTTGAAGCTTTGAGCTACCATTGAAGACATCCATTTCCTTCCTTGGAGCAGCCGTGTGAGAGGAAAAGGAAGAGGGGGGCTGGTCCGAAAGTGAGGGAGAAAAGAGAGGAAGATTTCATCTTGATTCTTTCATTTTCTTCTTCATCCATCCACTGGAAGTTGTGAGATTTTAGTGGGAGGATTTTGGCTTGTTTCTCTTCATCATTGGCAGCTGAGAGAGAGTGAGAGGAAGAAGGGAAATCCGATCTTGGAAAGAGAGGAAAAGAGGAGAAAGAAAGCTTGTAAGAGTGCTTTATTCTTGTTCTTGAAGTTTTGTTGGAAGATCCTATCCAAACAAGGGGATCTTGAGCTAAGATTGAAGCTTTTGGAGGTTTCAAGCTTGGAGGCATTCTTCTCAAAGAGGAACTCGCAAGATCTTGTGTGATCTTGTTAGATCTATTTAGATCTGAAGGTATAAGACTTGAACTTTTTAGATCTAGCTTGATTAGTGCTCAATAAGATAGATCTACGGTTTATTTTGTTAGAAATGTGTATATTTGAAATGATCGAGTTGGGCTCTTGAAATCCTAACCTAGGTAGCGGACTTGAGGTGAATTTTAGGTATGACTTGAGGACGATTATGGATGTGATTGATATTTGTGAAATTAGCTCATTTTATGGTTAGAAAATAGATCTTGTTGTTGTTGAAAATTTTGAAGGAAAAATGAGTGAGATGGCTGAACCTATGCTTGGCAATTTTGATGTTTGATTTCAAAATTTTGTGATATTCTTGAAGAGATTTTGCTTGAAAATGTATATATGATAAGTTTATTTGTAAGTGTGTGTTTGAGCGAGTAAAGTCATGAATTTCTTTAAATAAAAATTGAAGTTTTTTATGAACTTTGAATAAAAGTGTTGATTGGATAGATTGAGGGTTTTGCAATATTTTGGTTAATTTTATGAATTTTGTATAAAAAGACGTAGTGAGAAAATGTTCTAAAGAGTTAAAATCTTGAGCTTCTGTGGTAAGAAATTGAATTTTATTAAACCTTGAGGGAAAAGTACCATTTTGAACAAATTGGAGGATTTGAGATACTTTGTTCTAAAGAGTTAAAATCTTGAGCTTCTGTGGTAAGAAATTGAATTTTATTAAACCTTGAGGGAAAAGTACCATTTTAAACAATTTGGAGGATTTGAGATACTTTAGCTAATTTTCTTGAATTTTGTACATTGAAACCTAGTGAAAATCGTTTGAAAAGTGTGTTAAAGCTTTGGTTAAAGTGTAGGGTTAAGAATGAATTCAAAGGAGTGACTTGGAGGTGAAAACCTCACCTTGATTCATTTTGCTAAAGATTAGAAAATCGCCTAAAAGGAGTACATCAATAGAGTTGGTTGGTTATGTGAAATTATGATTTGAAAAGTGAAACTTATTTCTTCTTTTTACTTGATAATAGGAAGTGGAGAAGGATTTGAACCGGATCCCAATTTGGAAATCGAACCTTACCACTTTGGTGAGTTTCCATGCATGATACTTGACTATGTGAATTTAATTTGAAATGTATCTGATTAAGTGAATTGTTGTGAAAAGAAGATTTTTGATCCATCAAATGGAGTAGTGTGTACTTTATCGCACTTACTCCCATTGAATGGTACCATTTGCAAAAGTGTTGTCATGATATTTCAAGTATGCTTTGAACCTCTTGACTCGTGACATGAACCCTGTTTTGATTCATATGAAGTGATGTGACGTGTCTTGTATTTCTTGTTCTCGAGAATTCTTAATCCTTGTGGTAAGTTATCGACTCAAGCCGTTGAGAAGACCAAGGTCGAGGAGATTTAACAACCTTGGGTTACGGAAGTGTTGTGTGCTCTGGACTTAGCAAATGGCCTTGTCCACTGTAAAAACAATACAAATATAAATTTCAGTTAGGCTGGGCCCGGTTGAGGTTTTGGTGGAGAAAGAGTAAGTGGTTGTCTACTTGGTTTTGTATGTGAAAGTTGACCTGAGTGTCAACTAAGTGATCCACACCAGTCCGTGATGTGCTTCCAGCCAGAGGCTGTGACAGCCACCTCTCCCTAACCAGGGATGGACCTTCTTCTCTCACGGGACTCACTCACTTAAACAATACTTATCCAACTACAACTTCAAATGCGATACAGAAATACAATGCTTGATAAAATGGTAACTTCAAATTACAGTCAAAGTACATAAACCATTCCTTCATACAGTTGAGTTTAGTAATACAAAGCTCTCACTACTTGCTATCCCAAGATCTCAAAACATCATAACAAAGCTTTCGGAATCATGGTTCGAACTTTGAAACATTCAATATAATCAACCCTAACACTACTGGGTTGGCTTCTCCACTCAATTTTCGACTGCTAAGGAAAACAAATTTGAAAGGGTGAGCTAGAAGCCCGTGAGTTCCCAAAAAAAAAACAGGCAAAGCATGTCACACCTATGATTTCTCACTTGAATTCATACTAGGAAATAAACAAGTAAGGAAAGCCAAAAGTCACACAAGAGGAGGATATCGGATTAAGTTTATCACGTAGCCAAGGTTATCACACCAAGGGGATTCAGGTTTATCCACGTAGCCAAGGTTATCACACCAAGGGATTCAGTTTATCACGTAGCCCAAGGTTGTCACACCAAGGGGATTCAGTTTATCACGTAGCCCAAGGTTGTCACACCAAGGGGATTGGCTTTATCACGTGGCCCAAGGTTGTCACACCAAGGGATTCGGTATTCTCAAGAACGGGGAATCGGACCGCCACATCACTTCATGCAATTCGAAACAGAATTCATGACACAAGACAAGAGATTCAAGTATACTCATAATATCAGGAAAACACTTTTTTGCAAGTGGTACCATTCAAATGGGAGTAAATGCGATAAAGTGCACACTACTTCATTTGATGGATCAAAATCTATTTTTCACATTAATTCACATTTCAAGTTAAGCAAGTCACACACTTGAATGTGTCTTTACTTAGAAATCATTTCGATAGTAATTTATTTCACTTATAAACACTAATAAATCATTTAGCAAGCACGAGTAAATCATTTCCTTTGAAATCGCTAGTAAAGCCGTTCATTTGTAAATAGTTTGAAACATAGTCTGAAATGCTCACAAAAGTAGGAAAACATTTCATTGGCAAAGAATAGTAGTAAAACATTTCTTTGGAAAACAAGTTAGAACTAGTTTGAAAACAGGTTAGAACACTCACACATGTGAGACATTGCAAAAACCCTTTCACAATTTCTTTTCATTTACAATAAGGGTAGGTGTGACCAAATACACTACCATGAGGGTTCAAGAACTAGGTTTCACTTCAAAATCATTTCACTAAACACCATAACGATCATTTTCACATAATCATATAACAAGTATGGAAACTCACCAAAGTAATAAGGCTGTCTCTAATGTATGGTTCAAAGTCACCATGCACATTCCCTAAAATAATTTAAAACGGTCAATGAGATTCAATTCATTCATTTTTCATTCACTACCACAGTTCACTTTCAGTTTTTAGTTTCAAACGGCAATTTTCCAAAACTCTCTCTCGGAAAAGCTTTCATTTCACATGGCTCAATGTTCCAAATAGATACTTTTGAAAATCACTTTATCATTTCAAAGAGCACCCCACCGATATACCCATTGGCACTATAAGCACGATCTCATTCACAAAACATTTAAGTGAGGTCTCACCTCAAAATCACTTTTACACAACGTTCGATACTCACTTTTAGCTAAAACTTTCATATTAACATAAAACACTTCATATCAAGCCACTATATTCAAAATCCCCAAAATTTGGCCAAAATACAATAAAATCCTTAAATTCAATCAAATGACACTTTCCACTCAAATTTCATAAAAACTTCACTTTTAACTCTTTTAAAATTCAAACACTCACTCACACACACACGCATTCTCAAATGAACAATACACATGTTCTTCTCAGAAGAAAACTTTTCAAGAACTATCACAACATGTCAAAATCAAACATTAAAATTACCAAGCATAGTTTTGGCCATAGCATACATTTTCCTTCAAACTTTTCAACAATCGAAAACCCTAATTTCTAACCATATCAAGACAAGTTCACAAATAACAATCAAATCCCAATCAGGTCCTCAAGTCCGCTACCTAGAGCCATCTCAAGTCCGCTACCTAGGTTGGGATTTCAAGAGAACTTCACCTTTTCAGATGAGATCATTTTTTATCAATATAAACCCAGATCTACGCTAATAATCACTAATAAGGCTAGATCTACGAGATTCGAGGTTTATACCCCAGATCTATCAAGATCCAGAGATCGGCAAGATCCAGAAATTCCTTGAACTTTTCTTCAAGAAAGTCGCTTCCAAGCCTAGGGAGACCTCTCAAGCCTCGATCTTTACCCAAGATCTATGGATTTGACGAAGATCTAAAACTTCAAGCTCACGATCAAGCAACCTCCACTCGATCAAGCCTTGTTTCTTCACTTTTCTCTTTCTTTTCCTTCAAGAACCTCGCCCACACTCTCTCTTCTCTCCTTGGTTGGCTGAAATGGAGCAAGAAATCAAGCCACAATCCATCATCAACTCTTCACAAATTCATGTTATTTGTGGGAAGAAAGGAAATGGAAGATCAAACCCACTTACCTCTTGTTTTCTTCCAAAATTTCAGCCAACCTCCTTCTCTCTCTCTCTTTCTGGCTGCTGGAGGATGAAGATGATGGTGGTTGATGATGGTTGAAAGTTCAAGAAGAATGGATGAAGATTGGAAGAAGATTTGAAGGCAATTTCTCTCTTTCTCTCCTTTTCTCTCTCGGCTCTATCCCTCTCTTTCCTCCAGATTTTCTGCTGAAAATGAAGCTTGAGAAGCCAAGAATCAAGGTTTTAAAGCCCAAAAGTGCTTTTCCTTGTTTTGGGAAAAAAGTGCTTTTTGGCACTTTATGTCGCGTCACACGCGACAGTCTAACTTACACTGGTTTCTTTCATCCCGACACTGTCTCACCTTAATAATATTTTCAAAATATCACTACATATGCTCGATTTCAAGTCCAAGTCACTATTGACGCGTCGGAACAATCTTTAACGCTAAATTTTGGCCAAAACCACACACCGGCAAACAATTTGTATAAAATTCTCTAAATTGGAAAATATTCACTTTAAACATATT
Source organism: Gardenia jasminoides (assembly GCA_013103745.1). Lineage (NCBI taxonomy): Eukaryota > Viridiplantae > Streptophyta > Magnoliopsida > Gentianales > Rubiaceae > Gardenia > Gardenia jasminoides. The sequence goes on from CM023098.1 coordinate 45,209,803, forward strand.
TTCACTCATATTTCAATAAATAAACACAATATAATTAATATTATATATTTTTAAAATAATTCTGAATTTTGAGGCCCTCACATCCTTCCCCCCTTAAAAGAATTTCGTCCTCGAAATTCGTATTTCGCTTACAAATTATCCTAGATAATCCATCCAGATCTTTTCTTCAACATTCCAAGTTACTTCCTTAATTCTTCAATTTCTCCATAACCTCAACTAGGGAAAATTTGCTTACTTCTCAAATTCGTCACATTCTTATCATGAATCTGTACATAATGTCTTTCATAAGATAGCATTTCCTCTACTTCGATATCTTCCAATTTCCATGATAGTGCTTATTGCATCGACAATGGTATACGTTCAAGTCTTATAAGGTGGTCTTCTCTAAACTCCCCAGACGTATATATTTATACATATCCTAAAGGCCACCTCAATCTAATTATGTTTCCATCAAAATATATCTTCCATGAACTTTATCCTTAGATGTCTCTCATGGTGTTCGAACCCCAAAATTACAAAATACTCTACTAGGTTCCATATCTTCTCCACACAAGAAAACAGGTTTAAGCTTGATTAGAACACCTAAAATCCACTTAAAATTTTTATTAAGCTGTGAAAGATAGGGTTGTACCTTTAACATCTTCAGTTGGGTCTGGGACTTGTTGTTGGGTAATAGTGTAGACCCTGGCTGGAACTCTTGATCGACTTCCTGGTGCACTAGCCTGATGGGAGTTAGGTCTATTCACTTGTCGGGTCACAACTTCTCCCCGAAGCCTTGGGCATGCAGATAATTGGTGTTCAGTACTACCACATCGGAAACACTTTCCTGCCTTCTTCCAACATTCTTGCTCAGTATGGCTCAACTTCCCACGAAATTACATGTTTATCGGGTAGATATCGGCCTTGCATGACATTCCTGATTGTCCTCTTCCATCAAAGTTCCTTGACCCCACTCCACTAGAAAATGTTCCCTTTACCATAGATCCTCTCGATGCTCCGAAGGTTTTATTCCCGTCTCTTCCAATCTTAGGGGTCGACAGCGTCCATCCTGGTCCTTGACTATGCTTTTAGGGCATTTCTTTTCTTGCATTGAAAGTTCTAACTTGAGCCTTTGCCCCTTCAATCCTTTGGGCTTTCTCAATGACTTCACTAAAACTATTAATTTGGGCAGCCAAAATTTCTTTGTATCTCCACGTTCAACCCTTGCACAAATCTCTAATTCTCCTTTGTTCGGTTGCCACTAACTTCGAGCAAACCTCGATAATTTGGTAAGAGTGCTCATACTCTGCGACACTTAGCGTCCCTTGCACATCTAATAAAATCATCTTCCCTTTTCCTTGGACTAGTGGGAAGAAACTTAGCATTAAATTCTCTAGTAAAGTTCACCCAAGTTCTAGGGATTTGCTCTCTTTCCCATTTCACTCTTATCATATTCCACCATGCTCTAGCGGCTCCCTCAAACTAATCTGACAAATGACACTTGCCTCTCCTCCTCCATTATAATCTAAGGCAGCAAAAATATCAGAAATTCTCTCAACCATCAACCCGATTGACCAGGTGGGTTCCCCGAGGAATTTAGGTGGGTTAAACCTTTGAAATCGCTCAAGGCTCTATCCTCACCAACCCCAAGATTGATATGTTGTTCAGGTGGGGCCTTGTTGGCCAGCCATACAGTCTAGTATCTCAGGTCCATGCGATTCATGGCTATAGCCATTTGCTCTACAAAGTTAACTCCAGCCCTTTGATTTTGATGTAGTGACTCTCGATCACCTCAATGTTGTGGAGTAGCCTAGTCCCTCGCCAGGCCTCGGCCTCCACCCTCCATAGCTCTTTGGGGCCATCAAATTTTCACAAACATAAGAAAGTAAATACACTATTAGAACATTCACTTTGAAAGATTGCAGAAACACTTCATATTCACACTTCATAAGAATAGAGTGCATAGGAGTACTGAGATGTGCATGCTTTTGTCAAAGGGTATACATAGGTACATCAAGTTCACTGCGAATTTGCAGCAACAAAATACGATGCTTGAAAAGTTAGCAAGCATGCAATTTTACAAAGTTGGGAACCCACTCTATTGGCTTTTCCCCAGGTTACAAAACCCAGGTTTCACATAGGCTAATCTATCAAGTCTCGAAGAAGAAGATTTGGTGGAAGCACTCTCATGGTCGGGCTCTAGATATTGGGGATCTCCCCGCCTTAATGGCATCCCCTCCCATATTCTCATCACTATCCACTGCATTCTTTTCAATCCATTGAGAACCTACTTGAACTTTAGGTCTCGTTAACACGTAAACATGAATGATGGCTATCTCTTACATTTCTTTCCACTCTACTAAACTTTCAAACACTTAATAACTCTAATTCTCATTAGATCTCAAAATCATACATCACTTAATGGCGAGTAGAGCTTAAGAGGAGCATTTCTTAATCATCCATCAATTAGTTCTTTGGAAATTTAATATCTTCAAAGATTCCTTAAGTACCTAGCCACATTGGAGTTCTCGATTAAACACCAACCCCTAGGAGGAGATTATAGTTATTCACTCTTAAGAAGATCTCTTACTAGCACACATCCAATTAAAGTCTTAATCCCACCATGTCAATTCCTATCAACTTTTCTATTTCTCTCATCCGGTCATCAAGTACCAAACCCGCCTTTTCAATCAAGAAACACTCCTTCACCCGGTATCCTAACTTTAAGTCTAGGATACAGCGATCTGAAAAGCTCACGATACCACCAGTACCTCTCCCCAAGGCGAACCAAGGGATGGTCGGCCGGGACCGCTACCGACTCTCGCCGAGGACTCACTCACTTAAACAATACTTATCCAACTACAACTTCAAATGCGATCAGAAATACAATGCTTGATAAAATCGTAACTTCAAATTACAGTCAAAGTACATAAACCATTCCTTCATACTAGGTTGAGTTTCTAATACAAGCTCTCACTACTTGCTATCCCAAGATCTCAAAACATCATAACAAAAGCTTTCAGTAATCATGGTTCGAACTTTGAAACATTCAATATAAGCAACCTAACACTCTGGGTTGGCTTCTCCACTAGAATTTTCGGTACTGCTAAGGAAAACAAATTTGAAAGGGTGAGCTAGAAGCCCGTGAGTTCCCAAAAAAAAAAAAACAGGCAAAACATGTCACACCTATGATTTCTCACTTCAGAATTCATACTAGGAAATAAACAAGTAAGGAAAGCCAAAAGTCACACAAGAGGAGGATATCGGATTAAGTTTATCACGTAGCCCAAGGTTATCACACCAAGGGATTGATTTATCACGTAGCCAAGGTTATCACACAAGAGGATTAGGTTTATCCAACGTAGGTTGTCCACCTGAAGATTCGGTTATCACGTGGCAAGGTTATCACGAGGGGATTAGTTTATCCGTATTAGCCAAGGTTGTCACACCAAGGGATTGGATTATTCTCAAAACGGGGAATACAAGGACCGTCACATCACTTCATGCAATTGAAGCAGATTCATGACACAAGACAAGAGATTCAAGTATACTAATAATATCGGAAAACACTTTTGCAAGTGAGTACCATTCAAATGGGAGTAAATGCGATAAAGTGCACCTACTCATTTGATGGATCAAAATCTATTTTTCACATTAATTCACATTTCAAGTTAAGCAAGTCACACACTTGAATGTGTCTTTACTTAAAATCATTTGATAGTAATTTATTTCACTTATAAACACTAATAAATCATTTAGCAAGCACAGTAAATCATTTCCTTTGAAATCGCTAGTAAAGCCGTTCATTTGTAAATAGTTTGAAACATAGTGCAGAATACTCACAAAAGTAGGAAAACATTTCATTGGCAAAGAATAGTAGTAAAACATTTCTTTGGAAAACAAGTTAGAACTAGTTTGAAAACAGGTTAGAACACTCACACATGTGAGACATTGCAAAAACCCTTTCACAATTTCTTTTCATTTACAATAAGGGTAGGTGTGACCAAATACACTACCCCATCAGAGGGTTCAAGAACTAGGTTTCACTTCAAAATCACTTCACTAAACACCATAACGATCATTTTCACATAATCATATAACAAGTATGAAACTCACCAAAATAAGGCTCAGTCTCGTATGGTTCAAAGTCACCGCTGCACATTCCTAAAATAATTTAAAACAGTCAATGAGATTCAATTCATTCATTTTCATTCACTACCACAGTTCACAGTTTTAGTTTCAAGCGGCAATTTTCCAAAACTCTCTCTCGGGCTTTCATTTCACATGGCTCAATGTTCCAAATAGATACTTTTGAAAAATCACTTTATCATTTCAAAAGAGCACCCCACCGATATATCCATTGGCACTATAAGCGATCTCATTCACAAAACATTTAAGTGAGGTCTCACACCTCAAAATCACTTTTACAACACGTTCGATACTCACTTTAGCTAAAACTTTCATATTAACATAAAACACTTCATATCAAGCCACTATATTCAAAATCCCTAAAATTTGGCCAAAATACAATAAAATCCTTAAATTCAATCAAATGACACTTTTCACTCAAATTTCATAAAACTTCACTTTTAACTCTTTTAAAATTCAAACACTCACTCACACACACGCGTTCTCAAATGAACAATACACATGTTCTTCTCGAAGAAAACTTTTCAAGAACTATCACAACATGTCAAAATCAAACATTAAAATTACCAAGCATAGTTTTGGCCATAGCATACATTTTCCTTCAAACTTTTCAACAATCAAAACCCTAATTTCTAACCATATCAAGACAAGTTCACAAATAACAATCAAATCCCAATCAGGTCCTCAAGTCCGCTACCTAGAGGCCACCTCAAGTCCGCTACCTAGGTTGGGATTTCAAGAGCTCAACTTCACCTTTTCGGATGAGATCATTTTATCAATATAAACCACAGATCTAGCTAATAATCACTAATAAGGCTAGATCTACGAGATTCGAGGTTTATACCCCCAGATCTATCAAGATCCAACGAGATCCGGCAAGATCCAACGAAATTCCTTGAACTTTTCTTCAAGAAAGTCGCCTAAGCCTAGGAGACCTCTCAAGCCTCGATCTTTACCCAAGATCTATGGATTTCGACGAAGATCTACAACTTCAAGCTCACGATCAAGCAACACTCCACTCGATCAAGCCTTGTTTCTTCACTTTTCTCTTTCTTTTTCCTTCAAGAACCTCGGCCCACACTCTCTCTCTTCTCTCCTTGGTTCGGCTGAAATGGAGCAAGAAATCAAGCCACAATCCATCATCAACTCTTCACAAATTCATGTTATTTGTAGGAAGAAAAGGAAATGGAAGATCAAACCCACTTACCTCTTGTTTTCTTCCAAAAATTTCAGCCCAACCTCCTTCTCTCTTTCCTCTTTCTCGGCTGCTAGGAGGATGAAGATGATGGTGGTTGATGATGGTTGAAAGTTCAAGAAGAATGGATGAAGATTGGAAGAAGATTTGAAGGCAATTTCTCTCTTTCTCTCCTTTCTCTCTCTCGGCTCTATCCCTCTCTTTCCTCCAGATTTTTCTGCTGAAAATGAAGCTTGAGGAAGCCAAGAAGTCAAGGCTTTAAAGCCCAAAAAGTGCTTTTCCTTGTTTTGGGGAAAAAAGTGCTTTTGGCACTTTATCACCTTGACAGTCTAACTTACACTGGTTTCTTTCATCCCGACACTGTCTCACCTTAATAATATTTTCAAAATATCACTACATATGCTCGATTTCAAGTCCAAGTCACTATTCACTGTCGGAACAATCTTTGCTAAATTTTGGCCAAAACCACACACCGGCAAACAATTCGTATAAAATTCTCTAAATTGGAAAATATTCACTTTAAACATATTTTCACTCATATTTCAATAAATAAACACAATATAATTAATATTATATATTTTTAAAATAATTCTGAATTTTGAGGCCCTCACAAGGACTATAGCCCCTGAAGGCTACCCGTATCCTACTTTGTATGGTTAATTGTGTTTCATCATTGCTTTTCTTTAAATTTGAATTTGGAGAGTAAATCCCATATGTGTTATGTGCTTCGCATGATTTTGGAACTCATTGGGCTTTTAGCTCATCCTTTCAAATTTGTTTTCCTTAGGGGACCTGAGAACCAAGCGAGGCATTAGAAATAGGGTTTTCTTTTTGTACGATTGGTGAAACTTGAGTTGTGAATTTGGGATATTGTAATGTGGAACTTTGTATGTGTATTTTAAGTACTCTATGTATTTTGGGATTTTAAGGTTTCATGAATAAATTGTGTATTATCGTTTAGTTTAAATTATTATCTAAATTTTGGGTTTGTAAGATTGAAGTAGTTTAATTATGAGTTTGGTAAAGTTTGGGATTGATGTTGAAATTGTTCCTTTGAGGAATTAGTAATCATTTGTGTGAGTGAATCTGGCGAAAGTTAGCGGTACGGATACCTTAGAGTGCAGCCAAGGAGAGGTGAAATTGTCACATACATTTGTAGTCCAAATGTTGTAAAGAAGTTAGAGATGTAATAAAAATGTATTTAAAGGCTAGTAAGGATAAAAAGAGGTGCAATAAGAAAGAAAAAAAAGAAATATTGAACTCTTTGTGAGAAGAAACTATGTATGGCAGTATCAAATCATTGATTAAATTCCAATCAAAAGGTAAAGAAACATGTCAATCTTCAAATTGGATCAATAGCACATCCAGCCACAAAGAAGGAATAGTTTATCACGCTCTTTATTCCACTAGAATTTCCAAGTCAATGCAAACAATAGGGGTATACCCATGTCCATTTTGGAGCCATAAGATTTTCACTCTCATCTCATGGCAGAAAAGGATTGCCAATAGTGGGTCGACTTGCACTATTGGACACTAGGTTTTTAAAATATCAACATGCCTGCATAGGAACAGTTGAAACTACTCTTAATGCATGAACTATTTTTATTACCCTTTTCCCAAATTTTAATATGTCTCTTTTTGATCCTCATCTTTTGGAAGCTCTTAAAGTACAAATACAGATTATTGGAGTAGACCAAATTGTAGATTCCATTGCAGCAACTCTTAATTATCAAATGGTTTATAGGATCCAGAATCATGCTTTGGATCTGACCCTACCTGGAGGAGAAGATGCACTTCTGATAAAAGTAGATGAGAAAAATTCTGTGTCTTGTACACATGTACCAAGACAGTCTCAAAGTCGAGTTAATCCAATTCTTACCGAAACATGGATTCGAATATGAAACCCTTCACCAAGCTACAAATGAACCGATTGAGTCTTGATTCAAAATATCAACTCTTTCAGGAAGTGTTTCAATTAGCTTTGATCATTCACATTTAAAATAAATAAAACCAAGGCTTACCTATCTATCTGTATGATACGGGTTCGGTCGAATTGCTGAAGAAGGAAGAATGCTTGGAGCTTATGATTTTAAAGATGATCACCTGCAAGATTTAATTGATCATTTCACAAAAGAAGGAGAACCTATTTATCATTTTCAAGATCCCATTTCTGTTCATATATATTTTGATTTATGTGACAAATGTGATGATTGTTGGTATGACTTGTGAGGGTCTCAAAATTCAGAATTATTTTAAAAGTGCATAATATTATTTATATTATGTTTATTTATTGAAATATGAGTGAAAATATGTTTAAAGTGAATATTTTCTAATTTACAGGATTTTATACGATTTGTTTACCGGTGTGTGGTTTTGGCCAAAATTAACGTTAAAAAATTGTTCCGATGCATGAATAGTGACTTGGACTTGAAATCGAGCATACGTAGTGATATTTTGAAAATATTATGAAGGTTAGATAGTGTTGGAATGGAGTAAAATAGTGTAAGTTGGACTGTCGGCGTGTAGATAAAGTCTCAAAAAGCACTTTTTGCCTTGAATCTTGGAAAAGCACTTTTTGGCACCATAAAGCCTTGACTTCTGGTAACCTTGAGATCACTTTTTGCAGCTGCAATTTGGAGTGAAGAGAGTGAGAGATCTGGCCCGATTTCCTTGGGGAAGAAAGAGAGGAAAAAGCTTGAGGTTTGAGCTTCAATCTTCTTGATCATCCATCAACTTGAAGTGTGATATCTTGGTGAAGGATTTTGGGCTTGATCAACCTTTCCTTGGCAGCCGTGTGAAGGGGAAAGAAGAGAGGGGGAAAACCCGACTTGGAGAGAGAGAAAAGAAAGAGAAGGAAAGCTTGGTGATTTGTCTTGAGCTTGATCTTGAGCTTGGGTGTTGGAAATCGTCATCAAAGCGAAGATCTTGGGCTAAGATCAAGCTTGTGGGGTTTGCTAGGCTTGGAAGCAACTTTGGAGAGTGGAACTCATAAGATCTTCCTTGATCTTGTTGGATCGTGTTAGATCCGGAGGTATAAGCTCTAAATCTACTAGATATAGTTTTATTAGTGTTAAATAGTTTAGATCTATGGTTGATATTAGTATAATGATCTCATCTGAAAAGATAAAGTTGGGCTCTTGAAATCCCAACCTAAGTAGCGGACTTGAGGTGGCCTCTAGGTAGCAGACTTGAGGACCTGATTGGGATTTGTATGATATTTGTGAAATTTATCATGATATGGTTAGAGAATAGGGTTTTGTTGTTGGAAATTGTGATAGAAAAATGTATGAGATGGCCAAACCCATGCTTGGTAACTTTTATGTTTAATTTCGAGACTTTGTGGTTATGTGTGATGAATTTCTGTTTAAGAAAATATATGTTATGTTTATTTATGAGTGTATGAGTTTTAAAACATGAAACGTGGAATTTCTCGTAAATTTTGAGTGAAAAATGTCAATTGAAGGAATTTGAGGGTTTTAAAGTATTATGGCTAAATTTAATGAATTTTGAAAATAAAGATCTGGTTTGAAGTGTTTTAAAGTATATTAAAGCATTGTCAAAAGGTGAGTGTTGAGTTTTGTGATAAAAGTAATTTTGAGGTGTTAAACCTCACCCAAGTGTTTTATTAAAGAAAATGTAAACAGTGCCCAGTGAGTATGTCGATGAAGCATTGTATTTGGAATAATTAAGTGATTTTCAAAGAGGTAATTGAAATATGATACCATGTGATATGAAAGTTTTCCTCGAGGGGATTTTGGAAAAAACATTGATTGAAAACTAAAAAGTAAAAGTGAATTGTTTTAATTGATGAACGAAAGAGTAAAATCTGAACTGCTGTTTTTGAACTTGTTTTAGGGAGTGTACAAGACAGTGAATTTGACCCCTACGTGGAAGCTGAACCCTACTTCGGTGAGTTTCCATGCATGATACTTGACTAAGTGAATTTAATTTTTGATTGAGTGAATTGTCGTGAAAAACAGATTTTTCATCCATCAAATAGAGTAGTATGTACTTTATCGCACTTACTCCCATTTGAATGGTACCGTTTACAAAAGTGTTCTCATGATATTTCAAGTATACTTTGAATCTCTTGCTTCGTGTCATGAATCCTGTTTTCAATTATATGAAGTGAAGTGACGTGTCATGTATTTCCTGTTTTTGAGAATGCTTAATCCCCTTGATATATATTTCGAGCGTTGGGAAGACCAGGTCAGGAGATTTAACAATCTTGGGCTACGTGATTAACTTAATCCCCTTGGTAAGTTATCGACTCGAGCCGTTGGGAAGACCCAAGTCGAGGAGATTAACTACCTTGGGCTACGTGACATGTTGTGTGCTTTGAACTTGGCAAATGGCCTTGTCCCTATTGAAGAGCAATACACAAATATAAATTTCCTGTTAGGCTAGCGGGCCCGGTTGGGGGTTTGGTGGAGAAAGGAGTAAGTGGTGTTCTACTTGGTTTGTAAGTATGAAAGTTGTGAGTGTCAACTCACTGAGATGCTTACCGGTCCAGGAATGTGCTCCGCTTGAGGGACCTTAGCCCCTTTTGAGGGCTAATGAGTATTTTACTCTTGTGTGATTATTGGCTTTCCTTACTTGTTTATTTCTAAGTGTGAATCTTGAGTGAAGAATCATATGTGTTATGTGCTTTGCATGTTTTTGGAAACTCACGGGCTTTTTAGCTCAACCTTTCAAATTTGTTTTCCTTAGCAGGGATCGAGAACCCAAGCAAAGGAGCTCACCGTTAGTCTCGAGATTTACTTTTGTATTTGTCTTGAAAGATTTGAATTGTAAATTTGGAATGTGGTTAAGGAAATGAGTACCCAAGTAGAGAAGCGAACCCTTAGAATTAGGGTTTACTTATGTTGATTATTTTGAGAACTTTGGATTATGGTTATTGAAAGTTTTTGTAATATGGAACCCCGATTGTATGGTTGGAGGATTTATGTATTCAAAGTTTGTAATTTGAAGTTATGAGTTTGTAAGTTATTATTGATTTGTATTGTGTTTAGATTTTTTAGTTTGATAAGTCATGTGATGTTTGAGTGGGTGAGTCGAGAGTTGGGGGGCGGTATCACGATTACCCAGAATGCAGCCCTAGGGGAGGGTGAATAGATCACATGACTCATAGGATGATGATTATTGAAAAAAAAAAAGAAAATTCCAAAGATGAAAGTTGTTGTGAGCTTTATCCTAAACCTGATAATCCATATGATAACTCCTATTCTTATTCCACTCTAAGAAGTTTGATGGAATTCAAATTCCAAATGAATGGGAAGGAGATAAATCCCTCAAACAACAACCACTTCATCCATACTACAAATAGTGTTTGCAAATCCTTAAAAAGGAAGAAAAGGGAAAATCATTTGTCCAAAAGACATCAAAAGGTCTTTATAATAAACCTGATAAACCACTTCCTCAAATCTTCATGTTCAAGAAGGAAGATTTCCCTGCACTTGATGCTTCACCAACTGTCTTCCCCACTAGACAATTAATGCCACCAAACAAGACGGAAGAAGTACTAAACTGCCAGACAAAGAATTCCTTAGCCTGGAATAAAGTTCTTACTTCAATTCATAAAGACATCTCAAAGATACATTCTAAACTTGATCATGTGCTATAGAGGTAAAGACCCATAGTGCTCAGGTAACTCATATGATTACTGTTTTAGAAAAACATCTTGATGAATTAAAATATAATTTGCCAACCTATTGTTTCTTACTTTCTCAATTTGTTGAATAGAGGAAAAGGAAGCAAAGTTTTTAAAACCAAATAGAAAGCTTGAAGAAAATTGGAAGTATTCCTAGAATTTCAGAACCTATTTCATCACCCAACACTAGTCCAAAATTTTGTGCAACACCAATAAGATCACTCTACACCATCTATTTTGGGAGGTTCTACTTATAGATACTCTTCAACCTTTGTTTGGTTCCATGTCAACTGAAACCATGAAAAACTCAGTTTGATATTGCAAAATAGTGCAGAGAACAACATGCTCTCAAAAGGAAGAAGAAAAGAAGACACGAAAGCAACAGAGAAATTAGAAAAAGCCAAAGCAGAGGAATTAGTAAAAGAAAAGGAATCTGTTTCTAGTTCCTTAATGTTCACCAAGACATTTACAAATCCTTTGTCCTCTATTATGCAGGAAATATATGAGGAATCACTTTCCTATATTTCAACAATTTAGGATCCGCAAGAAAGTGATTCAACTTCAATCCTAGAAGACTCAACATCGATAGTACAGGGAATCTTCGCGAAGATTCACGGTCTGCAGAAACTTCATGCCAGAATCAAAGATTTTCTTCCTAGATTCAATATGGTAACACAGGCAGAAGTTTTTCATCTTGATAATGATGATAATGATGAAGTTGGAGAATCTTCAAGGAATATGAAAAAATCCTTGAAGATTAAGCCCTCAAATTTTCACAATTGATGATGTCATCTCTTCAAAATGGGCAAAAAAATTTTCAAGAATTTCATGCAGGATGGTTATTCAAAATCTAGCTGAAGAATCTCATTTTGAAATATTGTCTAATTTTATAGCTCGATTTTCAGGGCATAGTTAGGCTGGTGGGCGGTCTTAAGTGAACAAGATAAAATGTTTTTCTTAACTTCCATGGCAATATTTTTGTGAAAACATAAATCTTTTTACATTAATGTTTCTTGGTGATGTTAAAAGTAAAAGAAACAAAAGAAAAGAATTTTTGAGATGAAATATTTTTCATATGATGTAAAGATTTAAATAACATTTCAAAAAGATGATTGTTTTTTCTTTAAGAGCAAATATAAACAAGCAAACTTTTTTTAAAAGTTCTCTTCAAAATCACTTGTGATGTTGTTGAAATGTATATTCATAATAAATTTGGTTCAATTCTCAATCTTTCTACAAGACAAATCAAGCAAGTAGTTTTCCTGTCACTTGATGACCTATGCAACAAAAGAAAGATCATACGAGAATATCTAAAAGGTGATGCATGCTTCAACCAAGTTTACAAGAAATCTAAACTGATAGTTAAGTGAAATTGTTAAACTTGTGTTAGTCCTGGAACATTACTCAAAAAAATTTCACAGCTTTAAGAGGGGTTCATCAAGGAAAATGGAGTACTTTAAAAGAAAAGGAAAGAAGTTCCGTGGGAAGAAATAAAATAAATGCTTCATTTGAGAGCAGGACATTTTTTAAAGAATGTCCTCTGAGAATAGAAGGGGTACAACTAATTTCAAAATTCAAGATAAATTGTGTGCATTCACGTTGATGAATTTGAATTAAATTCTCTAAAGAAGAGGTTATAGCGACAAGACTCTTTTTTGGGATGTGTCCCAAAGCGAGAAATACCATTTCGGTTATTCAATTAAATCCCTTGAACCCAAACTAGCCCACAAACTTTGATCCATATTCTTCTTGATAAATACTCTAAGCCTATTCCTGTCATAGCTTTTTTGATTCAGGAGTAGCCATGTCTATTTGGAAAAAGGAAATTTTACCAGACTATATGTGGATTCGGGAAATACATGAATTCAAAGCAGCAAATGGAGAAATATTCCAAACCAGGTTAGCAACAAAAAAGCCCATTATTATAAAATTTCTCCTAATAGCCAGATTCAGGACCAATTGCTTGGTGCAAACTTTACAGGAAAAGATATTATCATAGGTTTGATATCTATGAGCCGTAATAGTATTTCGACTCTGGAATAAAGTCCAAGAAATTCTTCAAAAAATTCACAGACATTCCAAAGATCCATTGATTCAAGAAACCTCAAACCTTTCTCATCTAGATGATAATTCTTCTCAGCATCAAGTGCAAGTTTTTTAAATCTCATATTATCCGACACTCTTGTGCTGAAAATAATTAGGAATTCCTTGATAAATGTGACCACCCTTTGTGAAAAAATCCTGAATTCTTCATTCATCTTCCATTTAAGAAAAGTGAAGACATAAACCCAACAAAAGTTAGTCATCCTAGAATGAGCCCTGAAAATTCCGAGCTTGAAGAAGAATGCTATGAACTTCTAGAATTTGATCTGATTGAAAAATCAAATTCACGGTGGTCCTGCCAAGTCTTTTATGTAAATAAAAGGTCTGAACAAGTCAGGAAAAAAATGAGACTTGTCATCAACTATGAACCTTTGAATATCTTCTTGATGGATGATAAGTTTCCTATTCCTAACAGATTTACTTTGTTTTCACAAATTTCAAACCAAATGGATTTCAAAATTTAATATTAAATCTAGATTTTGGCAATTAGGAATTTCATTTGAAGATCGTATAAGACTGGATTTTGTATTCCAAACCATCATTTTCAATGGAAGGTCATGCCCTTTGGTTTAAAACAATTCCATCCTTGTTCAGAAAGCAATGATAAAAAATTTTCAGCCGATTTTGCACGTTGATTTACATTGACAATGTGCTTCTATTCAACGAAACATGGGAAGAGCTTATTAAATTGCTTTACCAATTTACTGACATTGTCAACAAATTTGGAATCATGCTTTCTGAAAAGAAAATGATTTTGGCCCAACAAGAGATCCAATTTCTAGGAATAAAAATTTCTAAAGGTACTTGTACACTAGAATAACATGTTGGACAATCCATTGCTGATTTTCTAGAAAAGGATTTGACCAAACAACAAGTTCAACAATTCTTGGAGGTAGTCAACCATGTGGGATTTACCACAGAGGCCAGTTCATTATTCCCTTGACAAAGATGCTAGAAAAGAAACCACCACCGTGGGGAGAATCCCAGACAAAAGCTATTCATCAATTGAAGGACAAGTTAATCTCACTTCCAACTTTGCACATTCCTACTGGGGGAACTACAATTTTGCAAACCGATGCATGTGACAAATACTAGGGAACAATTCTACTTGAAGGGGATGATAAAGAAGAAAGACACTATTGTGGATTTGCAGGTGGAAAATTCAAGACTATAGAACAACACTATCATTCTTCTTTCAAGGAAATTCTTGCAGTAAAAATGGGCATTAAAGAATTCTCATTTTTTCTAATTTCTCATCATTTTCAGGTCAAGATAGCTATGGAAAGTTTTCCTAAGATATTACACTTCAAACAAAAGACAATACCCTATCCTCAACTCCTTCGATAGCTAGCATGGTTTTCCTAATACTCTTTTGAGGTTAAACATATTAAAGGGAAAAATAATATCTTGGCTGATTTCTTTCAGAAAACAACCTAATACCTAGCCATGTTTTCACGACTTTTGAACATCCTCCAGAAATTTTCCAGATTTCATACCCTTGGTAAAAAGAAGATATTGAAAGAATTTGAACTTCATACGAACTAGAAGTTTTTAGTACATATGGAGGATCAATGTTAAATCCTTTTGGCATAAACCCTGAATATCCATTTGCTCAAATCTTTATTGCCCAACCTCAAGATTTTCCAAAGCCTCTCTTATGGTGTTTTTTGGTGTATGTGTTATCAATACCATATTCTCATGGAATTTCAAAACCCTTTTAACCAACCTTTAGCTCCTAACCTTAAAATCTTCCTTCAATGTTTTAAAACACTTTCCTTTTGGTATGATTTGTTTTCTACTATAAACAATCATATTATTATTCATTTTCATTAACTAGCTCATCTTTCTGGAACCCAAATACAAACTCTACCAAGTGTGATAATCTATAAGGAATTTTATCATACCATCTTGGACTAGGAGAAAGATTATGAGGAGGCCTAAAGATATATTTTCCAGCATAATCAAGTAATTCCACAATCCATTTGGCTTGGTTATCATGGACCTTGGAATTATTTATCAAACCATCCTCACTGGACAGCAGTTCAAAAGGCAAAAAAGGAATACGAAAAAATGATTGATGATAGTGTTATGTAAGATTCTCAAAACCCATGTGACAGGGAGAAAGTAGTACCTCAACTCTACAGTTCAAAGCAAGGTCGAGGAGGCGAGAAGGCTATGAAACAAAAGACAAAATAAGAGCTCATCTAGATTACATTGAGCAATTCAATATGCAGATCGAGATAGTACACACCGCCGACACTCACAGATGGATGCTCAACCAAGTTATTATTAATGCTTTGTCAACCATTTGTAAAAGAAAGACCAGTGTGCTTTGCTTTATGTTTTGCTTTACACTTTGGTTTATACTTTTCTTGTGTGCTTTGCTTTATGTTTTTGTCAGCCATTTGTAAAAGAAAGGCCAATGTGCTTTGCTTTATCCTTTTGTTGGCCATTTGTAAAGGCCACTAGTTTGCTTTAAAGCAAAGTAAAGGTCACTTACCTTTTACTTTTCTCAAAGGTCATAAGGGTTAGTTATCCCTTATTTGGTTCGAAAGGTCACTTCTCAACTTGTATAAATACACGAATAATGAATGAGAATGGGAGAGTTGTTTTGAACAAAAATGCTTCCTTTTAAATTTCCAGTTCCACTATGATTGCTTAAGTTTCAATTCTCTCCTCTAGTTACTTTTATTTGACAATGATCTATGAAATAGGGATAGAGGGATAGATTCATAAAAGTCCAGGAATTTGTAAGTGCCATGGAGGCCAGTATAATCCGAGAACATCCTGAAGAATCGCTGATGCCTATGAATTGGTATCAAAGCTATACAAATAACTTACCAATTACGAAAATATAGATATAAATATACTTAATCAGTCTTTGGCCCAATGCAAAGTAACAATAAACACAATTTCTAATTTATAATATCAAAGCAGGAAAATTAAGTAACTGACTATTTTATCACAATGGCCAATTTATGGGCCTAGTCCACTGGGGTTTGAATAAGATATAAGATAAACCAAATATGAATTTATAATATAAACCCAGTTTCCAATCCCTCCGCCTCCTTGTTAACAACAACGACTCCTCCAAGTACAGACACACAAATCTTGCCTTCTCCTCCTCCTTAAATCTCGATTCTCCTCCTCCTTCAACAGCTTTTTCTCCCTCTTTCCAAATTTGAAATGGCTTTCCTTGGGCTTCTCCTTCTCTTTGAAGGAGTTCTTCTCCTACTTCCTGTACATGGACAAGGCTCATTCATTGACCATCAACAAGGCTTCTTCTTCAAGGATTTTAGACAAGGTTTCTCCATTAACAAGGCTTTTCTTTTCTTGGGAGCGGCTTTTCTTTTATTTAGGTGTGGTTTCTGATATTGAATGAAAGAATTGAGAAAAGGTGTGTGAAGTTTCTCTCTCTCATATTTTTGTATAGCAAATTGAACTATTAGGTTTGTTACTGTACTTGTTTTTCTCTGATTTTGTTGTGTTTTGTGTTTGTCCATCAGATTTTGTTATGTTTGTCAGTTAGATATATTGTTTTGTTTTTGTCATTTATCTATGGCATCAGATTTTTCTCTTATATTTTGATCTCAAGTCGACTTAGGATGATTCAAGCGACTCAACCATTTTTTGGTATCTTGGAGCCAACTCGAATTGAATCGATCAAGTTTCAATGATATCCTAGCAAGCTGGTGTTTTTGGAGTCAAATCGAAATGGTTTCAGAATGTTAAAACTCATTCTGGTGACTACTCGGCCGAGTCTTCGAACCATGCATCCAAGAGCATTCCTAATTTATCGAAGAAAGAAAGTGTGCCAAGTAGGAGTATGAGAAATCAGCTAGAGGAGTTTATGGAAGTTGATTTGACAATATGGCTAAAAAGCAAGCCAACATTCAGCAAACTCAGAAGGAAACTTGCTAGAAAAAGAAAGAGCAGATGACCAACCAGGTGGCCTTGTTGAGTGATACCCAAAACCATCTAGGAAGTTCAATTTCCAGGCCACTTCTATTTTGTCAATAAAGGCATTGGTTGATAGTGATATAGTACTTCTTGGGGAGCTAGTAGTGTAACTTCAAAACAGCACTCCAACCAACAATTTCCCTGTCTTCTAGTATCTGTGCATTCGCCACTGACTCAGCTATGTAGCCAATGCTAGAGTTTCAAAAAAGCTAATGTTAGATTTTAGTGAATCTAGATCTGGGCTTGAGCTCAAGTCGAATTGGTGGCGAATTTTCTTCAATGCAAGTTTTAGCAACATTTAAAGATTCTTCCCTTGTCTAAGCTTTCTTTTTTATTTAAAAGTAACTAATTTTCTCATCCTTCTAAACAACTATTTGGCATATTTAAATATTTTATCAGCCTTTTGGACCGATTAACATTTTCCCTTTTCTTATGCTAGCATTATATCAGTTTGTTTTTGTCATTTGCATTTTATATTTGGCTTTTTTGACTAATTGGGGAATTGGCATGACCGTAATTAGTTTGCTTCCATATTGCACCTATTGTCCGATAAGCGGTCGCCTCTCTTCTTTAGACATCAATTCTGTGTAAATGTCTAAAATATTTTAAATAAATATCATTGATAGACTTAGGATGTACCTTTTGCCAAAACTTGATGCACACAAATAGACCTTCCCAATCAGGACTCCATTTTCCTAATCTTGGTTCCTTCAACTAATGGAGAACACTACTTTTCATCACCTTTTCACCCACTAGAAATTCTTCGGTTAAACTTTTTGGTTGTATAAGGTAGAAACTCTCCTTTTATTTGTTTCAAGATGATCTAAGGCCTCTAATAATTTTTCATCCATATGTGACAGCCCTACTTCTTCCTAGGGCAAACCCTAGGTCAGTGACTGCCCTTGACTCTCCCGGGACTCGATAACTAATAAACCAACAACTCACAACTTACAAAACTAAAACTTCAAATTCAAAAGTCAACCAACATATATACATAAGTTTCACCATCATTCCAACTTAAAACATAACAAGGTATTTGGGATACAAAATCAACCTCTAAACTTATCCATGATAGGGTTTGCTGGTACATTCTCCTTAAACAAAGTACAACAAAACTTAAACTGCTTGCGTACTTCAATCCTAAGCTCAAACCAAATCCCACCTTTAAGGAAAACAAAGGGAAAAAATAGGGTGAGCTAAAAGCCGGTGATGTTCCAAAAGAGGCATGCAAAATAGCATTATTACATTTGCACAAAATTTTGATAAACAATCAAACACATTGCAATAAAATTTGGAATTTCAAGTATAAGTGCAGATGATCCAGTGCTTGTCACCGGGAGATGGTGCCATATGCACTACTCAAAGCATTCGAGTCGGTACTCACGAGGAGTTCAGCACTCAACTTCTCTTCTAGAATCGGTGCACAAGGATCACTTAAATAACAATTTAAATATAAAGGGATAGATGGCTCTGGGGCCAAGTTCCATGACAACTTGATCCAAGTCAACCAAATGCAATTAATGTCGGTAGAACCCACTCATCAGCTATACCCGTTCACCCATTCTCACCTTACAGGGCGAACACCAACATGGGAGGTAATACTGAGTATACAAAAACAAAAGCAGGATCAAGGGCATCATTGGTCTACTGCGACCAAGCCCTGGCGGCTCGATTGACCAATGAGCGATGGAGTGGACTCGATCCGGTCAGAAGCTGATAACAAGATTAGCCCTTGTGATATCACACAAGTAGCCATTTCACGCACACGGGAAGCAACGCGGGTAAACAAGCTTCTAAGCAGATTAGTCGATGGGATATTATCCAAATGACTCCGAGATCAAATATAAGCAAGGGCCAAATCCACAAGTATCACGATATCAGGATATATAGTTCAACAAAAGAAATCGAGTGTGATAAAGAATTACGCTTTCGTCTGATCATAATAACACAAAGAGTGTCCAAGCCAGATTTCAAGTAGTTACTTATAATCAAGTAGGTCAAGATCAGACAATCCAACTAGTCACATTTAACAAGTAAACAAGCATTGGAACACTCGCCAAATCAAGCAAGATATTTTCAAGTGCTTGCGCCCAAATCACCTCTATTTCCTCCTTTCAAGTCTAATACAAATGAAGCGAAAATATTTGGTTGGACTCACCAAGCGAAGACCTAATGCATAAGCTCATTGATTTTGTACTTGATAAAATCACACTTGAATGCACAATTTATAAAATGACCAATCCCAACTATAAGATGATCAAATGAAAAGCTCATCCACATGTTAGAATCATAAACGAGTGAGTCGGGACACGACAAAGTTGCACAAGAATCAAAAGGAACGAGAAAAGCCTTAGTGTAATGAAATCGGCATTTGACTGATTTGCCATGCTGCAATAATTTACTCATAACTGTGGACACACTTATTGGATTGGGGTGTACTTTATGGCGTTTCGAAGCTAATACATAGCCCTAAAACTTTCATGAAGATGTCAAGCATCAAATCATGTTTAATCCTAGTAAAAATGGCAAAACTCAAAGAAGCAAGAAAACTGCCAGATTGGTGACAGGCTGGCCGAGCAGTCTTGGGGAAAACAGTCTTAATAACTTCGACATAGAAAAATCAAATCAAGCTCCGTCAGCGTTTAAAACTAGGTTCATAGGGGCTTCTAGCGGTATAAGGTTGGATGCTAATTAATTTTCTACAGTGAACAGTAACCTCGGGAAGTGGACTGATTTCCATTTTCTGATTTCCTGCAAAAATTTCAGATTGGAGGCATTTTTCTTCTATCAATCCTTTAAAACCATTTCCATCATTTGCCAAGGTGTTTAACAAGCTAAAGGCGAAATTAACTCATCATTAAAACATCACAAGTCATTAAGCATTTCATCAAACACATGATAGCCAAAATTGAAAACCTAAGTTC
This sequence comes from Gardenia jasminoides, assembly GCA_013103745.1. NCBI lineage: Eukaryota > Viridiplantae > Streptophyta > Magnoliopsida > Gentianales > Rubiaceae > Gardenia > Gardenia jasminoides. The sequence continues at coordinate 45,229,763 of CM023098.1, forward strand.
TAGTTTTCAAACACAATAAATCCTTCCATGATTTTCCTCTTCAAACACCCACAACCATTAATCACACCTTAATAACATTCTCCTTGAATTCAAGGTTCATTAAACATAAATAAATGAGGATTTACCTTGCTAGAAGAGTGAAAATCCACCAAGAACTTCCTCTCCTTGCAGCTTCGATTGGTGATTAGGAGTAATCTAGCCTAGGGTTTCACTTGAAGTTGTGTTTCTTCACAAAAAAATTGCTAGAATTTAGCTTGGGGTTTAGTGTTCTTGCTTGAGGAGTGGCGGCCAAGAGGGGTGAGAGAGGAAATTTGCTTCAAATTTTGAAAATGGAAGGTTTAAATAAGATAAGTCAAGAGGGTCTTGGGTGGTTGACAAGTGGCAACTTCTTAGCCAAAAAATGAGACAATATCTCTACTGTCTTCAACCCCTTAATTAAAATATAACTCACACAAAACCATACTTGAGTTTAATGCATTTGTCCATATGAAACATGGAGAAATAAAATTCTAAATTAAACCATGCAATCCACATGAAATTGAGCACTTTTGGAAAAAAGAAAAAAGGAAAAAATGCACTAATGATCATATGATGCACTCAAGTAAAATTCCCTCTTTTCTTCCTCTTTCTTTTTTTTTTCCCTAGGGTTCTCACACCATAACTACTAATTCAGCTACCATTACTTGTTGAAACTCATCCTTCAATAATCCATGTTGCTTTACCGACCTCAGCCTTCGTCAAATGAATTTTGGTACGGTATTGTGGCATCACCAGACAAGTGAAAATAGGGGCATACCTATACTTGTCATATATGCAACCCTATAAGTCCATAATACTTCTGACAAATGCTCGTGCCATTTTTTATGATTTTGCTCAATCATCTTTGATCAGGTCTTCAGGTATCTTGTTGGCAGATTCAATTTGCTCATTGCTTTGTGCAAAATACGGTGATCAAATGTGTCACTTGGAACTTGTAGCTCTCGACAAATTATTTTAACTCCCATTTGAAAAATACAATGCTTTTTTAGTGACATTCTAGAATACCAAATCAGTGGATTATATATTCCCTGATGAAGTTTGTTCAATTTTGATGGGTTTCTTTGTGTGGCGGTTCCATTCACTTGGTAAAATAATGGTAGCGTAATAATGTACAAATCTTGTGGCGAGAATAAGTTAGAATCACACCAACTATGTCTATCTTCCAACTAAAGGGCCATGGTTTGATTATGATTTTCATATCTCTTGTAGGCGCTTTTTAGATCAATCCATAAATTTGGCACTTTTTGCACCTTTTGACAAAATTAATACAATTCCTTCATCATGGTAGGTTAATATATTTCATGCCTCCTCAGCATCACATCATTTTCCACCCTTTTGGTAAGCATCACATATTCCTTCATGAATCTCAAGCATGGCAAAATAAACCTCTAATTTCTCCAAGCATTTGAGATACAACTCTAATTCGTCTTTCGAATAACTCAACAATAGATAATGCATGCCTTCGCCTTTGTGCTCTAAAGTACCAAGCGGTTGGATCCTTAAGGTACTTAATAATCGGTGTCTTCCAATCTTTGTCAGTTTCGGTTCATATATTACTATGTTGCTAATTTCCAACACTTCTTTTCTATGTTGATAGGTGAGGCAGGACTTTTTGAATAAACAAAATCCATCATATTTTTGTCAATATCAATTGTTACCCTTAATGATAACTAAGTAAGATCATTTGCATCGGGTGGGTTCCATGGTACATGATGAAATTCTACATCCTTAAACCATTCGATCAGACTTGCTTACTATATTCGGTATAATGACATTTTGGATTCTTCCATATTGATAATTGCAGGTAAGCTGGTTGATAATTAACGAATCCTCACATATCTCTACTCTATCGAGCTTTCATTTTGAGGGTATCTCGATGAGCCCAAATTAGATGTGAATCAAGCTCAGTCGAGCCCAGCATGTGCAAGAATTTCAAACCAAGTTTGATGGGGTCCAATGAATAAAGTGAAGAACAAGCCATTTGGCATTCATTGTGCTTGTTTGGCTTGTTAGTTTTGTTAGTCATCTATTGAGTTCCTTCAAATAAGCAATTCGGCGGCTTTGGTTGGTTCGAATTAGTATTAGTAGTTAATATTTGTTAGTAGGTTATTTTGTTAAGTTGTTCAATAATTACTAGTTGGATTAGGCTGATTTTATCTTTTCCTAGTTGAATTAGGTTTACTTTTCCTAATTAGTTTGGATTTATGTTTTTGTTGGATTAGGTCAAAGTCGGTTTTCCTTAGCCTAGGCGAACCAAATTTTGTCTTTATTGTTTCTAGTATTATTAGGGTTTTGTAAGGCTATAAAAAACCTAAAATTCGTCCATAATATACAAGAAAACATTAGAGTGATCAAATTTTTCAGATCTGCTTCTTTCTATTGAAAGCAATCTTTTGGCTTGTGAAAGTTACCTTTGAACATCATAAGGCTGACCTTGGATGCTTGTTTGACTTATCAATCAAGCAACTTCTTGATTGTGGCGTCTTCTACCTCGAATTTGTGTCTTGAGCAGTCTAAGTCTCAAAGTCGATCTATCCCCAACGTTAATATCTCAATTCTTGGGTTTGTGGGCGTTTCTACATCTTTCTGTGTGTAAAATCACATCGGTTGGTAATCAAGTATTGGTCAAAGATATCATCATATATCTTGTTTTCTTCTTCGTTGTTTAGAAACTAGGGTTTTCTTCGTGTTTGAGTCCGTACCTTTCTTTTGCATGTTTCTTGTTGAAGTCCGATTCTGCCTTGTGTTCGTGAGTTATGTATGTCACATCTTGAAGTCCAATTCTGCCTTTTTCGTGTTATCTTGCGTCGTAGCAAGTCGTGGTAATTGTCGTTCACTTGTTTCTCTTTGAGTCGTGTCTTGTTTGTTGATTTCTTGTTGAATCCAAAATCTGCTTCCTTGTGTAGTTCTTGTTTCATCCATAAGCATCCTTGTGTTTTGTCTTGAAAAAAAAAAAAAAAAAAAGAGGTACTGTTCATAAGTATTGTAGTGGCACTGTTCATCATACTGTTGCGGTTACTATTCATCGAACAAATTTAAAAAATGATCTGTCCAAGCTTATTTCTTGAAATCAGGGGAAACTCTTGCCTAGGGTTTCTTGTGTACTTCATGAGTCTTTCTCGAGTTGTGCTAGTTGTTCATATGTGATTCTTGGAGTTCTTGGTTTTAGTATTGTTCATTGTGATTCTTGATATTACTTGTGCAATTCTTGAATTTTTTTCTTGCAACTTGTGCTTTTCTTGAAGTTTGATTGATCTTGAAACTTGCTTGAATAAAACCCTTGTATTAGCCTAGAAAAGCCTTTGATTTCCTTGAAAGCCAAATGTGAAAGCTTAATCCCTCACCTAAATTTGATTGAACCGAATTGAACACTAAGAAGAAAATAAAATTTCTGGAATTTTGGCAACCAGATTATAGCAGCAATTTCGTGTGAAAACCAAGAAAAATAACTTCCTTTGATCTTATCTTGGAAGTGGAAAGTTGTTTGAAGTTGTTTCCTGGCCAAATTTGGAAAGAATCTTGACTAAATCTTTCCAAATCTCTTAAAAATAAAAATTCACTTTCCAAATTTGTTTAGAAGTCACCAAATTCACCTACATTACCCTTAATCTAAGATTAATGGGGATATTTTGCTTAAAAGCCGGAATTTATGTGTTTGACTAGTCAAAATCGGACTTAACGTGTTTGACTAAGTCAAAGTAGCCTAAATCCTTCAAACCCTTACCAAATCAGATTTGTTTCAAGATTTTAAAGTCAAATTCAAGATTTGTTAAGTTGCTGTCAAGAAATTTCCATAGGATTGCATTTAGACAAGTAAAATTTCAAAGCTGCCCTTCTGGGTCATTTTCTTAATCCTAGTCGAATTAGGTCAAAATTCTCAGCATATTTTTCGTGCTCTTTTACTGAAATTTCTGGTTAATAAAATTCGTTCAAATTAGCCCTTAAATTCGGTTGAAATTGAGTCTTTTCGAGTCTATTTGCCACAATTCTATTTGTTGATTGTTTTGGTCAAGTTAAACTACATTCCTTGGTTGGAATTACCTTGTTCAAGGGAGGCAAATCACAGCCATTAGATGCTGTTTGTGAGCTCGATTGAGTGATTAAACACTTGAGTGGCATACATGAGAGTTGAGGGAAAACTTGTGAGGAAGTGCAAGTGAGGAAAATTTTGTTTCTACTAACCCTTTGCAGGTATCATAAACATGTCGATCAGAGGTGATTCTCAAGGATTGAACATTAAGCTTTACATAAAGGCTATGAAGGATGAATTTCAACAAATGTTGGATGATACTTTTGAACCGCTTCATAGGAGACTTGATAAACTTGATAACAAGGTTGTCAAGAGGAGGGGTCATGTGCAATCTAACCCTTGCAAAGCACCTAAACAAGAAGTTCTTACTCTTAAAGAAGAGATGAACGTTTTAGGTGCTTAGGAGGCTTATCAAGCTATGAACATGTGTAAAGTCCAGGGGAACCACGGAGGTGCATCAAGTATCTAAGCAATGTCAATCCAAGCAGTATAAGCATAGAGAAGAAAAGATGTCTAGAATAAATAAGAAACAAAATTTCACAATTTCTTCCAAGTCTAAGTCAAGATTGAGCCACATGAGGAGGAAACATGGTGGGAGATCTATCTACACTGTCTACAGCAAAAACAAATGGAGAGTCCAAAAGGCAACAATCAAATTGTAGCATCTATGGAAGAATCTATTGAGTTTGTTGCTCATTGAAAAATCTTATTCAATTCCACCATTTGATGACAAGGTTATTAAAAATTTCCATGCATTGAACCTGATCAAGACGTGCTTCGAACTCCAACCACACTAGCTAGTCCTCAAGAGCTAGTTGAAGGGACTTGTGTGAAATACGAGATGAGAATAAGAAAGAAAAAGAGGAAAAGAAAGCTAAACCTAGTGAGGGAGAAAAAAGCAATTGTATGTTTGGCTAAAGGGAAGAAAAGAGGAAAACAAAATCTAGTTGTAAAATTTAAAAGTGTGAATGAGATTTATTTTCTACTAACACCCATAATCTTTTGTTACCCTAGTGTGTTCCTTGATTGCTGTAGGTTCAGGGGTTTTAAAAAGCATGGAGACCTCATTAGGTGCCTTATCAATAAGAAGTTGATAGGTGTATTTTTTGGGCCTATATTTGAATGTTGTTCTAGCTCTTGGGAGTAAAATTTCCTAAATTGTTCCCTGTAACTCAATTTGGTGAAATTTTCATCAATTGATCGGCATCAATAAGGAAGTTCCATAATATTCTTTATTCATGGAATTTGGTAGTTCTTAGATCATTTTTATGTGTTTTTGCGTATCCCCTAATATAAGTTCTGCATTTGAGTCTTAAGTGATTGATTCCCTACTATGTATCCTTTTTAAGCTTGCTTTTCTACACAAGATTGCTTGTTATTGGTGTTTTCAAGCCTGTTTGCATGACTTTACATACTGATTTTTTTTGTGTGAACTAGTAGATTTGCACGATGATCAAAATTATGTTTGCTTGACAACAATCATTATTTGTCTTAACTCTCTCAAAATACCTTGCATTCCTTTGTGCCTTGTCAGCACTTGTGAGGTATTTTTGATGTGTATCTTTATTTGCGTATGTCAATGGAATCTTGTGAAATGGAATACAAAAACTTTCTATTACCTACATTCCATGGGTTGAGCTTTTCAATCTTTCACAAATGATTTTAATATGGTTAGGAACATGAATTGTTTAATCTTTGCTGATTTACTTTCCTTGATGCATGAATCAAGTGTTCTATCTTGTGTATGTGTGTCATCAACAGCAGTTGGGGTTTATATTATTCTATTGTGTTATTCATTCTTGAGTTTGTGTCTTTGGCAGGGTATTGTTGGTCAAGGCAAGCACCATTCTCAGCTGGAGAGGAATGAATTTGGAGACATGTGTGCAGTTGAGCTAAGTTCAAGTTGGAACGCTACAAGCATTCAACATTATATATCCTACAGAGCTTTGATTAGAATTCCGAATCTCTCAAGAGGAGGGAATGATCTTGACCTAAATTCATCATAAATCAAGCTCAAGTGAGCCCCTCATGCAAAATTTCCAAACCAGTTCGTGGTCCAATGAATAAGGGAAACGAAGAAAAGGTGTTGGCATTCATTGTGCTTGTTTGGTTTGTTGGTTTTGTTATCTAGTTCTCAGGAAAATGAGGTGTTGACCAGCTTGGCTTTTGGTTGGTTCAAATTATTAGTAGTTAACTTGCCTTGCGCATTTGTTGGTGCAGGTTATTTTGTTAAGTTGTTGACCAATGTACTAGTTGGATTTGATTTTACCTTTTCCTGGTTGAATTAGGTTTACTTTTCCTAATTAGTTTAGGTTTATGTTTACTTGTTGGATTAGGTCAAAAGTCAGTTTTTCTTAGTCTAGTGGAAGCCGAATTTTGTCTTTATTGTTTCCTAGTATTATTAGGGGTTTTGTAAGGCTATAAAAGCCTAAAATTCATCTATAATATACAAGAAAACATTAGAGTGATCAATTTTCCAGATCTGCTTCATTCTATTGAAAGCAATATTTTGGCTTATGAAAGTTACCTTTGAACATTGTAAGGCTAATCTTAGATGCTTTCGTTTGACTTATCAATCAAGCAACTTCTTGGTATATGGCATCTTCTACCTGGAATTAGTGTGAGCGGTCAAGTCTTGAAGTTGATCCATCCCCAATATTGATATCTCAATTCTTGGGCTTGTGGGCATTTCTACATCTTTCTCAAGTGTAGAAATCACATCAATCTCTAAGTCGATTATCAAAGCTTCATATTATGATTGATTGTTTGAGCAATCAAAGATTAGCTTGAATGAACATTGAAAGACTTGCTCCTTCCTCTCGTGGGAGGATTCAATGATCACGCTTCTCTCCTGACTTTTCACATCAACCCATCAAATCTTATCCTCCATTTGGCTACTTGCATAGCATTGATTGCCTAATCTATGATGTCCAACTATTTATCAATGTTTAGGGTATGGTAAGCCAAAAGATTGACCCATATCTGCCCATTTACTACAGTTTGTGGAGCATATGGAAATGATATTCCGCAGTATAATGCTTATTTTCCCAATTGGCTACCCATTGGGCTGATAAATCATGTATTTTACCAAGTCCATCTTTAAGATGACATACACTAGAATAGGAAGCATGTATTTAGGGGTGCAAACAAATCGAGCAACTCATGAGTTGATTGGTCAAATAATCGACTTGACTTGGCCGAGCTCGATTGATCTCAACAGTTCATATAGCCAACGAGTCTAGTATCGATCCTTATTTGTTAAACTCGATAACTCATTGAGTCTTATCGAGTAGTAGTATGTATTATATATATATATATATATATATATATATATATATTAGAAATGACAAATGGGCAGGATTTTAATGGGACTTAATTGGGACTATAAAATACGGGTTATACCCAAATAATCCCACATTAGTCATGGGACCAATAGGGGACTAAAATTGGCTACGCCTATTTTGATCCCAGATTACCAAATCAATCCCATTTTATTTATTTTTTAAAACAGTTCTTTTTTCATCAATCAAATATCTCAATTTTTTTTTGTTTTTATATCATTTAGTTTATTTATTTAATTTTGTAAAAGTTTTACACACTTCTTTATAAATTATTCGATAATTTTTCAAACTAAATAAAATTTTCTAGATACGAAATTTATAAAATACCAACTTTATACAAATGGATTTTTTTTGGGAGTTCGTGTTGATTAGATAAAATTTTATTGATCACCAAAATTTAATCTTTCCAAAATTTATCTATTCATGTACGTTCTTTTATTCCTTAACCTTTAAGACCCAATCTAAAAAAATTTTCAATTCTAAGGCCGTTCTAATTTAATAAAATTCTGTCAAGAACAGAATTTTGTAGTTGATAGAGAGCATGTGATGCATGAGTGCCAATCTACTTAACATGTACTACAACCTTATAATATTAATTTACTAATTTTATTGCCTAAATGTGATAAGTTTTAACACAACTAATTATGGGGAAGTGATGGATAATGGGGTATATGGGTTTGCTCTGTCTTCTGTGATAGAATCTCTCCTCCGATCTTTTTTTCCGGGTGGAAGCGTGACAAGTTTGGGGTTTTGAAACTTTTGATTGCACTAAACTTTCAAGAAGAAAATGAGAAGAAAGATTGTTTGTCATTTTATTATTATTTTAATAGATACACATGGGAGTCACAAATAAATCCCATACAAACCCATATTTTAAATGGGTATTATTGGATATATCTCAATAAGGCCCAAACCATATTTTAAATACCATCCCCACAAATTAAATTTGGATATAGGATCCCAATGGGTCTCGGGTATTTTTGCCACATCTAACATATGTATTTATTAATATCAAGCTCAATATATTGAATGCAAACTCAATTAAACTCGAGGCTAATGAGTCAAATTCGAACATCTTTGAAACTTTAGCGAATTAAACTCAATCTGTAGAATTTCAAACTCGATCGAGTTGAGTTCGTTCTCAAATAATGTTTTATCAAGTCAAGATTGAGTTGAGCATGGCACTTCTCGAGGACCGGGTTTTGGGACCCTTACATGTAATGTCTTAACTTGTGGCAGTAAAATATAAACCGGTCAAAGTTTCGGTGACTATGCTCGTGCTTTGCAGTTTTAGGACTCTGCTTAGATAATACATCTTTCCTCAGCTCATTATCTTGAGCCAGGAAGAAGTCAATAGCATCTTCAGTGGCAGATAAATATAATTTCAATGGTTTTTACCTCTCAGGTGGTATCATCACCCAAGGGTTAGCCAAATATTCTTTCAATTAATGAAATGCTGCCCGATGTTCAGCCTCCAGTGTGAGAATCCCAAATTTTGCATGAATTATTTGTCATTGCATTTATTTAAAGTGCATATCATTTTCTTTAAACATTGGTAGCATAAAATTTTCTTCAAGTGCATATAAATTCCTTTAGTGTATTAGTGGTATGTTTTCACTAAGTACATTATTTATTGTTTGGTTAGATAAACTTTTCTTAGATTCAATTTTAGAATTAGTGAGAACTTCTTGCATGACTTAATTGATAGGAAAAGAGGATTTATTAGTGTTGATTGAAGACTAAACTCAATTAGAGGAGTTAGAAACAATTAAGTGAGATTTTTGTTAGGAAGTGGCCAAGAAACCACCACTTGTCACCCTAGGATTTAAACTTTGACTTGATGGCTTTTCCCTCCAAACTTATCTCTTTAAAAACAACACAATTTCAGCTTCATTTTGAGAGAGCTGTTGGACAGAAATTGGGGAGAGAAAGAGAGGAGAAACTCACAAAAACCAACCCTAAATCTTGCTTAGTTGATGGGAAATCAAAGAGAGGAAGTTGATAGCACCTTAACCATCCATCCTCAAGCTTGGTAGGGGAAGATTTTGGTTGCTTGGAGAGTCACTTCTTTAGATTGTTAAGGTATTTTTATTCCAAAACCCTAGTCCTATGATCTTTAAAGTTAGTTTAATGAAGGTTTTTGGTGATGATTAAGGAAGGATGATGCTTGGAAACCTAAGTTTTTGGTTTGGATTCTTGTAGTTGCAACTTGAGAATTGGTTTGATTTTATGCCTATTATGTGTTTGATATTTAGATTAGCACTAATCACTAGGCTATGATGATTATTCCTTTGAGAAAGATGCTTGTTTAGCTTCCATATTCAAGCTAGAAAAGTTATAGAAGTTGGTTCAAACTTTAAAGTGGAAGGAAGTTGTGGACTGTTTTGTGGTTTCTTTTCTCTTGTTTTGCATTTTCTTCTTACTCAATCTTCACTAATTCTTGTTTAGAAACCTTGTTAGGACATTTGTGCATCAAATTGGGTGAAATCAATTTATTTTGAAGGGTGAAACCTCTTGAATTGCACAAACTTTTGAACAAGAAAATTTCTGTTCTGCACTCAGTCAGAATTGAGAAATCAGTCAATTTCGCAGGTTTTTTGGTATTGATAGAAAACGAACTAGGAGCTGAACCATATACCGTTGGAAAGCCCTATGAGTCTAGTTTCTAACGCCACTGATGGCACTCAATTTAGATTTTTCTACACCGAGTTATGACCATTTTCCCAAGGCTGTGCAATGGTCACTGTTATACCCGAACCTTAGTTTTGTCGTAAAATTGTTCTTGGTTGAACCTTAATGTTTCTTGAACCTTTGCACGTTTATTTCATTCAAATATCATACTTAACTTGTGAATCTACTAAACCTTCAATGTTTCATCGGTTTACAACTTGAATCACCTAAATTTCCTAGTTAGATGCCTTTAACTAGTAGCATTCATTTACTTGTTAGGTTGCATTTATTTGCTTTGGTTGAGTTGATGATTGTATACATTGGTTGTACATACTGGACTCAAAGAGGAAGGTGGTATCGGGAGATCAATGCGTGAACATTTGAGTTACTTGACTTTGTTGGGTGAGTGTTCCTCACTTGTTTACTTGAATACTTGGACTACATGAACTACATGAAACTTGAACTTCGTTGAACTATGTGAACTACTTGGAATGTGAATAGTCTCTTGTTCCATATAATACACCTTTGGGGTTCTACGTAGTTGACTCAAGTGTGTACTTTATCACACTCGAACTCTCTCATTTGACTTTCACTTGAAATTTGACCTGCTCGATTTGTGATATGACTTTGTGTACTTTGATGTGAAAAGTCGTTGGGTGATATCCGTCGATTAATTTGATTCATTTGTGACTTGGTATACTTTGATGTGAAAAGTCATTTGGGTGATATCCCATCGACTAATTTGATTCATTTAGGGTTCCGAATACCCCAAAACCCTATTGGCAAGTCAATTGTATCGAGCCAACTGAGAGGTACCGGTCGAAAATTGTCGAACCAAGGTTATTATAATCCCCTTTGAAATATGGTATACTCAGTATTACCTTAAATTAGTTTCTTTGAGGTGTTGGGACGTAAGGGGTGAACGTGGAGTTGGGGTAAAGTGGTGCTCTACGGACTTTGGTTCTTGACTTCAAAGTTGGACGGAGAGTCAATCGGCTATCTTATGATCAAGCTCTTGTGGAATTGGCTTTTGGAAACCACCCATATCCTTTTAAATTTACTTGCTACTATATTTGTCTTATGTTTGCTTGTGCTCGGGTGTTCTCCTCATGAAGCGATCTCCCTAGTTAGAGAGGCTGAGTTGTGTTCTTTAACACGATCTCTAGTTGAAAGGCTCAAGCAGTGTTCTCCTCATGAACAAGATCTCCTAGTTGAGAGGCTTCATGTATTTTGTACTTGGTTGTGATATTTGTTTCTTTATTTTACATTTTAAATGCGATGTTTGACTACTTGAGGTTCTCTATTTGTTAATGTGACTGCATGTTTTATTTGGGACCTCATTAAGTTTTAGCTTACCCTTCCCCTTCCTTTCCTTAGTAGGATTGTGTAAGAGGTCGTCGAGTTTGCTTTTGGCTTAAAAGTCTAGTGTGCTACCTTTTGTTTAAGTACCGATGTATTAGTGGACTCGTTCCATTTTGTAAGTTTAAGGTTGGTTGTAAACTTTAAGATTGAGATGTTTTGTAAGCTTTATGTCCATGTAACTTGGAGTTTACTTTATTTTGAGAAAGTGTTTAATTGGAACTTCAAATGACTTATGGAAACGTAATTTTTGGTTATGTTGTTATTTTGGAGTATTTGAGTGTAATTATTGAGGATCAAATCTGAAATTATTTGAGAGGTAGTGAGTCCCAGTGAGAGTTGGGCAAAGGTCCGGATTGAACCCTTTGATTACTTAGGGAAGGTAGGGTCGTCACATCCTGTATGAATTCTTCATATTATTTTAATTTCAACAATATTGAAAAAATACTTTAGTCGTTCCTGCCAAGTTGTATATGATAACCTTATCAAGCAATTAACCTTTCCCATCAAAACTGGTTCCTTCGTATTCTGGATGGTTGTGTATTGATGATACCTTTTGCCTTATCTTCATCAGCTTGATGCCCTTACAAACTTGTGTACCAGAATCATAAAAAATTTTCAGCTGATACCATAAAGACACACTTCAACAAGTTAAGCATGAAATGAATTGAGCTAATGGCATTTCATGCTTTCAAATGACTTTTACCAAATAGACTAAGTGCCTCTCAAAACACCCGAGACTTTATATATCATCGTCAAATACTTCTATAAACTCTCTCTAATATAGTCATGGAACATGCAATTCGAATGCAGGTACCTGTGACAAATAGCACCATTGTTTTTAAGTCTAATTGGCATTATTTTCCACTTATATATCCCTAGTGACCTTAGCACTTATATGCCATTTTGGTACATATTCCTGTGTAATGTAAATCTGATTATACACAACATTTCTGTCAATAAAGGTCATCACTTCATTATTGGCCTATGAATCAATTAACAAATTGGCCACTGGCATTGGGCACTCATCCTTGTGGAATGCAAGATTCAAATTTCTAAAATCAGTGCATACTTTTGTTTTACCACTTTTCTTTATAACAAACACCGTATTAGATAACTCAATGTAAATAACGTCCTTAATACAATCAACTAGTAGTAGTCTTTCAATTTTTCCTTTGGCTGTAATACTAATGTCATCGGAGAACCATCTAAGCAGTTGCTTATATGGTCAATATCTTGGTTTCAAGGGAAGCTTATGCTCTCCTAGTTTTCGATCCAAACCTGGTATCTCACTGTAGTCGTATGCAAAACATTTCTGAATTCTTTAAGGATGCCGATGAGTTGGTCCTACTAGCAAGTTAACAATTCCTGCTAATGAAAGTTGGCCTCTACCTGGTTTCATTTCCTAAATTCACCTCCTAGATTAGATCTTTAACTTCCAATGTGAGATCATCTAATTTGGTTGAAGTTGTTGCCAACTCATTTAGCTTAGTCAGATGAGCACTTTCCATAAAATCTTTTTCATGTATGACACTAGCCTAATTGACGATGGGTTCTTGCTTCTCTTGCTGATCCTTCATATATTATGCAATCCAAATCAATGTGTCATCTCAAACCCCTATTGTTTTTCTCTGACTTCATCCTTGATTTTGTCCTATAGGTTCTTTGCTTCTTGATCACTCATCATTATCATTAGACGAAAAATTTGCAATCCTCAGCAGGCAATTTTCTACTCCCTCTCTTCCTTTCTTTTTTGGTAATGAAAATTTTATGTGAGTTTGGCTTCGCCGATTACATGGGTCAGGCGGACCTCTCAAGGACTATAGGTCAGAAGTACTTGGATCACGCCGCCAATGCAGCCCTTACATCAATAGTATGATTTAAACACACCATAACCTTTTGTGAGGGAAATTGTGGTCCGTCCTTGCCAACTTTGGGGAAGTGGTTGTCCTACGGGAGGTTAACTTGTGAGGAAGTGGTCCCTCTATTCCTAATTAAGTGTCCCAAACTCATGTTCCTTTTTATCTATTCTTTTATCATATAAAGAAAGCATTTATAAATTTCATTTTAAATTTACCCTTACTTACATTCTAAACATTCTTAAGTTAGGACTATAAGAAATTAAATGTAGTGTTTGTAGTATTAAACATAAAAGCAGTCGAAACTAAGATAAAGCATAGTTTTGACAACCCAGGTAAAATTTTACTGAATTTTAGAAGCTAACTAACTTTTTTAGTCTAAAAAATTTAGTTATTCAGGACACTTATATTGGAACGGAAAGAGTACATTGCATAGCCTCATGAGCTCTTTATTGGCAGCACACCATTGAGTAGCTGATATTGGTACAAGATCAATTCTTAGGAAAGGTTGATCCTTCGTCTTCTCCGAGAAGAATTAGATAGGAGCCACGTTGTCATAGTAATAAATGGCTTTCCTAGTGTTCACACCAACCACAAATGTTTTAGGGTCAGCACATATTACTTCCGCATCATCCCACCCATTCTATAATAGCAGAAGTTGGTGTAGTGAGGATAGGATACATTTCGATGAATATATCCAATCTCGATCAAGCAATGCATTATATATGGAAGACCCATTGAAAGAGCCAAGAACCTGACCCATCAAACAGGACCTGTCCCACTGGGTTAGCCAAACTGAACTAATCTTCAAACACAAGGCGGGACTAACTCCCCGTTGTGACTTTGACGCACAAGTCAGCCAGGAGTTTTTTTTTTTTTTAAGAGAGAGAGGTGAATAGAAAGAAATAAGTAGCAGTTATTGTGTCCCTTGTAATAGTATTGCCTATGCATTTATGGAAAAAAATGAGATAAAGGACTAGGAATTATTGTTGATCTCAAATGCTACTCAAGATAGCGATAAGGGTTATCCCCTGGCTTAAGATGAAAATGCAGAGTGAGAGTTATTGTTTATCTAAACAACTTACTTCCTTTTTAAAACATTTCAGTTCGGATCTGGTCTATTTGGCGATCCCATCCAAATAGACAAACGAAGATGCGACGTGTGCTATATTTATTCATAGCACTTACAGTAGCCCCTTCAAGACTAGATTCATTTTCCCATTCAATGAATTTAGTTTTGCTCCACTTTGACATGTGGCAGCTCAGTATTGGCTAGTCATGAGTGTAATCATGACTCTGACTCTTCGGTTCAATCACCACTTCTCAACTAGTCATTTCATAACCACTGCATTTAATGCACCATGATCACACTAGTTTGAATTTCAAAAAGAAACCATTCAACTCTCGCCCTCACTCTTCTATAAATAGAGGGGGCCATAGTCATTTTCACACTTTTATTCTCACTCTTTAACTCTCTCTCTCTTTCAACTATGCTTTGGACTCTGTTCGATATTGTCCAGTTCAGCTTATTCAGTTCGGTCTCTAGAAGAGCTCGTTTCTTAGCCTCCCTTCTCTTCACCAGTAAGTGCTCCTTCCTTTACCTTTTATGTCTTCTTCTAAGCATTCTGATATTATCAATTCAGCATCTAAGCGTAGAGCAGTTGGGTGAGTAACACCTGTAGAAGTAGTTTCTTCTAGTTCTTCTTCTTCTTCCTCTAGTCAATCCTTGGGTTCTGAGTATTTTCCATCTCCCTCTCACTTCACGATAGAAGTGATGAGTTCACCAGGATTCGTTCCCTAGAGGTTGCACCCCCAGTCCTTCTGTTTAGGCACAAGACATGGGTAAGGCCAAAGAGGGTGCTAGTCCTATTCAAGCTGAAAAGGGTGCAAATATTAATTTCGGAGAGGTTGGAAGTATCCCTTTTGCCATCGATTAGGCTGAAGTGAATAGACTAGCTCAATTGTGACAGCCCCATCATACCCGTGAGGTGCACCAAAGGGATGGGTGGACTGCTGCCCATCTCGTCAGGGACTCGATAAATTCTCACAAAAGTACAATATGTACATTATATATATACATAATATCCACTACAAAGACCACGAGAGAGTAACTCTCCGTTAAGGTTTCTCACACCCACTATCCAAAATACAATATACATGGCCAAAACTTCAACCCAAAGCAAGTACTAAAGCTAAAGGCTACACTATGCCTCCCGCGATCAATTCCCCAGCCCCCGCTAAGGAAAACAAATTGAAAGGGGTAAGCTATATGCTTAGTGAATAATCAGGGGTGCACATGTAAATCACATTTCCACAGATATTTCAAATCAATAGCAAAAGTAACATCACAAAATAAGCATACGGTGGCTTCAAAGCCATTTCAATTTCACGCTTGATCTTCCTCCGACACCACAACCGATAATCCATAGACCCCACTTATACTCCTATCGTCCACCTTATCAACCCACTCGGCCCATACGGTAGCAACTTGAGCAATAGTAACATTGAGATCCCAAAGGCAACCCTTGAGATCAGACCATCTATTTGGTCAGAGAATAACATTTACCATTGAGACCCCAAAGACAACCCTTGAGATCAGACCATCTATTTGGTTAGAAAATAACATTTACCATTGAGACCCCAAAGGCAACCCTTGAGATTAGACCATCTATTTGGTTAGAAAATAACATTTACCATTGAGATCCTAAAGGCAACCCTTGAGATCAGACCATCTATTTGGTCAGAGAATAACATTTACCATTGAGACCCCAAAGGCAACCCTTGAGATCAGACCATCTATTTGGTCAGAGAACTACACTAACATTGAGATCTCAAAGGCATCCCTTGAGATCAGACCATCCAAGTGGTCACTTATCACTAACAATATCACATTTCACAGATCATATATCACACAACACATGCATTCAAGAGCCATATATGAAGTTTAGGCCGAAAAGGATAAAGTACACCCTCGTCCAAGCCCACTTATCACATTTCACAATATAATCACATATAAAGTCCTAATTACTCACCCAAATTAGTACAAAAGCAAAAGGTTAGAAAGGTTCCCAATCTCCGCCACCTCCGTGAAAAGTTGAGCCAAAAGATTACTCAAACAATCACTAAGATACCAAAACCACTTAAAAACACTTAAAACAGCAAATAAGGTACATGCATGGGTGTTTGACTAAAAAATAGATGAGAACGGAACGAAAACGGAAAACACACACTAAAAGGTGTAAAAGGCAGTTTTGACACCTTGTGCGCCTTTACTCATAACTCATGCTGCAAGTATCAGATTAAAGTACACGAGGTACCATTTTGAAGCTAAGAGAACAAGCTATAAATTTAATGAAGACATCGAGAACTCAATCAGACTCCTTCCCAGTCAAATCAGGCCAAAACAGTAGCCAAATGAACTATCCATATAACTTCAGTTCATTTCTGGACATTTTGCGCAGATTCAAGTGTTTTAACTGTTTCTTAGGCTACTGATATCCAAATGGTCTAAAATTTAATAGTTAGAAAGAACACTCAACTCTTTACAACTTTCATGAAGAAGTCAAAATCCAATTCCATCTCGAACTAGGTCGAAATTGACCAAAACAGTGGCTTTTTACTCTATCACAGAGATATGAGCAGGACAGCTTCAGCTGGCCATAACTCGACACTCACAACTCCAAATCAAGTGATTCTAAAGCCGTTAGAAATGTAACATACAAGGCTACAATGTTTAAGAAGACATCAAAAGCCAAAATGTGAGGACCCAAAATTTCTTGAATTATACACCCGAAATTTCTTGAATTATTTGCTTATATTTCTTGCGAGAAACCCTAAATTTTTCATGAATTATCTTTCATTGTATTCATTTAAGTGCAAATCATTTTCTTTAAACATTGGTAACATAAAATTTTCATTTAAGTGCATTATTTTCCTTAAGTACTCTATTTTGTATGTATTGTACGAAATTAAATTGGAATTGTATTTTACATATTTCATGTAGCCAAATACATAAACTTATATGGTATTAAGTGGATCACATTATATATTAAGGGATTTGATGGCAATTTTCAAAGATATTATCCTATTTTTGGCCAAGAAGATGACACTTGTCAACAATCCAACAAAGCCTTGACTTAAGACTTTCTATTTAATCTCTCATCTTCAAAAAATTGAACTAATTTTCCCTCCACTCTTCTCTCTCTTGGCCGGCCACATGAAGGAGAAAATCACTAAAACCCTAAGCTTGATTTAGCCATTTTAATTGAGGAAAAACATCTTCAAGTGAAACCCTAGTTTAGATTGTTGCTTGATCATCAAACTTGGTTGGAAGAATTGGAGCTTTTGGGTGGTTTTCTCTCTCAACTCTCAAGGTAATTAGTCACTTAACTTTGCTTTAGTTATGTTTAAATTCAAAAAGGATGCATGATAGTTAAGTTTAAGGTGTTTGGGGATGATTAGATGGATTGGATTTGGTGTTTTGCTTCTCAAAATTTCAGCCAAGAATTTCTGTCCGTTTTCTGTCCGAATTTGCTTGGTATATTCGAAGATGTTGGGAGCTGAATTAGCCTCAGCCTAAAGCATGAAAGTTGTATAGAATTGAGTGAGGATTCTTCCTGTAAATTTTCAGATGAATCGGAGCACTGTATCATTTGAAATAACTAAATTACCCCTGGTGTCCTGTTTCTGTCCAAACTGATAATTAGCCTCTGTAATTGGTTAGTTTGACTGGGAAGATGACTGAATTGGTTGTCGATGCCTTCTTAAGAATTGTAGCCTTGTATTGTAGCTTTCAAATTCCATTTGAATTACCTGAATTGGACTTGTGTCCATTGAGTTATGATTAATTGAATCAGGCATGTTAGTAAGATTCGTAGTGAGATGTCAACCTGAGAATCTAGGGGCTGTTTTGGTAAATTTGACCTAGTTATAATGGGAACTGGGTTGAGATGTCTTCATCATAATTGTAGAGCTATGTCTTAGCTTCGAAACGGTATAAGATTCATCTCAATCCGATAAGTATAGCTCTATTTATGATCAAAATACCTATGATAGAAACTTGATAGTTTGCCTACCAAGTGTTTGATAAAATGTTTGTGTGAAACTAATGGTTATGCACATCAAGTGTTTGATGAAATGTTTGGTATGAAACTTGTGATTCTAGGACTTGGCTTGAAATGGAGATATCTATTGCAAACAAGTGAAGCACGCTGTGGTTGGTGAGTGTTCCAACTCGTTTCAACTAAAATGTTTTACTATAATTCAATTGTGAAATGACTTACTTCCTTACTTTGATCTTGCCATCTCAAACTTGCTACTCATTTTATTACTTGTGAATTGGTTTACTAACCTACTACTTCACGTGTTTTCAAATTTGCTCTCATCTTGTTTCTAAACTTGTTTTAACTAGTTTTCAAACATGTCCAAATTTGTTTTCCCCACTTATTTACACATGAAACATTTTACTACTATTCTTTTAAATGACACATTTTCCAATTATTTGTAAGTATTTCAAAATGTGTTTTAAACTCTTTACAAACTTCTTTTGATGCTTAATGTAGTTTGTCGTGTGAAATAACTTGATCCGTTAAGTTGTTAATATCTAGATGATTGTTCGATCTTATTTCCAAAATTGTTTTCACACTTGTTTTCCAACTTGTTTTCGAACTGATTCCACTTGCTTGTCAAACTTGTTCTACTTGATTTTTAGACTAGCTTTTCACAAGTTTTCACATGAAATATTCCGTTACTACTTTTTCTAAATGAAATATTTTTCTAGTATTTTGAGTGTTCAAACTATATGTTAACTTATTTGTAAGTATTTTGCTACTACTCTTTATAAATGTAAATGTTTTCAATTAATTGTGAGTATTTTAAACCGTATATCAAAATACTTACAAACCGATTCACTTGTTTATAAACCTATTTGTGATGTGCTTGTTTTACATATTGATTTATCAATATGCACAAGTGAAATAATTACTGTGAAATTAACTTCCATTTAACTTGCTATTACATGTGAGTATTCCTTATATGATATGTGAATTACATGCTTATGTGATTAATACTTGATGTTACTTGACTTCATAAATGTTAAATACTTGTTTTTAGGCGAGTGTGTACTTTATCGCACTTGACCTAATTGTCTATAACTGTTCAACTGTTTACTTTTCCACTGTTTGTATATTACTTGCGCATGACTGTAGGCCATGTTTACTTTACCACATTGGTTGAGCAAGGCCTTTCCCTCTTCGTTACCGGCCTATTCGAGCCAGAAGTGGACTCGGTCGAGTAGGTTGGTACTTAGGGCACTGTACGGTATACTCGAGTATTACCACTGGAGGGATAAGGTGATGGCCAGATGAACTGAGGGGATTGTTCAGGAGTTATAAGGTGAAGTGGACTAGTGAAATAGCTCCAAGTGAGCACTGTATCCTTTTATAACTGTTTTAATGTTTATTAAGCACTGTTCTCCTAGTTGAGACAATCCGAGCAAGTCTTCTTGTGAGCACTAATCTCCGAGTCGAAGCGGCCCGAGTATTGTTCTCTCCTAGTTGAAAAGTGTCCTGTGAGTGTACTTGATTATTTGTCAAAGTGCTCGCGTGATGAATTAAATTATTTCGTGAATTGTTTTCGTCTTACAAATTTCTAGTGAAAAGTACTTTCTCACGTGATTTCAAAGATTTGAATATTCCAATGTTTTCGTGCTTTGATAAAACAGTTAAATTCTAAAATACTTGTTTTCTCAGAACCTTACTGAGCTTTAGCTCACCCCAAAATATTTCCCCCCCCACAGGGCTCGAGATGGAGGAAAGCAGGAAGTGATCTTTCTTAGTGTGACTAGCCGGATTATCTCTTGTACTATTTGCAATATTGGATAGTTGGACTTTTGGTGTAATTATTATTTGAAGATCTTGCTTTGTTATTATTTGAGATCTGTAATATGATTGAGGATCTATAGTGAGTCCCGGCGAGAGTTATGCAGGCGGTCCGCTAACCCCTTTAGTTTGCCTTAGGGGAAAGTGGGGCTGTCACACAAAACATTCATCTTCCCGGTCAAAATGACCCATTACTGTGGCAAAATAACATTTCGGACAGAAACAGGGCATCGGGGGCATTTTAGTCATTTTACAAGCTACAGTGATCCGATTCATCTGAAAATTTGCAGGTAGAATCCTCACTCAATTCTATACAACTTTCATGTTTTGTGCTAAAGCTAATTCAGCCTCCATCATATTCGAATAATCAGACCAAATTCGGACAGAAAATCTAAACAGAAATTTAATACTTGGAGTTCATCCATACCAACAAATTTCTAGCCATCCAATTCAGTTCCTAGCTAAATAAATTCAACTTCCAATCATCAATTCAAGGTCTACTATAAGAATCTAGGGTTATTGAATCCATTTACCTCTTCTCCTTCAAGACACCAAAGCTAGAACTGGAAACTAGAGCAGCCAGCAGTTAATCTTTTCCCCTCTCTTGGTTTCAGCTGCTTGGAGCAAGACAACAAGCTGGAATTTTTCCTGGTTTTCTCAAGATTTGATGGTAATGTTTGGAGCAAAATCTCTCCCTCTCGCTCCTTAGTACTCTCGGCCCAGCTCACCCGAATCTCTCCTCTCTTTGATCTCTTAATTTGTCTCAATTTGGTTATAAGATAAAGCCTAAGAGATATTTAAGGAATTGGTCAAAGGGTTGGTCAAAAATATCAAGCCAACCCTAGCAACTTCAATGATCTTTCACCTTGGCCCCAAGTGATTTCATTTCCTAGCAATTAAGTCCATAAGTTGTAAATTCAACTTAGTCCAATAATACTTAATTACACCTAGCTAGGTCACTAATCACCCAAGTACCGTAATTAACTCTCATGAGCATGCAAGTTCACTCCGAAAATTCATGAAATAACAAATGTTTGATTTTTACATATAATTAGGGTTTCGAGAAAATATATTAGGGTTGGTACATTTAGAGTTTAATATACAACTAGGGTTTAAACCAATTAGGGTTTTCAAACTTGTAAAACAAAATAGTTAAAACCAAACACTTTAACAAGTAAAAAAAACCATATAAACACCTTGGCAAACAATAATTACTATAATTAACATTATTTAATATTTTTTCAAAAATTGGGAAAAATTGGGATCTCACATCAATTGTATTCCATTCCCCCTAAGTACGCTACTCGAGTTACCCAAACGAATGAGGTAGCAAGCAATCCTCTCGAAGGATACGTAGCCATATAGAGAGATTAGCTCGCTGCGGCCTGAGGCTCCCTATTCCTGCTTTTTTTTTTCGACATCTTGACCTTCTGGCATGTTTAGATAACCCAAGTCATCCCGAATGGAGTTCGGTCCATTTTTGGTTTTTACATTCTTTGTAAATGCCTTGACATTGCGTACTCTCTCGACCTATTCCAAGCATACTTCTTAATGAAGTTATCAGGTCATGTTCCGGTGTGGTTTTACTTCACTTGCCGAAGTAGAATTAAACATCCTACTCGAGACCTCTTCTTCAGTAGAAGTTTAATTTGTTTCTTTGTGAGAAACTTGAACTTTCCTTCTCTTTTCTAGAGGCAAGGAATGCAAGTGTCCGATCTCTATCTGGAAAATACTCCATAGGCCGAATTGGATCGAATCCTCAGTTCAGAACGTATGTTGAATGTTAAAGGATTCCCTGATGTCCTCCTCCTCAACACCTAAGTGATCACCTCTTCTTCCAATGGGGGAAGGGCCCTCACTCCTAAAGAGTTAGATATATCTTTATATTATTCTTGTTTGGCATGACATCCAGCTTTCCTGTTCTAACAAGGATTTCTTTTTTATGTCGTGCAGTGAAGGAGTTTGCTAGTCTCCTGAATCTCGCCAAGCCTTAAGTTCGACCCCTACTCCTACTACTAAGCCAATTTAGGCTAAGCCCATGGCCAGTGCTTCAGTCTAGCCTCCTCCTATCTAGGTCAAATAGGCCAAGAAGAAAAAGAAGAAGACCACGGCCAAGAGAAAGGCATAGGATCAAGAGATTGCAGGTCAGTCCAAAAGACAGACACCCATCCTTAGTCCTCAACGACCCAGTTCAGACCCTTCCTTGGACCACCTTACTACGAGGTCAACACTGCTGAGGAGCGGATTTAGGTCGAGACTCCTATCCAGATGTGGGGTCACAGATTCATGGCCCTACATCCTGTGAAGAGTTCGGCTACTACTCATAAGTCCCGCCACTTCTGTCTCTCATGGGGTCTGTCCATCAATGACCGAACCCAATTCCCTAAGGTTGCTCAGGAATTGGTTCAATTGCCATACTCCCTTGAGACTGTGACTTTATCAAGATGACCTCTCATTCCGAACTGTTAGAGTACTATTATGCCGGAAAGGCCCTAGTGAGCCCTTCTTTCTGTTCTTCTATTTCTTTACCTCCAAACTCCATTGCACCGAACTGACACCCTTTCTTTATTTTATCTTAGCATGACCTGTAGTGTATCCTAGGCTTCAACATAAGAGCACAGAAGAAACTAAATATGCATTCAAGGGAGGATACGGGAGCTCTCAGGAGCTAATCCACTTTCATACTTTTCAGTCGTACTCAGGAGCCATTTTTATCCGTTGACACTCCGTCAACCTATGAGAACCGAAGCCCATGTAGAATCTCTGCTTCAGACTAGTTTCACCCCTGACCGGCCCACACACCAAACATATTAAAGGTAATACTCAAGCATATCAAGATTTCACTCAAGTGGAGAAGTCCATACGCCAAGTCTAGTGAACACAAATCATTACCCCATGGTTCGTCAAAACTCATCGATCAGAACCTCACAGCTGGCTACGATTCGATTGACTTACCAATGGGTTTTGGGGCCCCGAGAACACAAGTAGGTCGAGAAGTCAATGCTCCAATCGACAAGTAATCATAAGCATAAATAGTTCAAGTTCAAGTACAAGCAAGAAAGCATCAAGTCGAGTAAAGAGGGTGAGATAAAGTACATACCCGCCTCATCAAATCCATTAACAAGATTCACATTCAAAAATGTAACAAGTTCATGAAAGTGATCAAGTAGGGCATCAAGTCATACACTTGACACTCACCAAGAATTAAAAAGTCAAATAAACGAGCAAGTCATCAAACTTCCACCTCAGGATTGCCCTTGAGCTCGCCTTGATCACCTAATATCAATGGCGGCAAATGAGTCCCTTAGATCTAAACTAGCAACAAGTCACAAGAAATTCATACATTCGCCACTTAAAGACATCGATTCTATCCGGATTGAACATATAAGGAAGGGCAAGGGTTTAACAACATTATTTGAGCAAAAGTTCATTTAAACAACCCATAAACATGGGGAAAAGTGAGGCAAAATCCAGTCCAAGCTCAAACCAACAAAGGTAGAAATTTCCATCATTGACAACCCAAGAAGTTTAATCCTTTTCACCACTTAAACACCATCATTTTGCTCCAAAACCAACATATATATAAGGATAGAAGTTTAGCAAAGATTATTGAGCAAAATTTTAGCAAAATCAACCTCAAGATTTCGAAAATCAAAACTCCAAAATTGGCCCAAAACTCAGACAGCAAGCTGTCCAAAATTTCCAGCAAAATAGGGGTTCAAACTTTCCCCTTTTCACTTCTAAAAATAAAACATTTTTGCTCAACTCACCCACACATTCAAAGGTTACTATCTGACAATGTCTATTGAGCTAAACTTCAGCAAGAATCACCACAAAATTTTGAAAATAAGGGCAAAATAGTCCCTCATTCTTGGCTCTACCGGAACACTTTTCCAGCACTGGCAACATTTTTTGAAAAAGCATAACATGAATTTTATAGGTTGAAAAATTATAAAACTTACACCATTGGAAAATAGACTCAAAGACTAAAAATCTCTAGAAGACATTTTTGTGAAATTTAGCTCATAGGCAAGTCAAATTTTAGGTCGAATTCACTATTGTCATGAAAGCAGAAAACAGAACAGGTTTGGTTTTTCATCCAAATTTACAAATTTTCTGGTATTGATATAAATTGACCAGAATTTGAAATCTATACCATTGAAAAATCTTTAGTCTAGTTTTAAACGCAACAAACAAGACTCGGTTTCGATTTTTCTACACCAAGTTATAGTTATTTTTCCAAAATTGCTTAGTGAAACCTGTGAAAATTTCCAAGTTTGCTACAACTTCAAGATATGAAATTTTTAGCACTAAAACTTCATGATTTTAGCTCTAATCCAACATACACTTGTAGTTAAAGTCTCATTTGGGTGTTTTGAACAAGTTTTAGCTAAAAATTATCACCAAAAATTTCAAAATCCAAGCTGAAAATCTCAGCTTCCATTTGGCCAACAAGCAGAAATTTTCCATCAAAATTTTCAAACATTTCTCCAACAAATCTCAAATGATCTCAACCCAACTTTCATAGCAAAGCTACAATAACTCATTATTAACATGTCAAAAGGTATAGTCTACAATTTTAACAAGTAAATCACCAATATTGCACCAAGTCTGAACCCTAATTTCAACTCATACAACCCAAGCATCACATATCCTAATAATAACTTGAAAAACTACTACAAGATCTAGCCAAAACCAAAAGATCAACTCACTAAGCAAGCGAAAGGGGAAAAGAAATAATCTAGCATATACCTTTGAGCAAGAAGAAAACAACCACAAGAATCCATATTACACACCATCCATCACAAAAACACATAAAGGTTCCTCAAGTCCTCTACCTAGAATTCACCTCAAGTCATCTACCTGAAGTTAGGATCTTTGAACAACTCATCACCAAATCTTGCTTAAATAACCAAAGACTACTTAGATCTACCAAGAATCCAACAAGATAAGTAGGTTTTAGCTAATTACCTTCTTCCAAGCAAAACCCTAGAAGATGAAGTCCAAGATTTCTTCCAAATCCTCCACTAATCAACCTTCTTCTTCCAAGATAAGACAAGATCCAAGGTGCATTTGAAGGTGGGGGCTTGATTGCAAGGTTGGAGTCAAGAAATGGAGAGCTTTTTCTCTTCCTCTTCCTTAAGGAGCAATTCGGCCAAGAGAGAGAGATTAAGAGGAAGAGACAGATTGAAAGAAAAGAGAGAGAAAGAAGAGAGGGAAGGGTTTGAGGAAAATGGAATTTTTTCTCCCTTCCTTTCCCCTCTCAAAGTTGGCCTCCCCCTCTCTTTTTACCAAGGAGAAAATGAAGTTGTTTCAAGACAATGTGGTGTGCTAGAGAAGATTGGTAGGTGGGAGTTTGAATACTTGGTGGAGGTCGTGCCACTTGTCAAAATTGTGTGGTGAGTTTCTTCCATATCTCTCAATTCTTTATGTATCCTTTACTAACCTTAATTTCCAAAATTCCTTTTCACTAAAACCCCACTTTTCACAAATGTTTCATCATACCCTTTACTAAAAGTCACATTTACCCCTCTCATGAATTCTCACATGCAACAAGTAATAAAATCATTAAGACTAAAATTGTTATCAAATCTTTAAATAGGTAAATAAGTAAATGAGTAAAGGAGATACAATTCAGTTAGATTGAGGAAAATGAGATATCAGAGCTTTAGACTTTAGATCACTGTAGTTTATCCTAGGTTTCAAATTTAGGATACCAGTGTGGGACTCGCTTGAATTGTTTGAGAGTTACTTACAATATGATTGGAAAAGATCAAATTGAGGAATTATGTAATGTTGTATTGAAGTGAAACATTATGTGAAAAATTAGTAGTGAAAGATTGAATAAGACTTGAACTATCATTGTACATGTAGGAATAGAACGAATAAGCTAGAGGAGATGAGAAATAGAGGATTGCTAATTAACTTCTTATATGATGGCTTTGAGCCAAAACAGAAGAGATTTCAAAGGAACTAAATGCATTTTCCACCTATTTACCTGCTGAAAAATTTCCCCTCCAAGTCTAAAAGAAAATTGAGATATACTAGTTTTATGTTCAAAATGATAGTTGGAAATGACACATATGTGCTCCAAATACTTTATAACATGTCAATCATTACATGCATGTGAATTCCACTAGATTTTGTAAATTAGAAATTGGTGAGCAATTGGTAAGTTTTGCTAGATTTTTTGAAATGAATAATAAGTTAAAGTATTCCAATTGTAAACTAATATATTTTTGCACATAAATTTGCCTATATTTTGAACAAGAAACCCTTGAGTTCTGGGAGAAACTAGAACTTGCATTCTAGTAATGTAAATCCTGAACTTGATGAGATTTTGTTATTTCAATCACTCTTCTTACATTTTCAAAAGCTTATTTTGGAGTTTGTAAATGAAATTCCTGATTTTTAAGGAGAGAGTTTATCTCCAAGTACAAGAACTGAGAGGACATTGAGGATGTAAAGTGATCGCATTCGAGAGCTTGAAGTTAGCGCAATCAAGGAATAAGAGTGGACCAATGATTTCGTGAATAGTTCTAGAAGTCTAATAACTGCATTGACTAAAGGAAAGACAACTAAAGGATAAAATGGAGAGGCTAAAGTTTAATAAAGTGTAATGGCGAAGGTTATGACATGGAGGATCTAAGTGCTGAATCTAAGGCTAAGCAAATTGAAGAAATTGGAATTATGAGAATTGTCATGGCTTAAGCTAGTAAACCCCTGGTTAGAGTTTCTATTAATGGTGGTTTGATTTGAAATTTAATGCTTGTCTTGAATGTGTATTGTGCTAGCACTGCAAACTTGGTTAATTTCTGATATATTTGGACTTGGCATATGATTACTTGTATTCATTGTGATCACATGCATCAATCTTGTGAAATCTGATAATTGTATTTTGGATTATGGTTGACTAGTATTGCATCTATGGTTACGTGATCCTCGCCCTTTTATGCCTATATTGCCTTAGACTTGTGTGAGAAATGGAAACCAGAGAATGACGTTGAGAATATAGATAGTATAGGGGTACGGTTTAAAGACATATGCCGAATATATTGGTTTCTGGTCATAATGTGAGTTAGTCATAGTTAGGTTGTAAAGTAAATTGATGGTTCGCTTTAGTTCGTGAGACAGGTAGATATTAGTAATGATGACTTGATATTAGATCTATGCTTGAACATAGTTGTGTGTGTAAAGACAATCAGGGTTTAAGAGTTGTAAAATTTTATTCGTGTGATGGTGAAAGATTTTGTCCTACGATTAGTAGTTACGGTTCAACTATCCATGAATAAAGGGAATGTAAAATGGTTCTTCGAGTTTTAGATATAAGCTAAATAGCTTATGGGAAGAAATTTAATCTATTTTTGATAATGGAACCTGTTGTACTTGACTTTGGGGAAAATATTCAGTGTTTCATGACAAAGAATGAACTCAAAAGCTTTCAATTCAATGTTGTATTTCTTCGCCTCTCTAGATATTGATATTTAGATTTGATATAAATGTGTTTTGGGAGCAATTTAGTATTTGCAACCTTGTTTTTCTTGTTTAAGTTATTTGGATATTTATTGTTTACGGTGTTGTCGTGAAACTTGAGTTATTAGAGTGATTTCCTTTATCTAAAAAAAAAAGGTTTTAACCAAGTCTTTTATGTCCTCACCATCTTACCCTTTTCAATTTCAAGTTAACTAAAAGTGTCTTTTTGCAAATAACCAAGAATGCAAGAATTCATTCTTGCGAGAGTTATTCCGATAATCTTACACACTCTTCTTAAAACTTTAAACATTTTTATTTTTGATATAAAGCTAAATTTTATCTTTGTTGGAGAGGAATGAACCCAAGAGATTTATTGTATCTAATGTAAGGTTTGAATTGATAGGAGTAAGTTACGATTAGTAGAGTAGCGAAGTTTTTAAAGTTTTATGGGTCTACTAACTCCGACTTGGAGACTGTGATAAGATATTACTGAGTTTAAGATTTATCCTTTAGTGTTTTGATATTTGCATATATCTATATGGAACTGGATGTGATTCTTGAAGTTACTGATTACTTGAAGTCTCTCTATAAACATTTTGAAAGATTAATAGGGTTAAGGTCCAGTAGGACAAAATTATTGCGTTGTTAAGATTTTATAGAATGTGATATATGAGACACTAAAGTTTATTGAGAGCACTTAAGGACTGTTGGGGTATTGAGGTAAGGATTATATGATTTGTTCTTGAATTGGGAATGAGTAGATTGACAATTTCTGAGGAGATCCTTATTACCTTTGATTGGCTTATTAATGAGGTACTTGAATTTGTAAACACGCATGAAAAAATTATCACTTTGATTCATGTAAAAGATTGAGAATATACGGTTTATATGATATCTAGTATGGAATAGGTTTTACAATTCTTAAGAGAGATGTAGATAAGATATCTGGAGTTTTTCGAACAAAGAATTGGAATGTCAAGGATGACATTCTCTTAAGGAGGGAAAGTGTGAGGACCCAAAATATATATAGTAATAATAAATAAATAAACTATCTCAGTTTTCCTCAATCTAACTGAATTGTATCTTGTTTACTCATTTACTTATTTACTTGTTTAAAGATTTGATTAATGATTTTATTACTTGTTGCATGTGAGAGTTCATGAGAGGAGTAAATGTGACTTTTAGTGAAGGGTATGATGAAACATTTGTGAAAAGTGGGGTTTTAGTGAAAAAGAATTTTGAAAATTAAGGTTAGTAAAGGATACGCAAAGAATTGAGGGATATGGAAGAAACTCACCACACAATTTTGACAAGTGGCGCGACCTCCACCAAGTATTCAAACTCCCACCTACCAATCTTCTCCAACACACCACATTGTCTTGAAACGACTTCATTTTCTCCTTGGTAAAAAGAGAGGGGGAGGCCAACTTTGAGAGGGGAAAGGAAGGGAGAAAAAAATTCCATTTTTCTCAAACCCTTCCCTCTCTTCTTTCTCTCTCTTTTCTTTCAATCTGTCTCTTCCTCTTAATCTCTCTCTCTTGGCCGAATTGCTCCTTAAGGAAGAGGAAGAGAAAAAGCTCTCCATTTCTTGACTCCAACCTTGCAATCAAGCCCCCACCTTCAAATGCACCTTGGATCTTGTCTTATCTTGGAAGAAGAAGGTTGATTAGTGGAGGATTTGGAAGAAATCTTGGACTTCATCTTCTAGGGTTTTGCTTGGAAGAAGGTAATTAGCTAAAACCTACTTATCTTGTTGGATTCTTGGTAGATCTAAGTAGTCTTTGGTTGTTTAAGCAAGATTTGGTGATGAGTTGTTCAAAGATCCTAACTTCAGGTAGATGACTTGAGGTGAATTCTAGGTAGAGGACTTGAGGAACCTTTATGTGTTTTTGTGATGGATGTTGTGTAATATGGATTCTTGTGGTTGTTTTCTTCTTGCTCAAAAGAACCAAAAGAGGTATGTGTTAGATCATTTCTTTTCACCTTTCCCTTGCTTAGTGAGTTGATCTTTTGGTTTTGGCTAGATATTGTAGTAGTTTTTCAAGTTATTATTATGATATGCGATGCTTGGGTTGTATGAGTTGAAATTAGGGTTAAGACTTGGTGATTTACTTGTTAAAATTGTAGGCTATACCTCTTGATATGTTAATGATGAGTTATTGTAGCTTTGCTATGAAAGTTGGGTTGAGATCATTTGAGATTTGTTGGAGAAATGTTTGGAAATTTTGATGGAAAATTTTTGCTTGCTGGCCGAATGGAAGCTAAAATTTTTGTGACACTTCCCCAATTAACCAGAGGTAAGTGCCTTGACTCTCGCCAGGACTCGATAGCAAAACGATAAACGCGTCAAATTCTCACCAAAGGACGATAGGTACATTATATATGTACATAATATCCACTACAAGACCACAAGTGTTAGAGTACAACTCCCAACAAGGTTTCTCACACCGCTATCCAAAATACAATATACACGGCCAAAACCCCAACCCAAAACATGTGCTAAAGCAAAAAGGCTACACTATGCTGCCCACGCATCAATTCCCGCTTCAGCCCCCTGCTAAGGAAAACAAATTGAAAAGGGGTAAGCTATATGCTTAGTGAATAATCGGGAGGGTACATGTAAATCACATTGCCACGCAATTTTCAAATCAATAGCAAAAGTAACACCACAAATAAGGATACGGGTGGCTTCAAAGCTATTTCAATTTCATCGCTTGATCTTCCGTTGACACTCCGTCAACCGATAATCCGTAGACCCCACTTATACTCCTACCGTCCACCTTATCAACCCACTCGGCGGTCTACGCATAGCAGCTTGAGCAATAATATCATTGAGATCCCAAAGCATTGAGATCGACCATCTATTTGGTGGGAAAAACATTTACCATTGAGACCCAGGCAACCCCGGGATCGGACCATCAAGTGGTGGAGAATAACATTTACCATTGAGACCCAGTAACCTTTGAGATCGTAACCATCTAAGTGGTCGAGATCCACATTAACATTGAGATCCCAAAGGCATCCTTTGAGATCAAACCATCCAAGTGGT
Organism: Gardenia jasminoides; assembly: GCA_013103745.1. NCBI lineage: Eukaryota > Viridiplantae > Streptophyta > Magnoliopsida > Gentianales > Rubiaceae > Gardenia > Gardenia jasminoides. The sequence goes on from CM023098.1 coordinate 45,260,461, forward strand.
CAAAGAGCAACATTTACATTGAGACCCCAAAGTAACCTTTGGGATCAGACCATCCACATGGTCACTCATCACCAAAAATATCATATGTACAATTCATATATTACCCATCATATGCATTCATATATCACACAACACGCATTCAAGAATCATATATGGAGCTTTGGTCGAGTGCGATAAAGTACACCCTCCCAAGCGTCCGCAACACATTTCACATTATATTCACGATAAAGTCTAATTACTCACCAACAATAGTACAAAAGCAAATAGGTTAGCAAAGTTCCCGGTCTCCTCGACCTCGTCACTTCACAGTGAGCGGTTGAGCAGTAAGATTACTCAAACAATCAATAAGATGCCAAAACCACTTAGAAACACTTAAAACAGTAAATAAAGTACATGCATGGGCGTTCGTTCGACCAAAAACGGATAAGAACGGGACGAAAACGGAAAACACACACTAAAGGTGTAAAAGCAGTTTGACACCCATGCCTTTACTCATAACTCAAGCTACAAGTATCGGATTAGAGTGCACGAGGTTCTATTTCGAAGCTAAGAGAACAAGCTACAATTTTCGTGAAGACAACTTCTACCCAGATTTTCTCTTTCTAGGTGAAAAATGCCGAAACAGTTTCAGAAATTTTCCCCTCAGAAATTCCGACAGGCTAGATTCAAACGGTCATAACTCAGCGCTCACAGATCCAAATCAGGAAATTCCAGTGGCGTTGGAAAGCTAGAATGAAGGGCTATAAATTTCGTGTTTTGGCTAAAGGCTAAATCACAAAGGATCAACACGAAAAACGAAGCTAAAGTTATTGCCGGTAAAATTCTGTTTTCCTGCTCTACGCCCAAATGTATCTCATGCAACCAAAACGCACACATGCAATTCCAACGACTCAAATGCGATAACAAACATGCAATTGCAGCTCTTACACATCCCATATTGCCCTCGACACACACAAACATGCAACCTTAAAGTTCCTAAACTTGAGCCAACATTTCATCTTCCAACAATTCCACCACATCCAAACTACACCAATGCATTAATACAAGTGCAATATCATCAATTCCCAATCATTCCATAACTCAACCAATCAAACCCTAACCTCAAACTTCTTGGCCGAAAATTGAAGGCATGAAATCATCCAAGTTTACACCATAATTTCACAAATTAAGCTAAGACCAAGCATTAATTTCATCCTACCAACAACCACAAACATCAACCGTCATGAAATCTTCAACTAATGAAACCCTAGCCCTAACTCATAATCATGGCTAGGCATTAACACATAAAAATTAATCAATCCAATCCGTAGAATCATCTCATAAGCTAAGAATAAGCATGAATCAAGCCAAAAGAACCACAAAATCCAACCATTACATAACATCCATCAACATTCCAACTTGTAACATAGAAGGAAACTAGAAGAAAACCTTTCTTGTTGATGTTCTTGGTGCAACCCTAAGCTCTCAAGGGCAAGCTTCACCTCCTAGCTCCAAATCAAGATTGAGTGATTGAACTTGCAAAATTTTCCCAAGCTTTTCTCTCTTTTTTCCTCTCTTTTTCTCTCTTTTTTCTTCTCTTTTCTTCCCTCTTTTCTCCTTGCTTGGCCGACTTTCTTGTCTTGCTTTTGCTAAGAGATTAAGTCTCTTAGATATTTGTTTAGGTAGTCAAAATTTGGTCCAAGTCCAAGTCAAAGTTGTCATGCTCAAATCAACCTAGAAACTTAAGCTATTTTCCACTCTTGCCCAAGTAATTTTCTTTCCTATCAAACTAGTCCATAGGTGCTCAATTTAACCTAGCCTATCAAAGCTTAATCACACTTACTTAGGCTACTAATCACCTATGCACCGTAATCTCTCTTCTTGCACATGCTTTAACACACGTAAAATCAAAGAAATAACAAACTTGTAGTTGGACATAAAACTTAAATTTATTTTCAAAACTAGGGTTTCTGAATCAAACTAGGGTTTTCATATATACAAATTAGGGTTTTATCCAAATTTAGGGTTTTCGAAGCAAATTAGGGTTTAAATTTCAAATTAGGGTTTTCAAACTTGTAAAACAAAATAATTAAAACAAACATTTTTAAAAGTAAAACAAACCATATAAACACCTTGGCAAACAAAAATAACTATAATTAACATTATTTAATATTTTCCAAACATAGAGAAAATTCGGGGCCTCACAATTTTCAGCTTGGATTTTGAAATTTTTGGTGATAATTTTTAGCTAAAACTTGTTCAAAATACCCAATGAGACTTTAAACTACAAGTGTATGTTGGATTAGAGACAAAATCATGAAGTTTTAGTGGTAAAATTTTCATATCTTGAAGTTGTAGCAAACTAGGAAATTTTCGCAGGTTTCACTAAGCAATTTTGGAAAAATAACTATAACTTGGTGTAGAAAAATTGAAACTGAGTCCTGTTTGTCACGTTTAAAACTAGAATAAAGATCTTTCAATGAAATAAATTTCAAATTCTAGTTCAATTTATATCAATACCAGAAAATTTGCAAAGTTCGATGAAAAACCAAACCCGTTTTCTACTTTCGTGACAATAGTGAATTGGACCTAAATTTGGACTTGCCTATGAGCTGAATTTCACAAAAATGTCTTCTACAGATTTTTAGTCTTTTTAGTCTATTTTGCAATGGTGTAAGTTTTATAATTTTTCAACCTATAAAACTCATGTTATGCTTTTTCAAAGAATGTTGCCAGTGCTGGAAAAGTGTTCCGACAAAGCCGAGAATGAGGGACTGTTTTGTCCTTGTTTTCAAAATTTTGTGGTGATTCTTAGTAAAGTTTAGCTCAATAGACATTGTTAGATGGTAACCTTTTCAATGTGTGGGTGAGTTGAGCAAAAATGTTTTATTTTAGAAGTGAAAGGGAAAAGTTTTGAACCCCTATTTTGCTGGAGCTGTCCAAGTTTTGGGCGAATTTTGGAGCTTTGATTTTTGAAATCTTGAGCTTGATTTTGCTAAACATTTGCTCAATAAACTTTGCTAAACTTCCATCCTTAGATATATGTTGGTTTTGGACCAAAATGATGGTGTTTAAGTGGTGAAAAGGATTAAACTTCTTGGGCTGTCAATGATGGAAATTTCTACTTTGCCTCACCTTTCCGCATTTTTATGGGTTGTTTAAATGAACTTTTGCTCAACTAATGTAGTTAAACCTTCTTCCTTTTTATATGTTCAATCTAGATAGAATCAATGTCTTTAAATGGCTAATGGATGAATTTCTCGTGACTTGTTGCTAGTTGGGATTTAAGGGACTCATTTGCTGCCATTGATATCAGGTGATCAAGACGAGTTCGAGGGCAATCCTTAGGCGGAAGTTTGACAACTTGCTCATTTACTTGACACCCTACTTGATCACTTGCATGAACTTGTTACATGCTTGAATGTGAATCTTGTTAATGGATTTGATGAGACGGGTGTGTACTTTATCTTCCCCTTTACTCGACTTGATGCTTTCTTGCTTGTATTTGAACTTGAACTACTTGTGCTTGTGATTGCTTGTCGAGGGAGCGTTGACTCCTCGACCTACTTGTGTTCTTGGGGCCCCAAAATCTATTGGTAAGTCAATCAAATCACAGCCAGCTGTGAGGTCCTGGTCGATGAGATTTGACGAACATGGGGTAATGATTTGTGTTCACTGGATTTGGCATATGGATTTGTCCACTTGAGTGAAATCTTGGTATACTCGAGTATTACCTTTAATATGTTTAATGTGCAGGACCCGGTCAGGGGTGAAACAGTGGACGAAGATTGCGGAGATTCTACATGGACTTTGGTTCTCGTCAGTTGACGGAGTGTCAACAGATAGAAACAGCTTCTGAGTACGACAGAAAAGCATGAAAGTGGATTAATTCCTGAGAGCTCCCGTATCCTCCCTTGAATGCATATTTAGTTTCTTCTATGCTTATTACGTGAATACTATTGATATTTTTCTTGTTATGCGTAAATGTGTAGCCGTTTCCTTTTACTTGTTTGCCTACATGCTTTTTTGGCCTTACTGAGTTTTCGCTCACCCCATTAAGTTTGTTATTCCTTAACAGGAATTTGAAGTGAAAAACTTGGTGGAACTAGTTTTGGCGATCTTTTGTCCATTTTTACTAATGTATTTGTTTAAATTGTTTGACCCTTTTGTAAGTGTAAACTTGAGATGTACCTGCAGTAGACATTGTATTGGATGAAATTTGCACTTTAAGGCAATGATACTTATTTTATATTAAGTAGTTTCTTTGCTCAATGGTTTTAAATATCCTTGAACTATTAGTGAGTTCTAACGAGAGTTGGGCGGGCAATCCACCAACTCTTGGGATTCGTCCTAGGGGAAGGTGGGGCTGTCACAAGGTGGAGATGGCCAAGAGATTTGAAAATATGATTCTTGCTCTAACTAACACCATCACTCGAAGAGATGAATTGGTCGACGAGATGGAAGAGCTGAAAAAGTAGCTTGATCAGTCTCATGCCGACCTAAGCCTGGAGCAACAAAAGACGGCCTCATTAAAAGATATGCTAGAGGCCAAATAGCGAACTGTGGTTGAATTGAGGGCCAACAAAGCCATCGCTTTTGAAAATGGCAAAGACGTAGGGGCGAAAGAGTTTGTTCGATCAGCTCAGTTCTAGAACGATCTAGCCAAACTCAATACTCTAGTAGCCCAGTACAGCTATACTCAGGCCCTCCTGACTATTCAAGCTCTAAATCTTCTGGAGTTTGACCTGACCAAATTCACTGACTACAATCCCTAAGTGGAAGATTGGATAGAACACCTCATGGAGAGATATGCCAACGGCTACAAAGTGGACACCCTTCTCAACTATCCCATGATACCCTCAATCTCTCCTGAACAGAAGAAGCCCCTGAGGAGTTTAAGGGCGAGAGCCGAGTTAAGAAGAACCCTGGTGCTGCCACCGATGCCAAACATGTTGCTACTGATTAGACTCTGCTTTTTTCCCCTTTTTTTATATCAAGTTATAAATGCTTTTTGTGATTAATAAGAAAATCATCTTTTTCTTTTGTTCTCTCTTTTATTCTATTCATTCATATTACTCTTCTCCTTCCCAAGTATACTTAGTAGTTTTTGCTAAGTATACTGAGTTTGAAGTGACTCAGTTCGGATAGTTGATTTTTATCCTGTTAGACTTATGGAGTTGCAGGACCACCTTGACTTCAGAATCGGGGAGACTTAGACCGATCGTGTGACTAACCACCACCCGCAGTACCATGGGGGTGCAGTCCATAGGCTAACCGAGCATTATGCGGTGCTTTACCTTTGCCATTGGGTTAGGGAAATGAAGTAGCGCCCTCACTAACAGCAATTACTTTTGGTGTAGCGGTCAGCGCTTGATCCTGACAAGTGGTATCAGAGTGAGGTCGCGTGTTCGAGTCTCCCATGCTGGTGCTGGGGGGGTGATTGTTGGACTTGTGGAGTTGCAGCACCACCCTTTGACTCGGATCAGGAGATTTAGACCTGATCATTTGACTAACTGCCCGACCCGCGGCACCTATGGGGGGTGCAGTCCCTTAGGCTGACCGACCATTGTATGGTACTTTGCACTACTATTGGATTAAGGAAATAAAGTAGCACCCTCACTAACAACAATTGCTTTTGATGTAGTGGTCAGCACTTGATCCTGACCCATCCCTTCAAGTAGTTCAGCCCCACCTGGTTTGGATAGTTTACATCCAGCCATTTAGGCAGTTCAGTCCCACTTGGTTTGAATAATCTATACCTATCTAAGCAATAAAAGAGTAAATTTGAAAAAAGAGTAATTTTATTGATGACGTCAAATAGAACAAAATCTTGTGAATTGTCTAAGAGAACATTATAAAATTGAACAGAATAAGAGTTTATAGAGTACTGAATAGGATAGTAGTCATATAAAGAATAACCTATTAATGAAAAATCTTCAAATTTGAAGCATGCCAAGTGTGGGGAATTTTGCTCCCATCCAAATGAACAATTCACAAAAACCAACTCGGTCAGCTCTTATTACTCTATAAGGACCTTCCCAATTCGGGCTAAACTTGTTCAGGTCATAGACCCTACTAACTGAGTTCCTTCTTAGCACCAGATCCCCAAATTTGAAATAAACATGCTTGACTTTAGAGTTGTAGTATCGAACAAACTGATTTTTGTAACGAGCCATTCTGATTACTGCTTCCTATCTCTTATATTCAAGTGCATCCAACTTATATCCCAATTCTTTCTCATTGGCTTCAGCTATGAAATTCTAAGTCCTGGATATTGGCAGTCCAATCTCTACTGGTATTACTACTTTGGTCCCATAAGTTAAAGCAAATTGGGTTTCCTTCATAGCAATTTGGGGTGTGGTTCTGTAAGTCCACAAGATGATAGGTAGTTCATCCAACCAAACTGTTCAGGTAGACTCCAACCAAATCTTTAAACCATGTAGAATTGTTCGGTTGATATTTTCAACCTGTCCATTAGTTTGGAGATGTCCAACCGATGAGAAATGTTGCTGGATTCCTAGTCCTTTGCACTAGTTTCTAAAAAGATTTTCGACGAACTACCTCCCATTGTCTGAGATCAAGCAATATGGTATGCCAAACCCTCGTACAATATTCTTCCAAAAAAACTTCTGAATTGACCTACCACTTATTGTGTTCAAAGACTCAGCATTAATCCGTTTGGTGAAATAGTCAATAGCCACCACCAAGAATTCTAACCCGCCGGGTGCCTTTGAAAATGGCTCGAACAGGTCAATTCTCCATTGTGCAAAAGGCCACAAATTTTGAGTAGAGATCATATCATGAACTGGGCGTGCCGAACTGAAACGTGTGCCTAGTAGTTTGCACATTTTCTATACAATTCGGTAGAGTCAAGAAAGATGATAGGCCAGTAACATCCAGACAGCATACACTTTTTTTCCATGATCCTTGGGCCGATATGATTTTCACAAATCCCTTCATGTATTTCTCTCAAGCTATAATTTCTCTCCTTAGGCGTTATACATTTCAACCAATGAGATAAATAAAATTTTTTATATAGAGTACCCTAAGAAAGGGCATACCGGGCTACTCGCAATTGCAGCCTTCTTGCCTCGCTCTTGTTTGAAGGCAATTCTCCCATGGACAAGTATTTGATAATAGGGTTTTGTAGGTCCCGAAAGCAACCTAAGAGGTGGTGAATTAGGTTGATGGAAATTTAAAACTTGATGAGTAATTACAAAAGCACAATTAGAAGTGATCAAGTTTTCTTGGTGATACGAACTTTTAAGCACGTAATGAGATGATCAACCAAGTAGATAAACACAAGTAGAACACAAATAAAGATAAAAGAGATGAACTCAAATGGACTACCAAGTTGCACCCAACTTAAAGTCTAATACCTCAAATTCAATTGCTACTTCAATTTGATAAAGTTACACCAAGTTGTACATGGAAGGATCACCACTTGCTTGCATCAATCACTCCTTGATCAAGCCAAGAGGTTTTACAACAACCTTGCTAACCCTCACAATGCTACACACTTGAGCCTTACACTCACAATTGAAAAGCAATGCTTGTTTGCACACACACTTACACTACAAGAAAGGAGGAAGACACAAATTCACTCTAGAATTGTTCTTAAAGCTTGTAAGTAATGGTTGCAAAAGTCTGTAACATCTCCAGCCTTTATGGTATTTATAGGGTGCAAATTTAACCACCTAAACTGCTCCAACGGTTCTGAATTAAATGCAGGAAAATATAGCCGTTGGGTGTGTCGGACGTCCGACACTCAAATCTGCGTCCGAATCCATCGTCCGACAGTTTGTTGAGTTCCTGTGTTATAGACTGTCGGACATCCGAACCAAGGACTCCACCGTCCGACAGAACCAGAAGCTCATGTGTTCATCTTCTCAACCTGTTGGACGTCCAAAACTTGGATGACCGTCCGAAAGCATTGTCCGAAACTTTGTCGTAAACTGTCGGACGTCCGAAAGCATTGTCCGACAGAACCAGTGGTCTATTCTTCTTTGCATCACAGCCGGACGTCCAGAACCTTGCGTCCCCGACATCGTCAGACGGAATCGACTAGAATTTTAAGAATAAACCTGTTTTGCTACACTCAAACTTCAAAGGGGATTAGTAAAAATCATCATAGTGGTTAGTTAATCATCAAAATAGCCAACAATCTCCCCCTTTTTTATGATGACAAACCACATGATGATTTGAATAGAATGGGAGGCAAGAAAACATAACTTGAAATGAAAAACTCCCCCTTACTTGTATACCCCAATTTTTCCAATATTCATGAAGCACCAGACTCCCCCTTACATCGAGCATCAGTTTTTGGCCAAAAAACAAGGGTAACCAATGACCATTCCATATTGATCATTTTCACCACCATTCAACAAAAACTGATCATCGTAACCAATGACCATTCCATATTGATCATTTTCACCACCATTCAACAAAAACTGATCATCATTCAACAATCAACCATAACAACAAACATCATTCAGCAACCATTAACAAGCACCACATTGCCATAATAATCATTCAAACATCAATTTTTCTCCCCCTTTTGTCATCAATCAAAAAGAAGGTGAAAGCATCCATATCAAGGCACAAAAGTAAGATAAGATAAGATAGCATGAATAAAGGAAGCATCCATAAGAGTTTTAGAAAAGTACGGCCAACAAAAATAGGGCCAAACAAAAACAACTAGAGACCCAATATGAGCAAAATGATCCCATCCTAAACATGTCTAAGAGATGAGATGAACCTAGAAATGTCTAAGAGATGCCTAGAAACTTAAAAATGCGGACGAGATGAGCCACGACGCCGGCGAACTAGACGATAATCCTCTGAACTTTCCTCCTCTGGATCAGTATCCATTTCTTGAAGTGGAGTATGAAATTGAGACGGCCCGGGGTCTTGAGTAGTAGCTGCCTGAGAAGTACCCCGCATTTCCATCAGTCCTTCAGCAATTTGTTGATCTTGTGAGGTGTCCTCATGACTTGGATCAGTCGGATCTTGTGCGGTGGTGTGTGCTTGTGCAGGTTCAGCTTGAGTGCCTCTTGGTTCTTCCCTTTCTTGCTCAGCAGTCTCTTGACCTTGAGAGGGAAGGAGCCCTTCCTTGAGCTTTTGAAATGCCTCCCTTTGCTCTGGATTCATAACCATTCTAAGCCCTTTCTCAAAAAGAATGTGCCGTTGTTTGATTTCTAAAAGGAGAGTGAGAATGGGATCCGAGGAAGTGGAAGAAGAAGGCTGAGAGGACATTGGAGTTGAGTAGGCAAGACGGGGGCGTTGAAACCCAGGAGTAACTGGGGTTTGAAGAGATGAAAAATGATCATGAATGGTCTTAGAACGAGACTCCAAAGCAGTCTCTTTGTAGACCCATTCATCACTGACAAAACGGATATTTTTCTTTTCAAAATAGGCTTTTGTGAAAAAGCAATTTGGATTTTCAGAAGTGGGAGTACCAGTCAAAGGAATGTTGAAGTGATTGAAAATAGAAGTTAGAAACTTTCCATAAGGAAGACGACTGTCGGATTTGATTTTGTTCATAAATCGACACATGATAAAACCAAAATCGACTCTTATATCTTCCATAAAGCAGTAAAACAAATATAATTCCATTTTGTTTGCTGTGGTACGATGGCCAGAGGTTGGAATTAACAAATTACCTATCATAACCCACAGAATTTGCTGCAATGGAGTTAATTCATTTAAATCTACTTCAGCTGGAACTTCAAAACGAGTTTGAAAATATGATAAAAGTTTTGCTCCGTTGAAGTGATTATATGAAGTTGGTTGTTCTTCATATGAGAAAAAATTTGCAATTTTGCTAGAACAATCAGGTTCAATGGCAGTATGGAAGATTTCATTTATAACATTTGGATCAAAAGTAATATCAATGCCATTTACCCTAGAAACAACAACAGAAGGAGTTCTTCCTTGTCTAATGTTAGCATAAAATTGATGAACCATTAGAGGATAGATAACATGAGGAAAGGAAAGAAGATGAGTCCATTTTTGAAAGGCAAATTTTTCAAGAACCCAATCTAACTTGCAGGAACAAAAATCAGAAAAAGAAACAGAACGTTGAGTGATAAACCCTTTCCAGCACACAATGGAGAATCGGGCCTCAGCATTAGCATCAATGAAGGTTGGTAAAACCTCCCTAACACTTCCTCTCGTTTCGACGCGTTCGGCCCAGTAGCAACCCTTTTCTCTCGATAGGTGCCCGTAACCAGTTCTCCTTTGTTTTGCGATGAAGAGCTTCCTCTTGTCCGTACCATGATGAATAAATACAGCTAAATGTGGGATGCAGGGATGATTTGGCAGAATGAAAAGGCTATTCTACACACGATATGATTGTGAAAGGAGAAATTTTGAAAAATTAAACCTAGGGTTTCAAATGAGATTTGGGGATTTTTTAGGATTGAATAAGAGAGAGAATTAGGAGATCGAGGCTGAAAAAGAAATTGAACAACTAATATAGAGAGGAATTTTAACAATTAGCTCTTGAAAAGATGAAAATGAGACCCTTTTTGCTAAGAAAGATGAAGAACTTCTAGGTTGAAGAGAGAGATGAAGCGAAGAAATGATCGTCCAAAACCCTTTTAAAAAAAATTTTTGAGCGTCGGACGTCCGAACGTTAGTGATCGTCCGACACCTGCGTCGATCCCTGTTTTCTTAAAACAAAATCTTTCGTTTCGGACGTCAAACTCTTGTAGGGCGTCGAACATGAAACCATAATCTTGTCCGGACGTCCAAGTATGTAGGGCGTCCGATCCCTGTATTTTCAAAGAGATTTTTCTGAAATTTCCAGTTTGTTCCTCAAGTACACAAATTGCTCTAAGGGCAATGCTTTTGTAAAAATTCAGCTTTTTGATCTTTGGAACAAAACGTAATTAACACAAATTTCTCCTCTTTGAACGAGATCACGAATGAAATGATGCTTGATGTCTATATGCTTTGTCCTAGAATGTTGGATGGGGTTTTTAGTCAAATTTATAGCACTAGTGTTATCACAAAACATAGGTACACATTCATATTTCAAATGAAAGTCATATAACGTATGTTTCGTCCAAATCAACTGAGCACAACATTGTCATCCCGATCCTTCACCTGCAGACCCTCATTGTTAAACCAAAGCATGTATTCCTTTAATGATTCTTCTGGTCACTGTTCGATGGCCATGAGATGTGCAGTGTTTTTAAAGAAAGTCTTGGAAGAAATGAACTGGGCAGCAAACTACTGAGCTAACTGTTTGAACAAACTGATAGACCCTGGTGGCAGCCCATGAAACCACAATTGAGCTCTTCCCTCTAAGAACGTGGGAAAAGTATTGCACTGTATGGCATTTTGCAACCTCATCTAGTTAAGAAGGCAAATAAATGGTCTTCAGGGTCCATAGTGGCATCATAGGTTTTAATGGTTGGGATATTAAATTAGGTGGAAAGAGGTAGTTCCCTATATCAGAAATGAATGGAGAAACAGTGTATCCGTTCAAGTCTATTTCCTGATTTAAGATCCTATTCAGCTCTTTCCAAATTGGATAATTTGGAACCGGAGATGCCAAACATGCTCCGGATTACCTGTAAAAGGACTCAATTTCAAAGTGAATTTGGGAAGGTGAACGGTCCACCCTCTTCCTCTTAGGCTGTCTGCTAGAACTTCCTTCAGAAGATTCACTTACCTCTTCAATTTGGGGACGTGCTTGGGAATCCTGCACCTTGTGAGCCTTCTCCTTTCCCTTGAGGTGTTGAATGATGACCTCAAAAGTAGGCAAATTAGCCGCTAAAACTTGAATCAATTGCTCAGGTGCTATTTTTGCATGTCCCATCTCTCCATCACCCTAAGTTTATCTGGAGTGAGAAGTTTGCTTGTTGCTTGACTCATGAGCAGAGGTCTCTGTGTTCTTTTTGGATCATGTTCTTGCTATGATAGAGGATGAACTATCGTTTCCAACAGACAGCACCAATTGAAAGAGCCGAAAAGATGACCTGCCAAACACGACCTAACGAACTCCCACTGAGGCCCCGTACCATCAAATTAATTTATAAATTTGCAAAATTCCATATTTTGATAAAAATATTTTATTAATTTAGTTTGAATTATTTAATTTTTGTATATTAATTGCATCAGCACGAAAAGTTTTAAAATACATTGTGCACATTTAAATTATGTTCTCAATTTAATTATTTGAATGCTTAAATTTCGTACTCGAGTCTAGGGTCGACTACTATATATAAGTTTCAAATATTAGAATATATATTTGGGATATATAAATGAGAGAAACTGGAATCGGGGTGTCGCGTCGCGCGAATTCGACATAGACGCTAGATAAAGCCAACAAAGTTGACTTATGAGGCCTATATCATGTCCATCACTCTCATGTCTTGAAAACCAAAAACTCAACACTCTCTCTCCTCCATTTCTCCCTCCAAACAGCCAGCCATCCTTCATCTTCTTCCTCATCTTGTTTCTTCAAAAATCACCAACACAAGACCTCCATCTTTGCAACCCAAAACCACTTGAAGATCTTGCTAGCTTTCTTGGGGCATTTCGGACTAGCTTGGAAGAAAGGAGAAGCTGGTGGTTGAGCTTGAGGATTGAGGCCTTGTGTGAGCCATTTCTTCCTCCATTCATCAAGCTTCTTGTTTGAGGGAGGTAAGCTTATTAAACACCAAAAACCTTGCTCCTTTGTTTCATTTTCTTGGTTAAAAGGGCTTGTAGCTCTTTGAGTTGGATTTTGTTATTGATTGATGAAAGTGAGCTCTATGAAATCCTATCATGTATGAACTTGGGGCTGTTGATAATTTAATGTTTGTATGTGTGTGAGGTGTTTTATGTGAAGTTTTGTTGGTAAAAATGAGAGAGGGAAAGGAAAGAGAGGAACCGAGAGAGAGAGAGTTGAGAACCGGTTTCTTTGCAGCTTTTTTTCTCCATTTTTAGCTCAATTATTCCATGTATTTCTTGTTGATTCTTGATGCTTATATGATGGCCTAAGTTTGGGAGAAATTTCATGTAAAAATAGCTTTGTTTGATGTTGCAAAATGGTTGAGAAAGAAAATTTTAAAATCTGGAATTTTCGTGTAGCAGGGTTGGTGAAATAGCCTTCTTAAAACTACTGTAACTTGATGTTGGAAGATCCAAATTGAGTTCCATTTGTTGTGTTTGAAACTAGAATCCAAGTTCTTTCAGTGATATAAATTTCAAGGGCTAGTTCGATTTCTGTGAAGTTTGGTGAATTTTCAATGTTGACTGAAAATCAAGACTGTTATGTCATATGTTTACTGTAGCAGCAGTTTTAAACTAAAATTTGATTGGTTTTCGATTTGAATCTTGTATAAGTGTCTTTTGAGATTTTAGTTCACTGAGTCTATTTTCCAACGGTATAAGATTCGTAATTTTTGGACTTATAGAACTCAAGTTATAATTTTTCAAAGAATACTGCACAGAAGTGGAAATTCTACCTCTATGCAATTGCCAAACTGTTGCCCTATTTTTGAAGCATTTTGATTCAAATTTTTGCTACCATTTTACTTCCATTTGATAAAGGAATGCTACTAGAGCTTTTTTGTCAAAATTTAAGTGATTTGGGGCTGATTTAGTTGAACAAAATGTTTGCAAATCAAAGACAGAAAATCTGGCAGATTAGTTCCAAAATTTTTCACAAAATTTGGCCATCTAAAAAGTTACCTTCCCGTGTGATTTTTTGGCTCAAATTTGGTACACACATAGTTCACCTAGTGAGGTTTGAATGTAAAAAATTTGATGATTTTCCAGTGGCATTTTGATTCCCAAATATTGTCTCAAAAATAGCTCTTCAAATCTGGAAATTTGACCGTCAGTCATTGCGAACCCCTATACTTCTATTGGCTGTAATTCCTTGCTTAGGAGTCGAAATTGAGTGCCGTCAATGGCATTTGAAACTAGACTTCACAAGTTTTCTAATGGTATAAGGATCGTATACTAGTTCTTTCTCTATCAATACCAGCGAAGCCACAAAGATGGCTGATTTCACAGCCTGATTTCCTATTTTTAACCTCTGCTGGATTCTCCTGCTTATTTTAGCCCATCTTGCTCAATGAATCTTCGAGCGATGTCTTCTAGTGATTTCTAGTATGTTGAATCTAGTTTCCATAGCTTTAAACCTTGTTCAATTCTGACATATATTGAGTGAGTTATGGCCTAAGAAAAAAGTTATAGTTGAGAGACTTTGGTGAAAATGGATAGTTAGGTTAAATTTAGAGTTTTAGCCGTTTGGATTGAAAGTGATAATTTCTTTTTGACTCAGGTGACCAAGAGATTGCTGAAGTCGACCCGACTGCCGAAGCCTAACCATCTTGCTTACATGCTTGATTAATTACTTAAGTGAGTGTTCAAGTGCATGTTATTTAAGGCTCAATTGAATGTTAATAATTTGAGAAGCATGCTTGTGTGCCTCGATGAGCGTGTACTTTACCGCATTCACCTTATTTGATTTGCCTCTAAATGAGTTCAACTACTTGAATTGTCAGTTGATTGACCACTTGAATGATTGTTACTTGAATTATGGTTACATGAATGATTGTTATTGCTATTGAAATTGTGGGGACGCCCAAACCCCATCGGGAAACCTTCCACTTTGACCCGGCAATAGGAGCTTGGTTAAGGGATTGGCGAACCATGGGTCTTGATATTGTTTATGTCGGTTGGAGTGCGCTTGCCGACCAAGGTATACTCAAGTATTACCAATTATTGAATATTTGACGAGCAGGTCCGGTACGGGGGGTGTAAGTAGACGGTGAAGGTTTCAAGTGGTGTCTACAGGTTGTGAGAGTGTGGTTGACGGAATGTCAACATTTTAAATGGAAAATCGGAGTTTGTGAAGCGGTCCAAACATGACTGTGGCAAATGCAGAAATTTTGGACTGGGGGTACATGCTACATCCACGAGGCGGTGAACACCTCTACCTCCCGTGTCCACTGTATCCTTTTATGTCATGATGTATACTTGTTCTACGTGAAAGATTGTTGGATTTACTTTCTTAATTGTTTTATTGTTAAAGTATCGCTTTAACTCGCTTGCATGCATGCTTTCTTGGCCTCACTGAGCGTTAGTACACCCCAATATATTTGTTTTCCTTAATAGGTCTTGAAGTGGAGATTGTGAATCGAGGAATTAGTTTCTTTTGTAGGATTTCCGTACTTTTGTATAAGATTGAAATTATTCTCAAACTTGATGGATTATTGTATTTGAAGTTATTATTATTGTAATTTTTGATAGAATTTTGGGCTTGTACTTTGGACAGTTGATCTAGTGATTTTGATAGACCTTAATTAGGGTTTAAGATTGAATGTTTGTATTTATATTTAAATTTTGTAGTGAGTTCTGGCGAGAGTTGGGCAGGCGTTCCGCTGATACGCTAGGATATGCCCTAAAGAGAGGTGGGGGCGTTACACAAGTTAGTTGGGAGTTTTTTTGAGAGAGAGGTGAATAGAAAGAAATAAGTAGCAGTTATATATCCCTTGTAATAGTATTACCTATGTATTTATGAACAATAATGAGATAAAGGACCAGAAGTTATTGTTGATCTCAAATCTTACTCAAGATACCGATAAAAGTTATCCCCTGACTAAAGATAATAAGGCTAAGTGAGAGTTATTGTTTATCTAAATAACTTACTGCCTCCTTAAGGCACTTCAACTCAGGTCTGGTCTGTTCGGCCATCCTATTCGATCAGACTAATGAGGATGCCACTTGTGCTATATCTATTCATAGCATTTACACCCATCAACAATAGAGAAAAGGGTTGATGAAACTTGTGATTCCACCACGATGTCCAGGGACAGTATCCCTTGTGTATCTATCGCTCTATCAGTAAAATTGCTTACTGCGGTATTGGTGGGCATCAAATCATGTCCTTGTTCACCAGAGACCTTAACTTCCACGTTCCTATTTGTTTTTTAAGGTCATAACATAACATTTCTTTCTCACGCGTCAATCGGTCCAATCAGCCTTCATTGCTCCACATCTGATGCGGCATATCAGCTTTCAAATTGATCAGCTTCTATATTGCTAATATCCTCAAAAAGCTAATGCCAATGCATGCACATTAATTCCTGAAAGGAGCTGATTTCCACCTTACTGACTACTTTCCCATCACTACCCCAATGAGTTCTATGATCCGATGCTAATATTATGTCTAGAACTGTTATTCGAGTCGAGCAGCTTGTGAGCTCGTTAAGGCTCGGCTCGTTAAGGCTCGAGCTCGGCTCGTTTATTTGAGTAAACGAGTTGAGCTCGAGCTTGAAAAATACCCGTATCATTAACGAGTCGAGCCAAGCTCGGCTCGATAGTGGCTTGATAGGCTCAACTTTGAGGGGCTCGATAGTGGTTCAATAAGCTCGGCTCGATAGTGGCTCAATAGGCTCGAATTTGTTATTTTAGTTTTTAATTGTAAAAAAGAGAGTCTGACAATAATTTTTTCAACTGTCAATATAAAGTTAAGCTAGTATTAGTGAATCCCTTTTCATCTAGTGGGGGTATAATTGATTCCATTTATTTTCGAAAACATCACTAACACCAGCTCATTCCAATGATAATTGCATATATTGTTCGTATCCAATGATCAATTGCATATATTGTTCATTCCAAATTGTGAATTTCATTTAACTCCAGTTTCAAGTCATTAATAATTGAACATTCTTAAGTTCCGTTTGTTGTCAAGTAAACAATTTTACAGTTACAAGTTGTTGAACAGTAAAGTAACTGAGAATTGGCTAGAACCTTATGGACTAATGAAGAATATATGAATCATTGGCTAACTTAATACATGGAAGATAGTGCCATAGCAACTAAATTTAATTGGAGAATTGTTATAGAGTTCCTTTAACTAGAAAATTGTTATAGAATTTAAATCGAGCCGAGTTTAATTTAGAGTTCATTTTGTTAATCGAATCGAGCTCGAGCTCGAGCTTAACGAGTCGAGTCTTAACCAAGCCGAGCCAAGCCAAGCCGAGCCGAGCCTTAACGAGCCGAGTCGAGCCTTAACGAGTCGAGTGGAGCTCAATTTTTAGCTCGATAATGTTATCGAGCGAGCTCGAACTTCAGGAGCTCGGGCTCGGCTCGACTAGATAACAGCTCTAATTATGTCTACTAATCAATTGCACATATGGTACCAACAGTGATCAAATATTTTTTTAGGCACATGTTTTAGCTCTATACTATAAATTCACCACCACTTTTTTCTAATTTTTTAAATACGTTCTTAGCACATTCTTTTTTGTTTGCATGCTCTAAACCATTACTCTAAAGCCTTTTTTGTTGGAATGTATGCCCTAAAATAATCATTTTGTTTAAATACATTCCTAATTAAGTTTTGAATTTTATGAATTTCCATTTTATCTGTTAAATATTTAATATAACTGATAAAGTCCTTAGGATATTTATTGATGTGATGGTAGTCACAAGAGTTGCTGACCATGAGATATCAATCACATTTATAATAAATATTCTTAAAGTTCCCTAGTCATAGTATTAATGAGACAGGACATCATTAATACGGAAAGATTAGTACACAGTTAGTCTCTACTTAATGTAAGTAGTGGTTGTTCTCATCAACCAAGGTATAGTGATACCTAGGCTAATGTGTAGATGAATTGTAAAGTACGAATTCATTGGAATGATCTACACAGAGATTCCATTAGGATATCTATCAAGTGCCAATAGTTGAATCTCTTATGAAAAATTGTGTAAGTGATCCTAGACTTGAGATCACCATAGTATCTTGAGTGTGAATCACTGCCTTTTGATTCTATTACTTGTTGCTCACCAAGAGTGACTTAAAGAATAGAAATTGGGGATAGCGTGAAGCATGGAAAGATAGTGAGAGATCAAGAGAGGATTCACCACTCCGATAGTGGGAATTGATATCCAAGATGGCCACTAGTTGGAGATTAACCTTAATAGTCGACTACCTTAGGTTAATTGAAGAATGTCTTCAATTTAACCTAAATCTAAGGTTAATTTCGGGAACTAGAAAATTAATTAGTCATTAGGGAATTGGCACTTATTCCTCATTCCCTGACTAATTGGATATCTATGGTGAAAGGATAATAATTACATGGTAATTTTCCATGGAAAGATTTGGTCAAAATTCCCTTGACTAATTTCGAATACCTAGGTGGTTGTGATGTGTTGCTAGACACCGCTCACAATCTATAATTATGAATGAATTAATTATTGTAATTAATGATAAAATAAAGTTGTTTATTTTATCTAATTCTTCTTGAGAATTATAATTCATAATTATTGCCAGTGTATTTGGAACCTATTGGATCACAAGCTTAGAGATTATATTCTGGATTAAAATTGTGTGTCCAAATGGAGATTTGGAAATAAAACCTTTTGGGGTCTAATTATAAGGAATAAAGGATTCCGGGGCTATTTGAGCAAATAGGATAAAATAGTTATCCTATATTTGTTTTGATTTGGATCAAACAAAACCCTATCTTTTCTCTACCTCTCTCCTATAAATAGACAGACTATATGATACGTCTGTACAATAATAACACAACAACGGTTGACAGAATAGAGAGACTAGGGTTTTGAGAAAAAAACCGTGAGAGAGAAATTTCAAAGAGAGAATAGGCTAGCACCTTTTCTACACTTTCATACACACACATCTACACTTTTCACTTTACGTCTGCCCCAAAACCCAACGGTGGTATCGAGCCATCCCTAGTTCTTTACGTATGATTTCATATGTTCTGTTGATTATTGTTCATGGATTATATGATTGATATCTATACACGTGCTGAATTTTGGTTGAAAAGGTTGTAACTTTAATTTGATTAAAGTGTTTCTGAGATCTGAAAAATTTTTTACAAGACAAAAGGTTTATATTTTGTAAAGAGTTTTGCAGCACCTAATCGTTGGATGCTAAAACTGGGAATCGCGACTCAGATACGCAATTCGGATCCGTGAGGTACCTGCGGATGGATCCGATCCTTGATCTGTACT
The DNA here is from genome assembly GCA_013103745.1 of Gardenia jasminoides. Lineage (NCBI taxonomy): Eukaryota > Viridiplantae > Streptophyta > Magnoliopsida > Gentianales > Rubiaceae > Gardenia > Gardenia jasminoides. Next base: position 45,279,433 of record CM023098.1, read on the forward strand.
TCAGTCTGGTTCGTGGATCAAACATCGATCGCGAGGCTGTTCTTGATCGGTTAATCTTTACCGAAGCTCGAACCTGATCCAAGACTCGAGATCCGCAAAACTTGTTCATGGATTGGGTTGGATCCTTTGAGAAACTGTTTTCTACGAAATAAAATTTTTGAAAAACTGAGTTTTCAATTTCTAAAATTTTCTGATTCTGATCCGAACTTTAATTGTTAAAATTTGTTATGAAATTGTGTTATTTCATGTTTTATTAGGTCAGGAATTGATTTAAATTTTAATATGATTAATTCAAATAATGTTCCAATTTAATTTCTAAATTAGTTAGAATTAAAAGTGACCTAATAAAATTATTTTACCAAAATTTTCGCACATGTATGATCTTAAAACTTGTTTGGGATCTTGAGATATAAAATCAAATAATCCATGAATAGTTGTTGATGTTATTACATGCTTTCTTTTAATTTAAAATTGTTTAAATTTATATGAATGCATGGTGGATGGTTGTGGATATAAGCCCAATGTGATTGTGGATGAATGGTTGAATGGTTGGTTTTTTATAAATGGAACTGCGTCTTTCTTATTTTTCTAATTGTAATTTCTCTCCTCATCTAATTCCCCACGAATGTAACTCGGGGTATCTTATATTCTATTTGTAATGTACAATAGACAGAAATAGATGATAGGAAATTGTAATTAGTATAGAAATTGCAAATTGGAAGATGAAGAAAGAAGCTGTGCAGGAGCCGTGCCATCAGAAGGAGCAAATTTGATTTAACCTTAGTCAACCATTAATTTTCCTAATGGCCGGGGAAATTAATTTAGGAATATCCAACCATCCACGTTTTATTTTATGCTATATTTATTTTTGAAATATTTATATGCATGATTGTTGATGAGACCGTCAAATGATTTTTCCAAAATTTCAAACCAAATTAAAAATCTTTTGGAAAAGGCAAACAAATTCCTCAAATTCAATATTAAATCAAGACTGCCTTCCATCATTATAGTATAAAACAAAATGTGGTCATTAAGTGCTAGTTTGTTGGGATTCACCCAAAACTACCTTACTTACTACATGTTTTTTACTATAAGAAGTGTTCTTAAGAATGATGGGTTTGATTTAACTAAAATTGTGGTTTGTTGGGATTCACTCAAGGCCATGAATTTTAGAGGCAAGGGTTAGGTTAATACATAAGATGTAAAATCAAGAGTTGATACCTAACGGATCTAGAAATTACAAGTGGGTTGTAATTGGTAAAGTATCTACCTGTTAAGATTATTTTGATTCGTTGGGATTCACTCAAAGTCAAAATAGTTAAGATGGGGTTCTAGCCACTATAGGTTTTTCAGAAAATCCCGAATCAATTTATAGAGGGTAATTGATTTGGAAAAACTAGTGGAAATAAAATCATAATTTTGGAAGTTTTTATGATTTTATTAAACAAAGCTTTTTCTGACAAACTCTATCTTTATTTTGTTGTAGAATGAGTAATAATCTGAGCCTACGTACAATTCTCACTGATTGTAAACTGAACGACACAAATTTTCTTGACTGGCATCGTAATGTCCTACTTGTTCTCACTCATGAAAAAATAGAGTATGTACTTGATGGACCTATGCCTGATGAACCCGAGCCAACTGCACCTGCTACTGTTAAGAATGCTTACAAGAAGCATAAGGATGATAATAGAGTGGCTTCATGTATCATGATAGCCTCTATGACTCCTCAACTCCAACAACAGCATATGAACATGGGGGCATATGAAATTGTACAACACCTGAGAAAGTTGTTTGAACAACAATCTAGGACGGTGAGGTATGATACCTCCAAGGAATTATTCAGGTGCAAGATGGCAGATGGAGCACCTGTTGCTCCACACGTCTTAAAGATGATTGGGCTAATTGAGTAATTGGCTGAATTGGGTTTTTAGATGGACCAAGAGCTAAATGGTGATTTAGTTCTTCAATCTCTGCCAGATTCTTTCTCTCAATTTGTTATGAACTATCAGATGAACAATCTGCAGCACACATTGTCTCAATTGTTGAATGTGCTGAAAACTGCTGAGAAAGAAATCAAAAAGGTGAAGGGTCCTACTGGAGTGCTTGTTGTTGCTTCCTCCAATAAAAGGAAGAGGCAAGGAAAAGGGCCTAAGAAGCCCAAGAACAAGCCCACCAAGAAGCCCAAGAAGGCCAAGACAGATCAGTCCAATGCAACCTGCTTCTATTGTGGACAAACTGGACATTGGAAGAGGAACTGCAAGGGCTATCTAGAGAGCTTGAAGCAAAAGAAGTTTGGGGAAGCTTCAACACCAGGTACATATATGATTGAGATTAATGTTTCTACTTCCAAATCTGGCTCTTGGGTATTAGATACGGGATGTGGCTCTCACATTTGCACATCTATGTAGGGTCTAAGGGACAGTAGAAAGTTGGGAAAAGGAGAAGTAACCCTACGTGTGGGCAATGGAGCAAAAGTTGCTGTTTTAGCTGTAGGGACTTAATACATTAGTTTACCCAGTGGGTTGATTTTAGAATTATCAACTATTATTATGTTCCAGTACTTACTACAAACATTATTTCTATTTCCTGTTTGGATGTAAATGGGTTTAGGATAACCCAAGAGAATAAATATTGTTCTTTTTCAAAGAATGGTGTGTTTTATGGTTCTGGAAAATGGAATAACGATTTATATATTCCAGATCTTGATAACCAAATTCTCAACATACAAGAAAAGAGAATGAAGTTAGATAAACTAAATAAAACCTACCTCTGGCACTGTAGGCTTGGTCATATAAATGAGAAACTCATTTTCAAGTTACACAAAGGTGTGTACTTGGACTCATTTAATTATAAATCATATGACATATGCGAAGCTTGTTTACTTGGAAAAATAACCAAAACACCCTTTACTGGTAAAGGGGAATGAGCCAGTGATTTACTTGGGCTAGTACATACTGATGTATGTGGCCCAATGACAATCACAGCTAGAGGTGGATTTTCATACATCATTACCTTTACTGATGACCATTCTAGATATGGTTATGTGTATTTAATGAAATACAAGTCTGAATCTTTTGAAAAGTTCAAAAAATTTAGAAATGAAATAGAGAAACAAACCGGTAAAAATATTAAGACACTACGATCCGATCGTGGTGGAGAATACTTAAGCGATGAGTTTCGATTTTATCTAAAGGACAATGGAATAGTTCCACAATGGACTCCTCCAGGGACACCACAACTAAATGGTGTATCTGAAAGGAGAAACCGCACCTTATTAGATATGATACGGTCCATGATGAGCCATTCGAGTGCCCCAAAATCGTTATGGGGATATGCTTTGGACACAACTTCCCATACTCTTAATAGAGTACCCAGTAAGGTTGTTGATTCCACACCATATGAGATATGGAAAGGAAAGAAACCAAAACTGTCTTACATGAAGATTTGGGGTTACCCATCCTATGTGAAGAAGGCAGAGTCAAATAAGTTTGAACCAAGATCTGACAAGTGTTTGTTTGTAGGGTATCCAAGAGAGTCTATAGGATACTATTTCTACAACCCAACTGAGCACAAAGTGTTTGCCTCAAAACATGCAATCTTTCTAGAAAAAGAGTTTATTCTAGAAAGGGGCAGTGGGAGTAGAATAGAACTTGAAGAAGTTCAAGATACTAACATGAAACCTGAAGAAGTTCAAAATGATCAAACAAACATTGAACAACCTGTTGAAGAAAGGGTTCAACCACATAATGATGATGCACAAACGGAAGTTGTGAACATTCAAGAGCCCCGTAGATCAGTAAGAGTACGCTCAACTCCTAAGAGATATGAGTTCCTTGTGAGCCAAAGCAATGATGTACTAGTCATTCAAGATGACGAACCTACTACCTACCAAGAGGTCTTGAATAGTCCAGACTCCTCCAAATAGTTAGAGGCCATGAATTCCGAAATGGATTCCATGTATGATAACAAGGTATGGACCTTGGTTGATCCACTTGAAGGGGTAAAATCCGTAGGGTGCAAATGGGTCTTCAAGAAGAAGACAGACATAGATGGTAATGTGATTACCTATAAAGTTAGACTGGTAGCCAAAGGCTACAAGCAGAAAGAGGGAATCGATTATGATAAAACTTTCTCACCAGTAGCTATGCTTAAATCCATTCGGATATTGCTTGCAATAACAGCATACTATGACTACGAGATTTGGCAGATGGATGTAAAGACTGCATTCCTTAATGGGAATTTGTAAGAGGATGTGTACATGACACAACCTGAAGGCTTTGCGTCGCCAAATCCCAATCAGATATGCAAGATAGAGAGGTCCATTTATGGAATTGAGCAAGCATCCAGGAGTTGGAACATTCGGTTTGATGAGCCAATCAAAGAGTTTGGTTTTCTTAAAAATCCGGATGAACCTTGTGTATACAAGAAGGTTAGTGGGAGTTCAATCATTTTTCTTATATTATATATGGATGACATATTAATAATGGGAAACGATATCCCAATGTTACAATCAGTGAAGGGTTGGTTATCCAAAAACTTTTCCATGAAAGATTTAGGAGAGGCAGCCTATATACTGGGTATTAAGATCTATAGAGATAGGTCTGAAAGGCTGCTTGGTCTTTCACAATCTGCATACATAGATAAAGCGCTAAAAAGGTTTAGCATGGATCAGTCTAAGAATGGTTTCTTACCTATGATTCATGGGATAAGCCTTTCTAAGAGCATGTGTCCTAAGATACAAGCTGAGATTGATAAGATGCATAATGTTCCATATGCTTCGGCAATTGAATCAATTATGTATGCTATGTTATGTACAAGACCAGATGCCTCCTATGCTCACGAGGTGTAGGTTCCGCTAATCCGGTGAAGATCACGATAGCCGTTAAGAACATTCTTAAGTACTTGAGAAGGACTAAAGATTTGTTCTTCGTAGATGGAAATGGTGATTTGGAGGTTAAGGGCTACGGATGCAACCTTTCGATGGGATGACCGTAAGTCAGCTTCATCTTTACTCTCAATGGAGGTCTTGTCACTGGAAAAGTTCCAAACAAGACACCACAGCGAATTCTACAACAGAGGCCGAGTACATTGCAGCCGCGGAAGCAGCCAAGGAAGCCGTTTGGATCAAGAAGTTCGTGTCTGAAGTTGGTGTGATTCCTAACATAGTTAATCTAGTAACTCTGTACTGTGATAACAATGGGGCCATTGCCCAAGCAAAGGAACCTAGATCTCATCAACGGTCCAAACATGTACTTAGAAGATTTCACCTAATTAGGGAAATCATTGCCAGAAATGATGTAAAGATAGAGAGAGTCCCCACTAAGGATAATATAGCTGATCCTCTTACTAAGGCACTATCTCAAAAGAAACATGATAGTCATGTACTTTCATTTGGACTAAAGGTTATGAATGAATTGTTTTAGTGCAAGTGGGAGGTTGTTGGAATGTATGCCCTAAAACAATCATTTTGTTTAAATACATTTCTAATTAAGTTTTGTATTTTATGAATTTCCATTTTATCTGTTAAATATTTGATATAACTGATAAAGTCCTTAGGATATTTATTGATGTGATGGTAGTCACAAGAGTTGCTGACTATGAGATATCAATCACATTTATAATAAATATTTTTAAAGTTCCCTAGTCATAGTATTAATGAGACAGGACATCATTAATACGGAAAGATTAGTACACAGTTAGTCTCTACTTAATGTAAGTAGTGGTTGTTCTCATCAACCAAGGTATAGTGATACCTAGGCTAATGTGTATATGAATTGTAAGGTACGAATTCATTGGAGTGATCCACACAGAGATCCCATTAGGATATCTATCAAGTGCCAATGGTTGAATCTCTTATGAAAAATTGTGTAAGTGATCCTAGATTTGAGATCACCATAGTATCTTGAGTATGAATCACTTCCTTTTGATTCTATTACTTGTTGCTCACCAAGAGTGACTTAAAGAATAGAAATTGGGGATAGTGTGAAGCATGGAAAGATAGTGAGTGATCAAGAGAGGATTCACCACTCCGATAGTGGGAGTTGATATCCAGGATGGCCACTAGTGGGAGATTAACCTTAATAGTCAACTACCTTAGGTTAATTGAAGAATGTCTTCAAGTTAACCTAAATTTAAGGTTAATTCCAGGAACTAGAAAATTAATTAGTCATTAGGGAATTGGCACTTATTTCTCATTCCCTGACTAATTGGATATCTATAGTGAAAGGATAATAATTACATGGTAATTTTCCATGGAAAGATTTGGTCAAAATTTCCTTGACTAATTCCGAATACCTAGGTGGTTGAAATGTGTTGTTAGATACCGCTCACAATCTATAATTATGAATGAATTAATTATTGTAATTAATGATAAAATAAAGTTTTTTATTTTATCTAATTCTTCTTGAGAATTATAATTCATAATTATTGCCAGTGTATTTGGAACCTATTGGATCACACGCTTAGAGATTGAATTCTAGATTAAAATTGTGTGTCCAAATGGAGATTTGAAAATAAAATCTTTTGGGGTCTAATTATAAGGAATAAAGGATTCCGAGGCTATTTGAGCAAATAGGATAACATAGTTATCCTATATTTGTTTTGATTTGGATCAAACAAGACTCTATCTTTTCTCTACCTCTCTCCTATAAATAGACAGATTATATGATATGTCTGTACAATAATAACACAACAACGGTTGACAGAATAGAGAGAGGTTAGGGTTTTTGAGAAAAACTTGCGTAGAGAGAAATTCCAAAGAAAGAGAGAATAGGTTAGCACCTTTTCTACACTTTCATACACACACATCTAGGATCGTAGAGACGATTCAAGAGAAGATCCAGACTTCTCTCTCGCGTGGATTGCAGTAGAGGCAGGACGCTTGGACTGATGAAAGGGGTTGACCACTCTCTACAAAGCAACAAGAAACCGTTTCTAGGATTAAGGTAATCCTACAACTCCTCTTCTCTATAAGTCATACGTAACCTAGGATGATTCCTAGTGGGTTATTGGGGCTAAAATTTTTGTTTTCCGCTGCGTTTGTTGCCCTAAAACCTAACATTTTGTTCCCATAAAATAAAAAAGAACTGGCCCCCTTTTTTTGTATTGGTAATGGCATGATAAATACTTTTATAAGTTTTATTTAGTGAGAGATCAAAGCTCCAAAATTGAGAAAAAAATTACACATTTTCTAAACAGAGCCATATTCACATTTTAATGTTTCAAGTATAACTTTATGTACAAAGTAAAATTAGTCGAGTCAATTAAAACATGACACAACATGACACATTAACAAATAGATTGTGACACAAGTACAACAAAAAAAAAATTCAATATGTCACACATGGATTTGGACCCGTTTAATATGAACACAATTCTAGCACTACATGAGCACAAAATGGCACGATACAACATGTTAAGCATGTTAAGTTGCCTTCTACTATAGTCAGATGTAGTTGCCGAACTCCTTCCAAAATGTATATATGACTTGCGTATTAGTTTTACATTAATTTTAAACAAAAATGATAATGACACCCCTCATTTGATTTAGACAATGTGAACTATAAAAACGGTTACTCATACTTTGCCCCAAAGTTATGGAGTAGCCACACTAACTCCATAAAATATAGTAAGTGTTAGAATATTGTTGTCCTTTTATTGTTGAAATTGTCTATGGATTTCTATTAATGACCTTTTATTCTTTTTAAATGAGGTTTGTTTTAATGACTATTCTTCACCTTTATGTTTAAAAGTAAAGCATATTAATCCTTTCTAACAATTTCAATTAAGTATTTGATAATTCGCTAATTTGACAAGTGAAAAATGATAACAATTTACACAAACTTTAAAAATAAAGTTTCACTCATTAACAAGTAACAAGCTTCATATTACCTAATGCCCTTAAGTTTTCAGAATTTTGCTAACTTCATTTATTGTTAGTATGTAATTATTGGATTCAAAGTTTAATAAATTCAAAAATATACATAGGATGAACATTAATTTAGCAAGAATTAGAAAAAAAATTAAAAATAAATTAAGATGGCTTTTTCTTTTTTATTAATTTAATATTTTAAACATTAAAAGTATGTAATTATTGCTAACTTCATTTATTGTTAGTATGTAATTATTGGATTCAAAGTTTAATAAATTCAAAAATATACATAGAATGAACATTAATTTAGCAAGAATTAAAAAAATAAAATAAATTAAGATGGCTTTTTCTTTTTTATTAATTTAATATTTTAAACATTAAAATTACTCAAAAAAAGATGTATATATTTTATCAATAGAGTGGAAATAGTTGTAAATTATTGAGTACACTTACTATTTTTTTTCCCTCTAATTTTGACTAGTTTTCATGGGGAAAAAGGTATATGTTTCAAGGCTTAAAATGGTAAAATGTAACTATCCCAAACTCTGGGGGGGAAATGTGACTAATCCTTAAACAATAATATACTTTCCCTCATGAAACTATAGTTAAAATGAAGTAACAAATAATGGAGTCTAATTAATAAATATGCCCAATCTACATACAAGGTTTTTTTTTTTTTTTTTTTTTGCCTTCTTCGTTTTTTGCCTTTTTAAAGTTTGCCATTGACAATAGACTTTTAATTTTAGATCAATTTTATTTTGAGTTTCAGATTAAATTTGTATATGCTGTTGAGGTAAAAATAATATTTCATGTCTTAATAGAAAGACAAAATGCCCATTTGGTTCTCAAACTTTACCGATTTTAGACTTTTAACCCAATTATTAGTTGTGTATTTTTTTTATTCTTAAACTATTAAAAATGGACACTTCTAGCTTTTCCGTTAATTTTAAGATGCAAAGATTGACGGAGAGAGCATCAACCATGATGTACAAATGAAAATGAAAAGGTTTGCTGCTGGAATAGTAAAGTCAAATATTCAGACTCTTCACGACATAAAATGTTCTTTGGTATAAACTATTTAAAAATTTTGACATATATTAACTGGAAAATGTTGAAATGGTGCAAAATGAATCCTGTAAATTTCAAATATATCATGTCAAATTCTTTCCCGATTTCAACTCTCCATGTTCCAAAGAATATTTTGGTTTAAATCCAAAAGATTTGGTGAAAGAATTGTAAAATTGTGTACTATTTTTGACATAACATCTCATCTTATCGCAGGATATCCATTAACAATTAAGCGCAAATTTGGAATCTATGTGAAAGTGAAGTCTAAAGGTATAATTCATCAAACTTTGACAATGATAACATGATGTTCAATCCCCGATCAATGGTGGTCAATATCGTTGATGAATAGTTGCAACGGTCATCATACCTAATTTGAGAAAGAAGAAGATCAAAGAGTGCGTTTGGATAGTAGATTATTTGGGACAATTTGTTGAAAATGATATTGTAGCACTTTTTTGATATGATGTATGTGAAATAAAAAGGTGATTGGAATTTGTGTCGATGATGCAAGCAAAAATTTTTAGGCAAATTAGAACAATCCAAATTCAGTTTTAGTTAATGGTTTAAATTGATAAAAGACCGTAAATACGTGCTTTGTAACAATTTAGGGACAAAAATAATAATAACAATTAAAAGGCTAAAAGTATGAGATTGTTAAAGTTCGAGAGCCAAATAGACTTTTTGCCATTATCAAGAATCACACGCTACACCACCCCCATTCCCACCTATCCCAGAACCCTGAACCCACTCATGCACATACTAACCTTGTCCCACTAGCCAACTTGGGATGCCCAAGTACATGTCCATTTCCAAAACATGAAATTTTATTCATTTACTTTTTAATCTTATCATAATCAAATAATTCAAGAATTCTTCCACCCCTTCGTTGCTGGAAAATTATAAAAAAATTCAAGAATTCAAATTTAACCTCTAATTTTAGATTAATAATTACCTAAGGAACAAGGTTTTCTATTCAGATTTCAAAAAGGGTGACATGTCAAATGTTGATTAATGCTGTAGACAAAATTCCAAAAAAAAAAAAAAAGTGAAAGCATTAAGTTTAGCACAAGCAAATAGGGATTTGATAGTATTTTCATGAGATATGATTTCATTATTCTGAAGGTTTTAATTGATCCCACTTACGGGTATCAACAATAATTGGTTCAATTAGTAATTCCAACTAGGATCCGGTAAGCAATAATTATCTTGGAGGTTTGATTATTCGACATGTCTTCATATGTAGTTCTGAATCTGATTTCGATCAGATTCTTATCTAGGCGAAATATATCCAGTTAGCTTAATTTATAGCAAGACAATTATAATAATTATATAGTACTAATTTACTTATAGATTTATATCACTTGAATCTGAGTTCAAAATCGGTCAAAATATGTAAATCCATATTTTGGATCCGTAATGTATATAATGTATATAATTTGGATCCAAGTAAATGAAACTGGAAGGAAATATGGATCCGTAAATATGGATTGGGTCTATGTGAAATCTAAATCTAGTAGATCTACCCCATTAACAGTCCTCCTCCCACTACATTTTTAGTAATTTGTTTTTATAATTTATTTCTATGATACAACAATAAGAAGGAACCTTCGACTACAAAATTAAAGTTTTTCCACTTAAATTAATAAACTATAAAAATTTAATTTTGATTGTCATAAGACTTTTTTATTTTTAGGAAATCAGTTACACTAATGATCAGACAATCGTTTGGATAAAGAAGTAACTTTTGACTGCAAATAACTGCCTTTTGAGCATGAAAAACAAAAGGTGTCAAATGAACTATGCAATTTTACTGATTGTTGGGACCTGAGAAAGGCTTCAAATCTTCTGTCCCTATTTTTGCCTCTGTCCCCTATCCCACTGTCATGCCATTTAAGAATGTATTCAATTATTTCTAATCTTCTTCTTCATAGAAATTCAAAGGACTTAAAACATTACTGATTCTTATCAGTTGTTTAATCGTCTATTGGAACTTAAATTTTTTTTCTCCCTTAAAGAATTTAAAAAACTCTTAATACCAATTTATTTATATTTTTCTATTTTTTTCTTTTGTCAAAGTAAGACCACAAAATATCCATCTTTGTCTTTTTTTAAAGGAGAACAATATCTCAGGAAAAGTGGAGAAAAAAGACGTTCTTTCATTATGTAAATGTACTTTTATTAATTGATCCCTATTTAATATCTTATTTCAATCAACTATTCTTTTCCTTTTATTTTTCCTTATTTTTTGCAGTTGTTTCAATTCTTTTTTTCTTTAAGAAAAAAGTTAGAATTTGTATGGATGTGATTATGAAAAAAAAAAGACTTTTTCTCTATAGTTGCCATTTAATTAAAAAAAGAAAAAATAAAGTGAATTGGGTTTGAGTAAAGATTGATAAAACAAATAAGTATTTTGATTTATCATCTAAAATACAAGATATAAATCTAATAAATATTTGATTGCATAGACATGTGGCAGTTTTTGGTGAAAGGGACAGAGGGGACAGAGGAAAAATGGGGACAGAGGATTTGAAGCCGGAAAAATATGGCTCAGAAAATTTAATCATTACATTTGAGAGACATTTTGTCTTATGTGACCCACGCTAGTTGATGTGGCAGTGGATAGAAGTAACTTAAACTAGAGTTGATCTACAGATTTTCCAATAATTATTGAGGCGATTCACTTCCCCATAAACAGTACTCGTTCTTTGGATTATGAATACCATTCTTCCTCCACCTTATAAGCTTACCTCTAAATCCTCCTCGTAACTCCTGAACATAAGCTTACTTTGACTATTAACTTCGGCATTGGAACCATCCGGAAGGACGAGTCCCAATCTTGTGTCTCTCCTTATTGTATTTGCAGGCAACCAGTTAGGGTCCGTCGAATTCTTGCCGCATACTGATCGTCAGAGGATCCGGCCTGGGATCCACTTGGACACTGAGGCCTGGGATCCACTTGGACACTGAGTCGGGTTCAGGCCGAATGGAAGGATCCCACGCCAGATCATTTTTTATCCAAGCCTTGTCAAGATATACATTACACCTTTTCGGAATATGCTCGACGCTAACTACATTAATATGGAAACAAAATAAAACCGAAAGATTGGTCCCAGTAGTGGCAAGCCTTTGCATTTCAAAAACGAAAAGGAAAAAAAAATTATAATTTCTAATATTCTTTACAACCACAATAAAAAAAAAAGATCTAGAACAAAAAAAAAAAAAAAAATAGCAGAATTGCGTGTTTAAATGCATAAGGATAAGCGGGTGACTTGTTACTTTTATTTCTCCATACATGGCAAACTGGGAACAATTGAATTCAGAAGGAGAAGCAACTAAAGCAAATGAAATAATGGTAAACTTTTTTGCTTTCTGCAAGTCAAAGCTCAAGAAAAGGAGAAGTTAATAAATCAAATTGGAATGCCTCCTTTTAGAATGCCAAACTTAAAGAAAATAATAAAAATTTGGAATGCTGAAGAAAGGAATGTTGTCGAACTGTGTGTGAAAATAATGGATCAATGAAGAGTAGATATTTATCCAAGTCCTAAGACCATGAATATGTCCAAGCAACAAAATTAAAGTCCATCACTTTCCAGGTTCTTGGCAGTGTCCTTGCATCTTTGTTGCATTTTATTTTGATATATTGAATATGGATTGATATTTTTTCTATACTATATATATACACTGACATACCTAGACATATGTCACATCATTAAAATTTGGACATTAGATTTTACATATATGGCACACATCTAGACCTGCTAATATATACACTGTTAATGTATAAAAAATTTATCCTAAAAATTTATCCATTGAGAATAAATTTTCTTGGTCATACATTATTTTATTTCTTATAGGCTTCCTATTGAATAATACAACACTAAGAAGAAATATTTGAGTAAGATTGTGTTTGGATCGATAATTTTGGATTTAAACAATGATTTGGGAGAGATAGATTTCAAATGGCTTGTATTGGATGAATTTGAAATTCTTTATATCTACTCCATCTTATATATGAATTTGAAATCTCATCTTTAAAATAAAATTTCCAAACAATGGAAATGGTATGGATTTGTGGATTTGAAATTAAATCCATCCAAATCCACCACCTAAACCACGACATAAGAGAAAATAATCTCTATTTATCTTGCTAATTTCTACCAAAAACCATATGTCTTCCTTATTTAATTTGAGTAAATTTTATACACACTATCAATGTATACATTACCAGATTTAGATACATCTTACATATGTAAAATTTGGTGTTCAAATTCAAATTGAAATGATGTGCATGCATTTAGATTTGGCTTTGTGTACACCGACGATGTAGAAAAAATTAATCCGTTTAATTCACAACTAAAAAGAAATTTGTCTTCGTTCAATTTAAAAAATAATAATAATAATAAGTTGACCGTGATCCATGCATACTCGGCTATCAAACTCTTGTTATCTAACAAGATTTTGGCAGTAGAAAACAGAGATGGTGGAAGACCTTAATCATTTCAGTCACTAGGAACACCCTCTGATCCTGAATCAGTTTTGGAAGAACATGATAGTGATGTCGATCAGGAATTAGTTCTGTTATGGATGTCAAGAACTAATTTCAGACTCCACAGCCTGCTGTTGCTTCCATTGTGATTTCTTTCTTCACAAAAGATGTGCAGAACTTCCTCACCAAATCACACATGGCATTCATCCCTAGCATCCACTGATCCTTCATAACCAACCCACTAATTCTTCTCGTGGTTACATGTGTGATTTGTGTGGTCAAAAGGGTTGGCAGGTATTCATCTACAAGTGTTCATTATGCCACTTCAAACTCGATGTATCATGTGCTACGTTAGAATGGGAAATTAAGCTCGAATACCATGACCACCGTCTTATAGAACAAAGACCAGCTACTTTCCATTGTAATGCTTGCTGTACAGTAGCCGAAGATTCATCGTATTTGTGTACTGTTTGTCCATTTTGGATCCACAAGAAATGCGCGTTGCTACCTGTAACTGTGCAGCGCATGTATCACAATCATCCATTGTTGCTGGCTTATTCTGTTCCTTTTGAGCATCTTCCTTTTAGACAGCACTGCACTGTCTGCCGTGGAAAGATCAATCGCCATTATTGGGTTTATCATTGTGGCCCCTGCAGATATTTTGTCCATATTAAATGCATCTTGATTTCTCAAAATACCAATCAGCCAAGTGAAGATTCTAAAGACTCTATCTTGTAAGAGCTTTTCTATTCTTTGTTTGTTGCCCTTTTATTTCCTTAATCATGATGAAATGTTGTGACATCCTGTCCTTTGAACTTTTTGTCTTGTGGGTTAATTGCTAGAGAAGGAGAACTAGATTTGGAAGATCAATGTGCTAGCAAGAAAAAATCGGAGAAACTACCATCAAGTCATGCAGTTCAAGAATTGATCAGCCATTTGCTTATCGAGACAGATGAAAGTAGCAGTGGTAGTACAGGTGAATTGAGAGCTGGGTATACTAATATAGGTAATTAAGTAGTTAGAACACCAATTAATTGTTAGTAATTAATTAATGAAAATAGTTGTTAATGATTTCTTTAATGATGAACAATTATTTGCAATTACAAAATGGTATTAATTGATATACCAAATATTTGTTCGCTCTTAGAAATTGATACAGCAAATAGCAATTTGTTTGAATTTTTCTCTAAAAATATTATCAAATATTTTTCTTGTGATTATACTTGCAATATTTGTTATTGATACTAAAGGATATTCGTAAATTTCATGATTTTGCCCGATATCTTGACAAGGTCATAGTTTTTGTACCTATATTTCACATTCAACTTGCGAAAACAACACAAAATCACTATTTTGCTATCTTAAATTTTGTTGTAATAAGATCCATCTTAATGTTTTTTGTTCCCTACAAAGATCTGAAAAAATATCCATTGCTAATTCAGTGCACTAGTCATTGATCTAAATTTATAGAAAAAGTCAGTTACTATTTATTTTTGATTCTTTAATATTTGCATTCACTTTTCCTATTTTATTAATTCATTCATTTACAATGCAAATTTTACACAAGCATAAAGGGCATTTGTGGAATAAATTTTCATCTCTCTCCTTAAAGCATTTTTTTAATGTTACTTTTTTGTTTTGGACTAACTTTATTACAAAATCTTAACCTCAGGGGAGGTTTGTGTAATTTTGTAAAGCTCAGGGGAGGTGAGTGAAATTGTCAGAAACCTCAAGGGAAGTTTCTGAAATTATCCCCAAAATAAATATGACTCTCGACGTATTTTGTTTCAAATAAATTAGTCCCTAATATTTTTATTCAAACAAATGCAGTCCCTCAAGTATATTAATTGACTAAACCGGTCTCTAATATTTTTTATAATCTTAGAAAATTTACTAATATGACATAAAGATACACAAAATTGTATCGTTCACCTATATACTAAAATCAATTAGAGGACTCGAGAGTAACAATTTACCTTACAGCGGACATCGGTGATATAAAAATTATAATAAAATCACAAAAACTTTGAAAACTCTACAAAAATATGTTTATCCCCAGCAAAATTTTAGAAATTGTGGTTAAAAATGTGTTTATAGACTAAAAAACTGCGTTTTGAATTTGTGAGGGAAAAAAATGCACAGCTTTTAAGCAAAGGATTAAAAAAATATTTCTTTTAAAGAATGTGGGACAATTTCTGACTTTCTTCCATTGCCTCTCTTGTTCCTATTTATCTAATATTTACAGCCTCCTTGTTTAGTTTTATATATATAATTTTTTTTATCTATATAAAGTATTCCAGCTTTGTGATTAAAGCTTGTTTATTCTTTTCTCACTGCAGTTTCTCCATGTTGCTTGCTGGGAAAAGAGGATGAAGTTGGAGAAATCTTATTGGACGGAAGAAAAGGTTAGAAATGGAGCCAGCCTACTTTTATGCCAATTATGGACTAGCAAAAGTAAATAAATAAATAATGAAGCAAGAGGGAAATTCGTAAAGTCGTGGAAGGTGATCTTTTATTGCTCGAGTAAAACCCGACAAAAATAGGTAGATAAAGTAGTTTGGAAACAAAACTAGGACTCTTACGACAAATTGAAGGGATTTTTCTGTGAAATTCACCAAATGTGCTCCAGGATATCACACGCTCCAAAAATGTCACAATTATAGGGTTGGCATTTTCCCTATGGGAAGTTAAGATAAAGTTAATGTATAAAATTATGGATTAACTTTTTATACACTGACTTGCAGTATATTTATGCTAATAGTTTTGGATCTATTTTCAAATTTAAATTCATGTTATGTGGCATAATCTAAATCTGCTAATATTAAAAAAAAAGTTATATATTGACAGTGTATACAAAAGTTATCCTAAAATTATAAGATTAATATCTCTTCCCTATGTATAGAGTATTGCCATCAAAACATAAAACAGATAAAGTTAGTGTTGCATTTCATTTTCATTCATCATTTCCATTTAGTTTTGTAGGTTAAATTAAATAATACATGGAATTGAACGTAGAATGATAATTTTCGTATGGGAAAAAGTGTAAGGAAAAACAAAAGGGAAAAGTAGTTTTTCTTGTTGTAATGCTATCACAATTTCAATTCTATGAAATGAAAAGGAAAACCAAGATGCACAGGTTAAGTACATGCACATTGAATTTTACTAACAAAAGAGAAAGCATTTCCCCCAAAAAAATTATAGCACTGATGAATCATAATCCGTAGCATGAATGATTAGATGAAAATAAAAATGTAACAAATAACAAATTGTATGAGAATTCTTTAAAAAAAATGAGGAGATATTTAATAGTATAGTTTCATGATTTGCTAGATAGTTGAATTCAATGGCCCAAATTAAGGGTGGTAATTAATAGTTTTTTCCTCAATCCTGGATCAATTGACAAATCATCAGAATTAACTTTGACAATTTTTTATTTGAGTGATCTCTTTTAAGATCACTATCATCACTTTCAATATCAGTTATTTCTAGGGCATTTCTTAGAACATGGGTAAAAAAAATTTGGCCCGCAAGAGGAGCATTTACAAAACTAAGCTCCCGTGCTTGGGAAACACGGGGGCTTCAATTTTTTTTTTTTTTAATCACTAAAACATGGAGACCCTATTTTGCTAAAAGGCCCTCCATCCTTTTTCCGGAAATTGTTTTCTTAAAATCAAACAAGGCCCCTACTCAAATCAGGGCCTTTCGTGCAAATTATGCCCTCCACGTTTGAGAAATCGGGTAGAAAATAACTAAACAAAAAAAAACATTCCGTAAATGAAAATGATTTAATTACCTATGCTTTGAATCACTTAATTATATTTTTTATCTGCAATAATTATAAAACTAAAATGGGAATAAAGCCCTAAAATTAATAAAAATCGACAATTCTAAGCTAAATCCTATTTTTGAAAATCAAAGGTTTATTTACAAAAAATTAAATATAAATTTTCTATATACTACAGAATAATTTTGTACAAGGTAATAAATTTATTATAATCATTCCATGGGAGTATCTCTTCACCGATATACAGGTCTCTTACCCCTATTTCTCAAGGTAGTTGGACAATCACATTTCCAATGTGTTTTCTTTCCCTTACCTATATTTCCAATCACTTAATTATATTTTTTTCATCTATAATAAATACTAGACTAGAATGGGAATAAAATCCTAGAATTAATAAAAATCGGCAATCCTAAGCTAAATCCTGTTTTTAAAAAATCAAATATTTATTTACAAAAATTAAATATAAATTATATATATACTAAAGAAGAATTTTGTATAGGTAATAGATTTATTGTAATTACTCCATAGTACCATCTCTTCACCAATGTACAGGTCTCTTACCCTTATTCCTTAGGGTAGTTGAGTAATCACATTTCCAGTGCATTCTCTTCCATGGCTGTGCTATTGAGCTTTCTGTGACAAAAGATCTCCTCGTCAAGAGATTTCTAATCACTTAATTATATTTTTTCATCTAAAATAAATACCAAACTAGAATGGGAATAAAATCATAGAATTAATAAAATCAGCAATCGAGCTAAATCCTATTTTTAAAAATAAAAATTTATTTACAAAAATTAAATATAAATTATGTATATACTAAAGAAGAATTTTGTACAAGGTAATAGATTTATTGTGATTGCTCCATAATCCTATCCTTTCACCGATGTACAAGTCTCTTACTCTTATTCCTCAATGTAGTTGGGCAATCACATTTCCAGTGCATTCTCTTGCGTGGCCTGTGCTGTTGAGTCTGCTGACAAAAAGACCTCCTCAATCCGAGATCAAGTTGGAACGGTGATGGCTCATCATCATCAACGGAATATGTAGCAATTGGGGTTTGATTGCACCTTGGACATGACTGCATGGCAGCAGGGCTGGTCTCTACATGACTAGTTGTGCCAATCTGGGGCATTTGTGGAACAGGAGACAACCCGCCAGTCGATCCAATTACAAAGTTGAAAATAATGTCATCCCTGAAATGTCTACCGATTGTGGATGATGGAACTAAATTAGGCTGGTATTTGTGAAGAAGTGGTAAATGGATCAAATTCTAGAATAAATAGATTGGTATGCCACATCTCCACATGAGGTGGAATACGTAATATCTGTGGAAACCATCAGGGAGGGGACAGGAGATACATCCAAACCAAAAGTGTAGATCTCTATGATTTGTGTCCCAACATTTGTTTGATCCTCTTGTATGTCAAATTGCGTGTCCTGATGCGCAGATATGCCCTCGTCATTATTATGTAGATATGTGCCTCACCTACAACATCTACCCCCATGTGTGGCTCTAGGTATTTGACTTGGGACATGCTGGATTGGCCTCTGATATGGAATATCATGTGATGTGTCTAGAACTATGGGAACAAATCCGGCATGATGCATTTGTTAAAGGTACTACATAGTCCTATACACCTGTTCCCTAATTCTAGTAAATCCTGGATAGAAGGTCTATTTGCATATGATCATCGTGTCCAAGATCCGCACTTGACTGGTATCCGATATGGACCATATTATCTATCTATTGTTAAAAATATATGCAATGAATTGTATTAAAAATAAAGTGAAGAAATATAATAACCAATTAAACAAAAGATACAAAGGCACTAGATAGCAAGAAAACTTACAAATAGTTGATCTGACCAGCATTGCCTTGGTAACCATCACGAGACGGATTATTGAGAAGTGGGGGTGTAATGTATAGGATGGTACAATTACAACACCATTGCATGTACTCGTCCGAAGGCTTGAATGTGTTTGTTAGTTGTTCAATAATTACTGTATTGGCATGATCGTTCTATAAAACTATCCAATCCTTGTGATACAAACTCCAATCGTGGCCTGGATAACTGGCTAATATAATCTCATGAATGTCTGTTGGATTTGTGTTAGGAGGCTTTAGAATATCCTGGTGAAACCCAAATTGACACATAACTCTATTAAAGAGATGCAATTTAACAATGTGCCATAAAATGAGTGGAACCTTGGCACTCCATATCTGTTGTCCTCGCGGCAGTAAAAGGGTAATGATGCCAATACATATTTCTTGTAAGACTACCATATAAACTGTGGCAACAACAAATTGGTTAACCAAATTTAACATTCAGTAAGAAAATAACACTTAACATTCAAGCTAAAAAAAGACCCGATCAAGTCACAATTTTGGTAACTAATCTCTGTAATAGAAAAAGCAATGCTGTGAAGCATCAACTGTCGTATAGTGCGTCACCCATCTCTCTGCTCTACGATAGTCACTTGATGGTACAGGCACCATAATCCCTGGACGAATAGTAAGAAGCTGCTCCCATGCCCATATCTAAGGTAAGAAAATAAATATATGAAGCATTAGCAAATGAATGCAATCATTGTATGGTGAAGTAATTTAATAGTAACGCTAACTATCACATGAAGTAGCATGTACATCCTCTCAATGGCTTTCATGGATGCATCTGTTGCATGACACATGCATCGATACAAACATAATAGAACTACGCTACCTTATCTATACTGTCCCATGGCCTCTAGATCCACCAAATAATCTTGCCAGTTGAGACTGACAAGATTTCCACATGTATCGGTGAATAGTTACCCACCAAATAAGATCAATATATACATTCTGACATAAGGGTGAACAATCTCATCAGGGACATTTGGCTGTATGGGCGAGCTAAGCTGTGTGTAAAGGGATGTTAACTTAAGTTGCCCATTTGATATTTGGTTGTCCTTCTACCACCAACCAAGCAACTCGTACACTAACTATTTGCACTCTGAATATGAACCCTCAGTATGCCACAGGGTAATTGGCAAACCATCAATGGGAAGGCCCCATAAGATTTTGACATCCTGCAATGTGATAGTAGCCTCACCCATGATAGGCAAATGAAATGTATAAATTTCACGTATCGAGCTGTGATTGAGTTATGATGAATTTTAACTATACCAACTCACAATACTCCCCAAGGTCCAGCTACGTCGATATAGTGGTGAATGCGAGGATCCAAATTTTTACTATGTTTGACACTAAGGACACTCGACTCTCTAAAAAAGACCACTTTCGACCTATGTTGATCCTATCAATCTAATAGATCATTGATAAGTGGTCCAGGATAAGGGTGTGTGGTCATACTAGGCCACTCATCCATGTCCTGAGTTTGGCACCTGAACACATGACATAAATTGTTATGATTAACATCGATAAAAATTGTATGTGAAAAATGAACTCAATCAAATAAAATACAATATTGTAGATAGTAATCAAATTTTAAATAAATAAATGTACTAAAATGGTGCTCCAAATTTTAGAACTCATTCAACAAAAATACACTAAAAATGGCATAGGTGTGACAATACAGTACAATGGATGTGTTAATAAGAACTAAGCATTAAAGTGACTACTGTACGAGTAATTAGCGATGTTATGCCCAGGCTGATGACAGTGATTGCAATGTCATGGGGCATCCAGGCATTGATGATCCATTTCATTGTGGATCCGAGATGTTCTAAGTGGCCCTGGTCTCTTCTGTTCAAGCGATTGGCATTGATATGCAGTTTCAATTCTAACATAGTCTAATATTGAGAATGTCTCAACAGAAAAAATTCACCTTGAAAAGTTGCCCTGTAAGCCACAAATGTATGCACATGATGCACTAGCATGTGAGGATTAGTTACAAACGCACAACACATAGCTATCACATGAGTACATGGGAAACGAATTTCCTTCCACTTTCCACATGTGTAATCACCATCGTCAAAGTTGATAATCTATGAGTTATCACCCAAGCCATTTTCACGACAAAAAGTCGTGATGTAGTATATTTTCTTCTAGTTGTCGTAAACTCTAACGTAGTGTGCCCTATCCTTTTGCTTGATCGCCACATACTTTTCCTACCAATAGTATGGATTGGGTATCTCTCATCCGCAGCTAACATTCAATTCTTCACAAACAACTCAAGGCTCTAATAGAAGGTGAACTCAACACAAGCTTTGGTTGGTAGCAACCAGGCATTTCCTAGTAAATTGTTGAAATATTCTACCATATTGATAGCTGTAATCCCTCAACGATACCCACCATCCTTACACAATATCCATTATTCCTCACGTACAGAGACAGTTGTTAGCCAATTGTAAGCCTCTAGATTTAGTAAGTATATTTACTTCATCCACTCCTCATACTTGCCTGGTTGATTTGCAATGCCAGTAGCCCACATCAGTTTCTAGAGTCTACACAATGGGTAAACATTGTCAAAATAATTAGTTCTATTATGTGATTCCGAACCTACATATCTGCAAATTTGACTATATTTAGGAAAAACTTTAACCTGTCTCTTCTAAACTTCTAAGTGAAATGTTATTGCACATGCACTAGACACAAGCGGTGGAATTCATGTGGTGCTTTCCACTCGAGTAGTGTTTTAATAGTATTTATGATTTTCTTTGTGTCGGTCTGAAATAACACATATATTCTGAACATCTCGCATACATGCATCGTAATATGAACCAAGTCCAACTGTGGTTACTTTCCTCATCAACCAAAACAAATGCTAAGGGCAAGAAATGATTACAAGCATCAAACCCGACAGCCATCAACAACTTTCTTTAGTAGGGCCCTTTCATGAAAGTACCATCCACACTTATCACCAGTTTTAAATAGGAAAATGCTTGAATAACTGGGGCGAAGACTCAAAAGACATAGTCAACTATCATCTGATTATAGGTGCTCTGGATGGTGGTCCCTCACAACCATGATTCCAAGACTAGTAGCAACTAACTCTTGCATATATGTCAAAAGCTATGGTATACATGAGGGCCAATCTCCGTACACTATGTCAATGGCTTTACGTCGACCATACCAACTTTTTATTTATGAAACATCGACATGCAACGATTTCTTTATTGAGGTGATGATGTCCTTCACTTTGTAAAATAGGCCACCCTTAATATGGTAAATAATATGCTCTGCAATTATTTCTGAATTCAACTGTCGATAGTCATTATTATTGCACACACAGATACAAGTGTGCTCATCCGTGAGAGTAATGATCTTGCATATTTTATGAGAGGATCTTAGTGTTGCTCTTAATGCCAATTATAACCTGGTGTAGAGTTTCGAACCTTATATCGGACATATGATGTTGTGAGAGTATTCTCTTGAAATTTGTATTCTCTGTTTTCTTTTATTGACCAAATTTTTACTGCTCGCTGTACCTATTTTTTATTTCCAAATAACTACCACAATTCTAATTTTTTTGTGCAATCATCCCACAACTTTAATTTCTCTATGGCTCCTATGCTTAGAGGGTCGAACCGAAGTGTTGCATCAATACCGGCATCATAATGCACCAGCCACGGGGCACTTGAACCTTTGTTCTGACGTATGATAACTCCATCACCCGAGGATAACCCTTGTCCAATGTCATAATCATCATGATCATCATTATCAGATTCTGGTTCACCTGGCTCTTGATCTGAATCCTCTTCCACGTCCAGACATCAATATCAATATCTAATTGTGGTGACCATGTTGTAGCTGCATTAATGGTACAAATACGAGTCCTCTCTACGTCAAAATTTGCCATGGCATGACTACTATTGGGACAATTCTCAATTTTACAGCGCTTGCTAACTTTTCTTCTCCCTCTCCTAGTAGGTTGACTATCTCCACTCTCTAATTGAATCAACTAACTTTCATATAAGCCAATTGTACCAATTGGCGATAAATGGAGAGAATCGCATTCAGTGATTGGGTTCCAGCCCTGTTGAGTATTCGATTGTCCTAATCCTATCAAATCATCCACTTCGACATATATCTCAATGGTATGTTTAGGAGTTTTGGATTTCGGAAAGTACATGGCCATTACTGTGCCATCATCTACCAAAGGCATCCCAACAAACACACCAGTGCTCATTCAATTTCGGAACCACAGTCAAAACTTATATTTGCCCCGTTCTAAATCCACTATATTGTATATTCTGTCTACTAACTGATCATAACGTAATCTTTCTTCCATAAATATAATATTCTTGCACATTGGAGGATCATATGACATTGATCCTCCGTCATGTACAATTTTGCCTCCCCAATATAGTTGAATAACCAGTATACTATCGCTCGAAATTTTTTACCTAATCTAAAAAATATCATCCAATTAGATGGTATATAGTTTAGTACACAGTAATCAATTCACTAATGTTATTAAATATTTGCCTACATGTAATTTTTTATTTATGCATTGAGTGCATTTCAAAGTTTCAAAGTTACATTACATATTCAACAAACTATATTAACTACAGGTCAAAATGTCGAGGTTACACTAAACATATAAAATTTATCATTTAGTGTTCATTAAAATCATGTATTATGATATGAAATGAATAATAATCACTTACTAGATTAAAAGACTTGATACGATCCATGGCTGCCCAAGATGGAGGAAATCGTTGGAAATCTTACAAGTCCATTAGCTTTGAGTCGTGGGTTGTATTACATCCATTTCAGTAGTTTTATAATAGTTTTATTAGTTGAATAATTGGCTACGTGCATGTTGCACATTAGAGGAGCCTTGGTTAGTTTAGTATGTTAGTTAGGTGAATTGGTTAGGTCATTCAATAAAGAGTTCGGCCAAGTCTTGTGTGCCAACCGAACCCTAGTAGTTATGCTTAGTCATTATTAGTTTATTGGCTAACCTTAGCCAAGTAGGGTTAGGTTTACATAGGATTACCCTATTTAAAGGCTTATAGGCCGCATGTAATAGTAGACAATCCAAATTAATCATTTCTTGATTTAGTAAAACGTTGAGAGTTCTCTCAAATGCTTCTTTGAAACTTTCTTGAATATCTTAGATATTTCTTTGATATTCGTTTGACTTATCAATCTAGGAACACGCTAGGTTGTGGCATCTTCTACCAATATCGAGGTTCGTTGGCCACGTGATCAACGGGTTTAGGTCTATTCTAACTGCGTTCGTGTCTCAAGCGTCGATACGTCTTCTAGATCCTAGTCTCATCTTGTACGGGTTTCGTCACACGACTGGCGACGTTCGTATCAGCTGGCATCAGAGCTAGTTGAAGGTATCACGTTATATCCCTTACTCATCGTGCTTTGTGTCGTTCTTGTCGTAGTCGTTCTTGTCCCAATTCTGTTTTGGGTCGGTTTGCTTTTCCTGTTGAGTCGTTTCTTTGTTGTTCAAGCTGTCCGTAAATTTCTTAGTTGTGTCTCCTTTTTGTTGTGTTTCTGGTTTAGTCCGAATTTTTCCTTCTTGTTATTGTCAAGTATTTCGTTTCTGGTTTGCCTTGTTCCCGTTTCTGGTTTGCCTTGCTTTCGATTCTGGTTTGTGTTAGTTCTGTCCGAATCCTCTTGTTGAGTCGTGTGTTTGTTGAAGATAATTCCAGCATCGTATTGTCTTGAGTTTCTTGTGTCGTTGATTTCCAAAAAAAAAAAAGAAAAAAAAATCTGTTGCTATCATGGTTATTTCCTTGCTGTCCGTATTTCCTCAATTGCTGCCAATTGTTGTTTGTGCTGTCTGAATTGTTTCTTGTTGATTCTTGACAATTGTGGGCTGCTTGTGCATCACTTTTAGGTTCTTGAGATTTTCCAATCACAGATAGAGGAATCTTGAAGTTCTTGATTGAATAAACTTCAATCTTGGAGTTTGAAACAGAAACACGGTTGTTGAACTTTTGAAACTTGTTTGGGGCTTTGCGTTATTTTCTGCTTTAAAGTTGAGCGTATCTTGAGCTTGAAACGTGCATCGACTTGTTCTTGAACTTCTTGACCATATAAACCTAAACTTGAACGAATCTGGGGAATATAGCATTGTAAAGCAATTGGGTTCACCAAAGCAGTCTCTTGAACTTGGAAAAACACATTTTGAAATCCTACAGAAGCTTTGCTGCTTTTCGATTAAAAAAAAAAAGAAAACCAGCAAGCAATTTGTGCTTACAACAGCCTTGGACATTGGTGTTAGATTTGGGAAACAAAAACAAGAAAACAGCAGCAAGCTTAAGAAACCAAAACCAGCCGCCTTTCTTGTTTTCCTGATGCTGTTTTGTTCTAAAACTCAAACCCCTAATCTGTCCTTGTTCCTAAAACTTGTGGGAAGTTAAATTGCTGGGGAAATATCTTAGCTTGACCTCAGTAGGCAAGAAAAAGGGGTAAACCCACCAACTAACCAAATCCGAACCCAGCTCATACAAGGACAGCAACCAACTAAGTCCCAGTCTTGTTAGGAAACTTCAACTTTGAATCTGTCCAGCAACTTTTCAGCCAGCCTTTCTTTATATTTTCGTGTGTTTACCTGAGTTTTCTGTCCAATTTCATTCGTGGTTCAACAGTGGTCATTGCTAGTGATTTATATTGATCAAGTAATCCACGTTTCATCAAATACCTATTCGACAGAAAAAATTCCAGCAAGCAAGCCGTCTTAGTCCTTCAATTCTCGTGTCTAAGTGGAGTCAGTTATAGCGATCCTGCTACTGTGCTGTTTTCATCACTTTGATTGTCTGAGCTTGTCACCTTTGTTCTGTCCGTCCTCATTTTTTTTATTTTTATTAGTATCATTAGAGTGTCTTTTAATTGCTCAATTCCAG
Source organism: Gardenia jasminoides (assembly GCA_013103745.1). NCBI lineage: Eukaryota > Viridiplantae > Streptophyta > Magnoliopsida > Gentianales > Rubiaceae > Gardenia > Gardenia jasminoides. Next base: position 45,305,452 of record CM023098.1, read on the forward strand.
CTTCTTAGTTAACAATTCGAGTCTGTCCGTTATTGCTTCTTTATTGTCAAAATTTCTAGAATTCTTAATTAGGGTTATTAGCCATCATCTTCTTGTGTCTTTTCTTTTTATTCCGTTTAAGTATTTTCTTCAAGTCTTACTTCGGAATTCACTTTGGGGAAATTGATCACAATCTCGTGGGCCAAAGTTGGTAAGTTGATCGTTTACTTGAAAGAGTTCTAATTTCTTCAAGAAAGCTATCAAGAGCTTTGAGAGATTTGTGAGATTATTAGAGTGTTAAATTGAGTGGGAAAAAAAAACCAGTGATGAGTGTAAACACGTAAGGGAGTGAGTGAGGAAATATATACACTTGTTTCTTTGCTAACTTCTTGCAAGTCATATAATCATGTCTAGAGGAGTTGCATCATGTCCATATAAACAAGCATGCTAGGATAACAAGCCTCTCAAGAGGAGGGGTTCAAAGCATTCTACTTCCACGCATTCTAGTTCTAAATGCTCTAATTTCGAGCCTCCACAATATGAGTTCCTTACACTTAAGGAAGAGATGGATCGGTATCGTGTTTTGAGCTTATATGAAAGACTTAAGCGAGAAGATGAAGAGTTTCAAAGGCGGTTACAGCCAGCACCTCGTAAGAGTTCATCCTCCACCAAAAGAGATTCATCTAAGGTGCATCATGGAAATTCTAAAACATGTACCTCAAGGACTGATTGGCGAATTGAATCCGCCAAGATGGTTGATTCTCTAATGGAGAAATGACACCATTGCTGCAAGTGTACTTTGAACAAAATAATCGTGCTCCAACCAACGGTCCTAAGGAAGATGCTCCTTCTAGTTCAACGTTGATTGAAGAAATGCCTATGCACGAGGAAAAACTTGATTTGCCTAGTGATAATCTTGAGAATGAGGTGAATTTGAAGGTTGACGAGCTGTCACAGGAGTGTATCACACGTTGTGATGACGTGAAAGATTTGAGCGTCATTGTGCATAATGAGGGGATTCATGAGCAATCTTCTTGTTCTAACACTTGGACCTTTGTTATGTTTAACACTTCACGTTTTACGCAAGTTGAGCAAGAGCAAGTGATCTTGGTAATACAATGTGCTATTCCCAAATCATTTGTTCAGTTCGAGAGTTTCCATGGCATTTATCTATTTGGAGTTACATCTATGTGGAGCCGCTTTGCCCAAACACTCGAATTCAAAACTGGTCAGGTTCATGAGAAAGGTACCCAAGTTGCAATCCAAGTGAACAAACCAGCCTTTGGAGCAACCTTAGCCACCCTTGTTCACTGCACGGAGTTCCTCAACATTGATTTTCTAGGAGTTGGATCTCCTTGGGTTGACTTCGTTGAAGTATATCAACTCAAAGCACCATCAAACTCATCCTACATGTGATATGCTGAGTTATTACCTCAAGGATAGTTGTGAGTTGAACCCAGTTCCTTACTACGAGTTGCCTTTTATGCCAAAAATCATGTGGATCCTACGCTTGTGCAAGAGACATGTCACGTGGATTATTTTCATGAAGGTGATGTCGTTGGCCCTATCCTCCAACTTCGATTTGGGGACAAATCGCCTTTAAGAGGAGGGGAATGATACGATCCATGGCTGCCCAAGATGGAGGAAATGGTTGGAAATCTTACAAGTCTAATAGCTTTGAGTGTAGGTTGTATTACATCCATTTGGTAGTTTTATAGTAGTTTATTAGTTGAATAATTGGCTACGTGCATATTGCACATTAGAGGAGCCTTGGTTGGTTTAGTATGTTGGTTAGGTGAATTGGTTAGATCATTCAATAAAGAGTTTGGCCAAACCTTGTGTGCCAACCAAGTCCCTAGTAGTTATGCTTAGTGGTTATTAGTTCGGTGGCTAACCTTAGCCAAGTAGGGTTAGGTTTACATAGGATTAGCCCTATTTAAAACTACGGGCGCGTGTATGTGACAATCCAAATTAATCGTTTCTTGCTTTAACGTTGAGAGTTCTCTCAAAGCGCTTCTTGAAGCTTTCTTGAATATCTCAATGACACGAGCGTCGCCCCGGTGTGAAACCCGCACAAGACGAGACTGGGATCTAGAAGACATATCGCGCTGAGACGAGCGCCCGCAAATGAATAGACCTAAACCCGTTGATCCGCGTACGAACCTCGGTATTGGTAGAAGACGCATACAACCTGGCGTCTTCCCTAGATTGATAAGTCAAACGAATATCAAAGAAATATCTAAGATATTCAAGAAAGTTTCAAAGAACCGTTTGAGAGAACTCTCAACGTTTTGCTAAAGCAAGAAATGATTAATTTGGATTGTCTACGATTATATGCGGCCTATAAGCCTTTAAATAGGCTAATCCTATGTAAACCTAACCCTACTTGGCTAAGGTTATCCAATGAACTAATAACGACTAAGCATAACTACTAGGGTTCGGTTGGCACACAAGGTTTGGCCGAACTCTTTATTGAATGACCTAACCAATTCACCTAACTAATATACTAAACTAACCAAGGCTCCTCTAATATGCAACATGCACGTAGCCAATTATTCAACTAATAGAACTACTATAAAACTACTGAAATGGATGTAATACAACCCACGACTCAAAGCTAATGGATTTGTAACATTTCCAATGATTTCCTCCATTTTGGGCAGCCATGGATCGTATCAAGACTACACAACTTAAGCATATGGATTAAATCAGACTAAAAACATACTGAAATTACATTCGACTTAATTCATGCTCAGAAACATAACTTAAATTATCATCTAATTTACATCAATTCCTACACTTACATATATAAGTAATAGAGCCAATGTAAATAATTCTATTGCAATGTATAAATTGTGATAAACCCTAAAATTGCAATTCATGATATTAACAACGAGACAAAAAATTAATTATATTACAATTTATAAATTGTAATTAATATAATTGCAAATCTTAATAATAATAATAGCTGGATATAAATTCTATTAACCTATAATTTGATATCTAGCCGAATGTCAAAAACTTGGGGCGCGATTAATGAAGAGCTAAACGTCGCAAACATAAAAGGCTTGATGGAGTCCACAATGTTGGAGGTTGAGAGACAAATCAATAGCGACACAAATCACTCCACGATTGCTTTGGGATAAAATGCAAAACAGAGAGGGAGAGAAGTGAGAGAGAGCTAGACGCCTAAGTGTTCGAAAAAAATAACTAGTGGAATGTACGGGTAGAGGAGTGAGAGAGAGCGAGAGGAAATGTTGAGAAAGTGTGCGACAAAAGTGATATGTGCGGAGAAGTATTTATAGCTGTTGGCCTTGTTCCTAGGTTTTGATGATAACAAAACAACATGATGATTGGACTAATGTTTTTATGTGAGAATTATGTTAAGACAGGTCCTTGACTCATTGAAGAAGGAAAGGAATCAATTCAAGAAAATTGAGAAGGTTTTCACTGCTCGACGAAGGATCGACGGTGAAACGAGGTTGACGTCAACAATTGAAAGAAATTGAAATAGCTACCGGTTACAGCCGGACAATGGTTTGAGACGTTCGACTAACAAACCTTCGGACGATGCTGTCGGACGCAGACGGGGCGGGTTGGATGTCCAGGGTTGTTACTGTTGGGTTGGACGTTGATACTCCAACGGTCATTTTTCTAACAGCTATATTTTTGACCGTTGAAGAACTTCTTTAAGCCATTTCTCACACTCTATAAATACTCACAAGTTCAAGAAGATAGAAGACTTTTGCCTACATGAAATACAAGCTTACAAGTGAATATTTGGGTAGAAATCTTCTTTGTTTGTTGTATAGGTATGGGGAAAGTTGGGTTTGTGAGGTTGCTCAAGTGAAGGTTACTCTATAGGAGGCATAAAACCTTGGTGAATGTGACCCTATCACTTGGAGTGGTAAAACCTTAGTGAAAGTTGCCTCACTTGTAATATAGTTCTTAGTTGGTTGGTGAGCTTTCAATTGTAGCTAGTTGAGGGTTTACTTGGATAGTAAAACTCCTTTGCTCAACCAAAGGGTGTTTGGGGTGAGAAAGGAGTGATCCTTCACTTGTACAAGTTTGGTTAGTGTCACCATCAATTGAAGAAGCTATTTGGTGAATTCAACTCCAAGTTTGGAAGAAGTTTGGGAGTTTGATTGGTTTGAATTCCTTTTACCTTTTTGTTACTTTATTCTTTGTGGTTTAAGATTGTTTACATTTATCATTATTGTGATTGTTTGAGTACTTGTTTGTTTGAACAATATTAGTTGATTTATTGGGTTGCATTTCGGGACCTACAATAGCCAAACTTGTGATGGCTTTACCATTATATTATGACCATTAGATTTCTGTCAAATACTTTTTTTTTAGCATGCCTTTCGCGTTTTAGAAATGTGGAAGGCATAATTTGCACACAAGTAGGAGCCTTTCAGCAAAATAGGACCTCTGATTTCTAAAATGTGGAGCCTGGGTGTGTTAAAAAAAAAACTTTTTTGAAGCCCCAGTGTTTCCCAAGCACGGGGGCATACTTTTGCAATTGCTCTTTTGATTGGCAATATTTGCCAATCAAATTTTTTTTTACCTATATTCTAAGAAAATTTTCGTTATTTCTTGATTCATAGTCTTTCTTTTGTAATAGCTTTCCATAATTAATTGAAATAAAATATATTCTATTTTAATAGAAGAAGGATGAGATTTAAAAAGTGAGAAGGGGATAGAGTGATTAGAACCCGGCCTCTAATTCCTAGGAAATTAAATATTAAATTAGATATTAATTGAAAAATGAACTATAAAAAAATAATTTCCCCATATAAACCATGAAGTATAAGTGTAAGCTATAAACTATAAATAATTTTAAAAATTTCTCCTTAAAAACAATTGTATAAAAACTAGAACTTAATCACATTTCTGTAGATAAAAGACAAGAAGTTAGACAATTTACTGATGATTTGACCAAGTAAAGAGTACTTTTGATTTCTTTGGCTACTTAGGAAACAATAGTAATCTCTCTTACTAATCAATTCTTCTTTCAAGTTTCCGCTTCTAATCTTATTAATCAATTCTTCTTTGGATTTCTCCACTTCTAATCTAAAATCTCAGTGAGGATTTAACCACCACTTCCAAACTTCAATTCTCTAGAAAAGGATTTCGTTACTTTTAATCTCAAGTCCCAAGTAATTTTTTCTATCTCAGTAATGGTGAAATGAAAAAAAAAGTTAGCAATTTTCATGAGGTTTCAATATGTGGAGAAAAATTATGAAAGCTTTTGAATATGTATTAAGGTATACTAAGAAGAAGGAGAGAACAAAGTTGTGTTATAGATGGTTCTAATCTAAGTGTAAAGAATAAAATGGCCTTCTTTTTCTCAAGTCCCTAAGTAATATGTAGATTGTGAATTTTTGGCACATGTGAATCAGAGTAATAAATGAGAATTGATTTATCTAGTAGCTCAACTTGTCAATAAAGCGAGATAATAGATATCTCGTTTGAGTCATGCTTACAAGGTGATAATCCACTTTTTAAATATATATTTAGAGATAAAGGATTGAAGGTTCAAAGCATATTAACTTTTGTTAATAAGGACATTAAACTCTAATTCCTGGGGCAAACTTATGAAAGTATACCTGTAAAGTATTAATTGCCCTCACTATCCCCATACTGTCTCCGTCTTTGAGTTGGATTATGCTTAAAGTGTAATGCACAGCTAAAGATTGCAACGAGGGCGGGTGCCCACCCCGAGGGGAGAAATAGGGCGGGAAGGAAGGGAGAAAATTTCTCCCCATGTAAAGCGACGGGCTGGGAGGCAACGCACACCCGCCCCATCCCTCGCCCCGTTCTCCGCATATTAAATATAATACATACATGCATACATACATACATACATATATATATATATATATATATATATATATTTGTATATGTCATTGTAAGAGGATATACTATTGTGACATTGACCTATTATCATCTTAGTTAGAACATATTAATGTCATTTTCATAGTATTGAGAGTTTGCTAATCTTTTTAATATTATTATTTGCAATTGATGAATGGTTTTAAGGTTGGCTTTAGCATGTCTTATCGATATTTGAGATAGAATGAAGATCTATACAATTATTTTACTGAGATGAGTAGATTTTAGATGTGACAACTTGATTTCTTCCTCGTGGGGACCATGGAGGAACGAGGCTTGAGGCAGCGGGATGGAGGAGTTATTTGGCAATGGGACGGGGAGGCAGGAATCCTTCACCTCCCCAGCCCCTATACAAGGCCATGGCAAAAGGAGAAAAAAAAAAGAATTAGTTCAACAATTGTGGTTTAGATGGCAAACATTGCATACAAAGGAAAAAGAAATTGTCGCGCCCCATTTTTTTGAAAAAGGCAAAAAACGTTGTTGTGTAAAAGGGAAAGATTTGGTTTTGAAAACGAAGGGAAAGGGTCATGGGACTATAAAATCGCGACGGTTTGGACCCAAAAAGTCTAGAAAAGGGTTTTAGAAAGTTTGGAGTCGCCACTTGGTATGGAGTTTAGGTGTACCAAGTCACCCAAAAGTTTTGATTTAATGAAATAAACAAAGAAAACCCTTTTTAGGCGACTCAGGTCTTTGAAAACTAGAGAAAAGGTTCGGGGTCCGCGGTTGAAAGAAGGGAAGGCAAAGATTCGATGTTGCTTGTCTAAGGCACCCTTCTAACCTAGCAAACTAGTTGCAAGATTTAGTTGAAAATTTCCTAATTCTAACTTTAAAATTTATCACATTTGGATGTTGTCTATATGGATGCAAAACCTAGACCTAATGTTGGATCGAGAGGGGCAAATGTCTCCTTGAGGTGTGATTGGAATTGATCACATTGGTTGTGTCATCCAATTTTGATCCCTCGAGGAGGTCACGAAGATGCAAATGATGAGACTCGAATGAGCGGAAGTAGGTTTTCAAAATGCAATTTTATAAAGTATCAAGAGAAAAGAAGTTGGGTTTTGAAAGGATCAATTTTAAATGCAAAGGGGAGCTTGAATTTCAAAAGATGCAATTTTAAAAAATGGTTTTCGACTTTGAATTGCAAAACATGAAGAAGAAAGTTGATTTTAAAGAATGAATTGATAGAGTTTAAAATAATGTACATGTATGTCCTAAAGAGAATAATGCAACATAATGGGTCGAGGGGACTAAGTTCGTGACTTTAAATCTTCCTTCATAGAAGGAAATAAAAGCGTGCTAAGGTTAGGGAAGCCATACTTCATTTTTCCCTATTTCAAAGGGTAATGCCTTAAATGCACTAATCTAATAAAAGAAAACTAAATGAGATGTACATACTGGGATGGGGGAATAGTGACATGCAAAATGGGAAAGAAACTCTAAAGTGGAAAGTGTGTGAAATTTGTATCTAATGCATGAAAGCGTTTAGGGTCTAGCATTGGACTAGCCCTCGTCAAAGGGTTCTCACTAACATTGGATTAGTGAGAAATTGAATGGGAAGGCCACAACTAGCGTTGGACTAGTGTGGTGACGTCAATATATTTACACAATAATCATGTAGACATGATAATAAAGCAAATAAACACATAAAACACATAAACACATAACACATAGGCATAATGTCTAGATGCAAGACCCAGGAAAGCAAGTAAACACATAATCATGCAAGCATGCAAAATAAGCATATAAAAACTAATTATTACATTGGAAACCTAAATACATTCTAAGGGAAGAAATTGAAATAATAATCTAACTATTACATCTTCTAGAATAAATACACTTTTTTGCCAAATTAAACCTATCTATTACAACTTGGCATCCAAGGCCTCCAAATGATTTACTCAAAAATTAAATGACATAAATAAAGACTAGACATGAATAAAAGCAAAAGGAAAACTTAATTTAAAACATGCAAGATCATGCAAAAACACATAATAAGCACATAATAGGGAAAGAAGTTACCATCCCTTGATATGAGCCTTAATTGAATCCTTAAATGATGGAATGATTATCTAAGACTCAATGTGAACAAAGGGATCAAGGTACCAATTTAAAGGAAAACCAATCAAAATTCAAAGAAAGGGTATCTAAACAGATTCTACAAGCAAGCAGATAATATAGGAAGTAGAGTAAGATTACGGAACAAAAGAGCATGAAATATCAACGAATAAAAGCGAGAGGTAGCGGACGGAAGCGGAAGAACAGCAACCGGTCCCGTTACAGGGCAAAAATCAAAGATCGAGAGGAAAGCGGACCAGAAAGCGGACTCGGCCAGCCGCTAACCCACCGCGTTTCTTCCCATCTTCAAAATATCGGAAGATTGCTTCAGTTTTGAACAATATCACAAACAAAATCCTCGAGAGCAAAGGGATCTATTTAAAGCATCAAATATCAGCATTAGGATCATGTCAAAACAAGATAAAATGAAGAAGGCCAAATCTTAGCATCGGCATCATCAAATAGGCAAAAAAAGGGGAAGGGAAGAAAGCGTCAGGTAAACGGATCATTTGCAGCGGGCTCGCGTATTGGCCGTTCTTCACATCTTCAAATATTCAACCGCCAGCGGATCGTTTGGTAGTCCATAAGAGGTCCGTTTCTTCACAACTTCGAAACATTCAAGAGGAAGCAGCGGACCGTTCGCTGACTAGTCAGTAAGTAGTGCGTTCTTCACATCTTGGCGTGAAGAACATTTTTCGAAATTTCTCGGGGAATCCTGACATCATCTGAGGAAGCATCAAGCGTCTAATTTTAAGCGTAAAACCAATCTAATAGCCTTACCAAGGCCTTATAAACACTAACATGCTCATATAACGGTGATAATCATCATCAAATATCCCAAAATAAAAGAAAAACTACTCAAGACCTTGGTTCCACCAAAAGGTCCAAAATCGATAATTTTACGATCAAAGCTGATAAATAAGGTGTAAGTATGCTACAAGGAGGAGCTTGAATTTAATAGGAAGAGGCGAATTCCAAGAATAAGCTCCTCAAGTGTCAAACCTAGCTTTCTTTTCTTCTTTCCTTTTTTTCTCTCTAGTTTCAGTAGTTTTCTGCTTTTTTCTCTCAGCTCTCCCTAATTCCCCTCTTTTTTTCTCTCATTTCCAACCTTTTTCTAAACCCTAATCTAGGCTATTTATAGCCACCCAAAGAACTAAGGGTTTTGATGTTCTTGGGATGAGGTGAGCTAATCTTGAGCGTTAGATGGAGTTGTTGGGGTTTAGGGGTGAGTTGGGGAATGTTTAAATAGGTTTCTTATTGTTCAAGCATCGGAAAAATACTGGAAAAAAGGATGATCAGAACTACGGAAAAATCCAGCGTCATTTTTTTTTTTCAGGTTACGGACTAGTTCGCGGACTCACCGAAGCGTTTCATGACTTTGACCTTTTTTTTTTTTTTTTTTTTTTAAGAAAAACCTACAAAAATGAGAAAAATGTGTTAGAAAATTCAAAGATAAATAACTAAACATTAATAGATGACCCAAAAAACATAGGAAAACAAAAGAAATAGCAAAATTTGGTGTCTCTAAATTATTTCACAGGGACATCTAGGGAAATGGTGAAATTACTACAACACTTGTGACATACAATGTAAAGAAGTTAATTTCTCTTTAACTTTTTTTTAATTAATTTCTCTTGCACATATATATATAAAAGTTTAAGAGAAATTAAGTTCTTTAAATAATCAAATAAACCAAATAAAAAATATTTACTTTATTGAATGAATCGATGATGATATGCATTTTGATTTTTGGCCCGTCTTTGAAGTACTTTTAAATAGAGATTATAAAAATGAAAATAGAGAAATACTATATTATTGGGGGGACGTGGAATACATGACTATTGAGAAATCAAAGAACACAACAATTTAATGACAAGCGACAAGCATGAAATACAAGCGACACAAGATTTAGCGTGGTTGACTCCACCATTGAATCTATATCATGGAGAGAAAACCCATTCTTTACTATGAGAGAAAAACCCATTACAAGAATACAAGCTGGAACCAAATCAATCCCTTGTATAATTTCTCTCACCTCCAAGAAACCCTCTCACCCCGTATGTTACATGTAAGCCTTTGTATGTCCCCTTGTAGCATGCCAAACCCCACCTATTTATAAACCATATTACTTGGCCAATACCCAGTAATAACAGGGAAATAACTCTTTTAATTCTATATAGAATAGGAAATAACTTCATACAAATAGGAAATTCCTTGGCTACTATTCGAAATAATAAACCAACTAGGAAACTAATTATTTCACATACAAAATAAAAACCTGTCTAAAAGAAATTAAGCCAATTTCCTAACAAATCTCCACCTTGGCAAATATTTCTTTTAGCAATCATTTGCCTTCGACTACCAAACAATATTGTACCAAACTACACACATGAATCAATACAGCCCCTCCCAATTGATTTAATCGACAAATGAATATAGCGGTTACCTTGAGTCCAACCTTTAGTTGACTCGTGAAAAGATGCCTCAATTCACCATTTCTCTTCCATAGGATTTCTTCTCACCACACAACTTGGGATCCCCTTTTTTGTTCGACCATCGTGAAGTAATCAATTGGTAAAATCTTCTTTTTGTCTGCATGTGTGGTTTTCAAGACTCCATCTACAATGAAAATCTCGTAACCATCATAATCTCCTAGTGCATGGAAGTTAGATTCTTTTGCTTTGTTAGGACCTATGCCACGCCACCTAAAGAACACAATCCAAATCAAAAAATCACTGGGATGAATTATCAAGCACTGGAGTTGTGAGAAAGTTTCCACCGATTCATGTCCAAAATCGATATTGGACTCAACCTTTTCCTTGATCCTTGAATCACCTACCTAGATTCATTGTCAAGAATCTCCATACTTTCAATTTCTCATCCTTTACCTTCATACTACTTTGTCAAACTATTGACTGGATATCACCCATTAAATTGTTGAATTGGTACAGCCACCAACCCAATTGATCTCAATAGTCCACCAGGATCTAACCACGAACCCACTCTAATACCAGTTTGTTGGAATTCGGACGTGGAATATGTGACAGCCCACTTCTCCCTAGGGTATGCACTACCCAACTCATGGGACTCATTCTGATTCCTCAATCGTTATCACAAATCTCAAATAATTACACAAGATCTCCAAATAGTAATTACATTTCCAACTAATCTAAATACACCAAAAGTCCAACTGTCCACTATTACAATAGTACAAGAGATAATCCGGCAAGTCACACTAAGAAAGATCACTTCCTGCTTTCCTTCATCTTGAGCCCTGTGGGGGGGAAAATAAAATATTTTGGGGTGAACTAGAAGCTCAGTGAATATCCAGTGAAAATAAGTTGGCAAATAAGTAACTCAGTAATTCCAGTTTATCGAACACTGATTAGGTATCAAATGAACAGATTTTATTTGCTCGGTGAGCCGGTGAAGTCATTACACTCAAACACTCAGCGCTCGGACAAATCCTTTGGTAGAATACTAATCATTATAGAGGCGTTAGCTCAAGCGAGTCATCATAGCAAATCAAATGGAGCGTTGGTGTCAAGTACAAGATCACCACATACTGGCGAACCACGAATCATGTACAAATCATGTAATACCGCAAACACACATGTCATCATGTGAAGTGATGCAATTAACAGCGATGAAACTTTCAATTTGAAGCAGGTTTATGAATACTCACCAAACACTCATTTCACTTGTCCACAACAGGATATCTCCATTTCAAGCCAAGTCCAGAATCACAAATTAAGTAAATTGGTCCGACAATGGTGCATCTGGTCAAGAGGAATGAAAGAAACAATTGTGGCAAAAGAACAACAACAATCGACAGGTTTGCCACCCTTCAGTGTTTTAATCATAACTGTGGCTGTGGTTATCAGATTGGGGCGAATTTTATGGCGTTTTGAAACTAAGACATAGACCTACAACTTTCATGAAGAGGTCAGATATCAATTCATGCTTATTCAGGGTTAAAATGACAAATCTCAGAGAGGCAAGAAATCTGTCGGAATAATTTCAGGCTGGTCAAACAGTCTCGGGAAAACAGTCATAACTCTACGTAGAAAAATCGAAATCAAGCTCCGTCAGCGGTGTTTAAAACTAGGTTCATAGGGCTTTCTAACGGTATAAGGATTGGGTGCTAATTCATTTTTTAAAGTCAACAGTAACCTCAGGAAGTGGACTGATTTCCATTTTTGATTTCCGTGAAAATTTCCAGCTTTGAAGCAACTTCTTCAATCAAACCCTTAAGGTTATTTCCATCATTTGCCAAGGTGTTTAACAAGCTAAAACAGCAATTAACTTCATCATCAAAGCATCACAAGTCATTAAGCATTTCATCAAACACATGGTAACCAAAAATGAAAACCTAAGTTCAAGTTTTCAAACACAAGGTTTCCTTCCATAATCTTGCCTTCCAAACAACCACAAGCATGTTAATCCTACCTAACTAACATCCTCCTTGAATTTAAAGTTCATTAAAGCATAAATAAGTAAGCATTTACCTTGCTAGAAGAGTGAGAAAATCCACGCAAGAACTTCACTTCTTGCAACAAAGCTTGAGGCTTAAGAAGTAATCTAACCTAGGGTTTCACTCAAAGTAGTTTTTCCTTTACTAAAATAACTAATCCAAGCTCAAGGTTTTGTGGTTTCCTTGTCCATGGAGTTGACCAAGAGAGAGGAAAAGAGAGAGGAGGTTTGTTTGAATTTTTGAAGACAAGAGTTTAAATAGAAAGCTTAAGTCAAGACTTGTTGGATGGTTGACAAGTGTTGAAGTCTTGACCATAATTTCGATAATATCTTTGCAAATTGCCATCAAATCCCTTAATGTAAAATGTGATCCACTTAATACCATATAAGTTTATGTATTTGGCTACATGAAATATGTAAAATATAATTCCAAATTAATTTCATACAATACATACAAAATAGAGTACTTAAGGAAAATAATGCACTTAATGAAAATTGTATGCTACCAATGTTTAAAGAAAATGATTTGCACTTAAATAAACACAATGAGAAATAATTCATAAAAAAATTTAGGGTTTCTCGCAAGAAATATAAGCAAATAATTCAAGAAATTTCGAGTGTATAATTCAAGAAATTCTGGGTCCTCACAGAATACATGACTATTGAGAAATCAAGAATACAACAATTTAATGACAAACAAGCCACAAGCATGAAATACAAGCAACACAAGATTTAACGCGGTTTGACTTCACCATTGAGTCTACATCCACGAAGAGAAAATCCTTTCTTTATTATGAGAGAAAAACTTTAGACAAAGAATACAACTGAATCAAATGCAATCCCTTATGATTCTCTCACCTCCCAAGAGCCCTTTCACACCCCATATATAAGGTTACATATTGCCTCTTGTGTCCCACTTGTAGTATACCAAATCCCACCCATTTATAGACCATATTACTTTGCCAATACAAAGTAATAATGAGGAAATAACTACTAGTTTCTAATTATATGCAAGAATAGGAAATAACTTCAATTCAAACTCATACAAATAGGAAATTCCTTGCTACTACAAGTAACTAAACCAACTAGGAAACTAATTATTTCATATACAAAATAAGAAACCTGTTTGAAAGAAATTAAGCCAATTTCCTAATAAATCTCCACCTTGACGAATATTTCTTTTAGCAATCCATTGCCTTCGACTACCAAATAATATGGTATCAAACTACACACCTGAATCAATACAGTTCCAACACCAATTAATTCAATAGGCAAATGAACATGTGTAGTTAAATGAGTCCAACCTCCAGGTTGATTTCAAAAAGGTGTCTCAATTCACTACTCTTCCGGATTTTCTTCTCAACTGCCTTTTGCAACTTGGGATCTCCTTCTTTGTTCATGACCATTGAGGTAACCAAGTGGTAAAATCACCATACTTCTTCCCATCCTCAGAATCATCTCCCCATGTGTAGTTTCCAAGACTCCACCTACAACGAAAATTTCGTAGCTATCAGAATCTCCTGGCGCATGGAAGTTAGATTCTTTTGTTTCATTAGGACCTATGCCACACCTCCTAAAGAACACAATCCAAATCAAAAAATCACTAGATGATTATATATCACTGCTAGAGTTGTGAGAAAGTCTACCGATTCCAAAATCGATATTGGACTCAAACATTTCCTTGATCCTTAAATCACCTACCTAGATTCATCGTCAAGAATCTCCATATTTTCTGACTTCTCATCCTTTACCTTTCATGTTTCTTGTCAAGGCATTGACACAAGGATATCACCCATTAAATTGTTGAATTGGTAAAGCCACCAACCCAATTAATTTCAACTCCACTAGGATCCAACCAGGAACCATAATCACCGTTTATTGGGATCGGATGTGGAATACATGACTATTAAGAAATCAAGAACACAACAATTTAATGACAAACAAGCCACAAGCATGAAATACAAGCGATACAAGATTTAACGTGATTCGACTCCACCATTGAGTCTATATCCACGGAGAGAAAACCCGTTCTTTAGTATGAGAGAAAAACCCCATACAAAAATACAACTGGAATCCAAGCCCAATCCCTTGTATAATTTCTCACCTCCCAAGAACCCTCTCTCACCCCATGTATGAGGCTACATGTCGCACCTTTGTGTCCCTTTGTAGTATGCCAAACCCTACCCATTTATAGACTATATTACTTGGCCAATACCTAATTACTAACAGGAAATAACTTCTAATTCCTAAACTCATACAAATAGGGAATTTCTTGGCTACTACTCCAAGTAACTAAACCAACTAGGAAACTAACTATTTCACACACAAAATAAGAAACCTATCTAAAAGAAATTAAGCCAATTTCCTAACATACTAAAGTTCCATTAGATTACTTTCATAGAATAGTGCTTAGTAATTAGTGTGCATGTATTTTAGTTGTTGTTTCTCGACAAAATTATTGATTTGGATGTTTGAAATGTGTATTTTTGGGTTTTGAAAAAAAATTGTTGGTAAAATCTCCCAAAATAAAGATGTGGAGCTGTGTTGAGCATTGGAAAAGGTGAAATAAGTAGCAAAAATAACAACTGGCCCTGGACAGAATAAAAACACAAAAGCAGGTTGCACAACCGGCTTGCCACTGACTTGCAATTAGCTAAAACAAAATCAGTGCAAGAAAGACCAATGGTGCTAGATGGACGAGAGAAACAATCGACTCGGAGCCATTTGGCCATTCATCTAGCGAAATTAAAGAGATCTAAAAAATGGTGCTGGTCTAATGGTACACCGGTATGCGTATATGGTTGTGGACGCTTTGCATTTTAGATTTTCTTTCACCTTTTCCTCACTCTTTAAGCCCTAGTGCATCCATAGAACATGATGGGGAAAAGAGGCCTAAGTTTTTAGGCAAGTTTTAGCTTAGAATTCAATTAAAACCCTAGTTTTCTAGGGCTGCTTGGTCTTGAAGATGAGCTTGAGGAAGAAGGATGTGCTCTCTACTTTTGGTTGGCTAAGCATTTTTTTAATCTTTTCCTTTATTTCTTGTACCTTGCATTTAGTATGTCATTTGAATAATGGTATGATTAGGATTGTCAATAGGTAGGTTGATCAACACAACTGAATGTAAGGCTTGATTTAATTGTGGACTAATTTTTTAATCATGCCCTAAAACTTGTATGTATATCATACTTATATTTTTGTGTAAATTTTTGAAATTATATATATCATAATACTTTGACTCTTGAGTTTTTGGGGTCTAAAACTTTAAAATATATATAGTTATGCATAATAACAATATTGGTCTTTCATTGTTTTAAATTATCTATAGTTTACAATTATTTCCTTTTTATTGCTAAAAAATAAACATCTTCTCTATGGCATCTACTGTCCAAAAGTCAAATTGACAAAAAAAGCTTAATTTATTATCCTTAAAATCATTTAATATTCTTGTGGGTTAATGGTTATTTTCTAATGCATTGTTTCAGCATGTTGGAATTTAAATTAAATGATAATGATAAATAACACAATAATAACAATAAGTAAAGTTAGCACAAATTTGAAAACATAAGGTCATATTAAGCTTATTATTTTTTAAAAAAAATCTTGTTAATTTTTTAAGTAGTAATTTTTATTTGTTAGTTTATGTAAATTATTAGAAGAATATCACTGTTAATCTCTGTTAATTTTTTTTTGTCAAATTATTCAAGCATTAAATACTTAATCAAAATTTTTAAAATTGGCTAGTATGCTCTAATTTTAAATTTAGTGGAATGAAATAGAGTTACAATCAAACCTCACTTTTTTCAGTAATAAAGAAAAAATAGCAAGCTATGCATTATTTCAATAGTAAAGGTCAATGTTGTTATAACACTGATTTTTATTGATGTAGTTAAGATTTTAATGTTGACTAGTGTTCTTTGGGGTATATATAATTTTAAGGTTTAGGTAAGGTAACTATCCCCAAACCTTAAGAACAAACTTTTTAAATCTCTCTCTTTTTTTTTTTTTTTGGTTGCAAGTGAGGAGCAAAGTGTGATTAATCCTTCATAACGCATAATAATTGTTTAATAACATGTAATATGTTTTGTGTGTCAATTGTGAGCTTAGGCCCAAACTAAAATAGACTGAAGCCCCAATATGTATGTGATCTAACTCCGAGGCTCATGTATGAACCCAAAGTCAAAAGCCAAAAAAAATGCTCCCTTTTTTTTTTTTTTGTTGGTGAGACAGTTGAACTTTAAACCAGGTTCAAAAGTCATGTTTTTTCTTTCATTATTTACAGCTAAGTTTCTTATCTAAGATTTCTAATGGAATCTTTCGTTATATGGTATGGAATTTGGTTGGCAATATACTTTGTGCAAATGATTTAATATTTTTTTTATTCCACGTTTGGCAATTAACATGTTATTTGCTGTAAATATTTGGGTTGAATAACAAAATGAAGTAGTAGTATAATACTATTTAGTAAAAGTATTAAACTTAGGTTGTAATCTATCAAAGTAGAGATATATCATTGTGACTAAATAAGTAAATTCAAATAATCAAATGAACTTTTAGTAAATTTTATATTATGAAAATAAGTATAAAGTTGTTACATAACTATGATTGGTATGTTCTAAAAAATATGTATTATATAAAATTACAATCCCTACTAAAAAAAGAAAAATGAAAATCAATCAATTATAGTAGTTGCATTTGCAAAGGTATAATTGATTCAAAACCGGGTTTGTATTGTTAGTTCCATTTCAATTATCTTGTGTCATTTTGTCTGAACGTCATTTTTATCACTGTCACTCATTTGGGCTATCTAAATAGGTAGAAAGTTTGATAAATTTTAGTATTTGATTGCACAAAGAGAACTCGATAATCAAATTGATTGTATCCATATATGTTCTATGTGCACCCACAGAAACAAAATTCATTTTAGTTTCTTGATAGAATAAACTGTAATCGAAATAAGTTTCCCTAAACAATTCGACTTGACAAGATCAAGCTTTATATCTGTTAACTTTAATTGTGTTTTTTTGCCCTGTAATTTGCACCACTTCGAGATTCTATGTTATTATCATTTTTCTTTGCGGACTTTTAGGATGAGGAAACGATTGCATGGGAACAATATAAGGAAATCAATAAAACTCACTCAATCATACTGCCAAAAACACTTGTTTAACATTAGTTTGGACCGATTTTCCACCAATATAACATGCTATCGAGCCGACAATTGAGCCTGTATGCAAACAAAATGACCAGAGCAGCTTACTATACACACTTTGGAACCACAAACCACGAAAACAATCACATCACACGCTCATTTCCCAGGGACAAAGTTCGTGGCAGGCCCAAGCATTGTTGTTAACTGGATCTGCAAGGTGGTCAGCTAGATTCTCCAATGGACCCTTTCCGGTAACATGGCCTGGACAAAGAAGCCGAACATTGAGAACATGGCCAACCTCCCGTTCTTGATCTCTTTACCTTGAGCTCAGCAAATGCTGGGATCATCAGCAAGGCCAGTGGGTCAAAGCTGCCACCTGGGTAATTGGGTCGGTTACCTCACCAGGTGGTCCACCGGCAACACGGTAACCCTCGACAGCACCCATCAAGATAACTTGGCAAGCCCAGATGGCCAAGATGCTTTGGCATGGATCAAGCTTGGGTTACCCAGGTAGTCAGTCCACCCTCCTGAAAGATTTGGGATCAGCCTTGAACCACACGGCCTCACCAAACTTGACTCCATTGCAGACAGCTCGGGAAGACACATCCAGGGCTCCAAGCATGGCCATCTGCAGTGGATCACCTCGAGCTCACGGTTCTTGGCAAGGTCTCGGGATCTGCTGAAAGTCCAGCGGTGTCCCACCCTTAGTCCCAGGGTCACCAGTGAGGGTAGCTTGGGGCTCACCCGAGATGGGCCCAAGTACTTAACACGATCTGGGCCGTACCATGGGCTGCCGGATGAGACGGGCCTACTGGTACTTCTCTTCATTGAGATCCTTCCATTTCCCATCAGCTCAGGGGCGGAGGAGAGTTTCACTGCCTTTCCGGCGAGAAGGATGGGAGGAGAGAGCCATTGTTGAAGCAGCCATTGTATGATTGAAATTAGCACCCTGAATGGAACTATCGAAGCTAGAAGAATGGTACAATGTTTCTTTGTGGCTTGAGTTTTGATGGCCATGTACACCAGAACGTATAAATATGGGAGGACTGCCCTAGGTCCTTATCTTTGAATATCATTATCTGTATTTTCATTGGTTGCTGACATTTGAGGGTTGATATTGAATGCCCATTTTGGCAATGCCTTAAACCACTACATTTGGATCTTCATTTTCATTTTCTTTCTCATTCAAAAATCTCACCCAAAGCAGGAGGTGAATCTTCTAACCAACCAGGGACTGCCATTTGTACGCGGGGATAGTAGAATATCTTTTTAGATATAGCATCACAATTTTATAGTTTCCAAAATTTAAGAGCTGTAACAAAAATCTTGTGAAAAAGGATGGCTTACTTCTTTTTCTTCTCTCTCTCTCTCTCTCTCTCTCTCTCTCTCTCTCTCTCTCTCTCTCTCACACGCAGACACAATAACACAAATAGCAAA